>QLTV01002843.1:146956-168947 GCA_003457575.1 Thermophis baileyi | reverse complement strand
CCTATTTGCTCTTCTAAGAGAGGGAGAGAGAGAGAGGGAGGGAGGGGGATGGAGGGAGAGGGAGAGAGAGAGAGAGAGAGAGAGAGGGTGAGAGAGAGAGAGGGGGAGGGAAGGGAAAGGAAAGGAAAGGAAAGGAAAGGAAAGGAAAGGAAAGGGAAAAGGAGAGAGGAAAGGAAAGGGAGAGAGGAAAGGAGAGGAAAATAGAGTGGAGGAAGGGAAGGGAAGGGAAGGGAAGGGAAGGGAAGGGAAGGGAAGGGAAGGGAAGGGAAGGACAGGACAGGACAGACAGGACAGGACAGGACAGGACAGGACAGGACAGGACAGGACAGGACAAAAGAAGAAATGAAACCACTCTGAAAAAGACTTTCCCCCTTCACACAATCAGGAAGCTAGCTTCTTAATATAGTTATTCTTTCCTCCAGGTGCTCAGGAAAGAGCAACCGGTTTTAGCAGCCCACTAACAACTCAAACAAAAATAGCCGCTTCAAAAAAAATATAAAAAAGCAGAAGTGGAAAGGAAGTGAAAGCTGAATTGCACATCTCTGTAGACAATATTCATCTCAGCTAGGAAGGCAGTAGCACCAGATGGCAAAAACTAGCTTCATTAACCCTCATGGATGAAAGACACAGGTGTGCAGGAGTCAGCAAAAACAGAAAGAAAATCGTCCTTCCAGATTAGGAAAAAAAACAAAACACAATTTATTTACTACCTTATGCAAGATACAAGTAGTCCACCACTTACCACCATTCGTTTAGTGACCATTCAATGTTACAACGGCAGTGAAAAAAGTGACTTATGACCATTTCCCCCACTTATTATGACCGTTGCACAATCACGTGATTTGTATTTGGATGTTTGACAACTGACTCGTATTTATGATGGTTGCAGTGACCCAGGCCCACATGATCCCCTTTTGTGACCTTCTGACAAGCAAAGTCAAGGGGGAAACCAGTTTCACTCAGCAACCGTGTGACTAACTTTAACAACTGCAGTGATTCACTTAAAAACTGTGGAAGGAAGGTCGTAAAATGGGACAAAACTCATTTAGCAACCGTCTTGTTTGGCAGTGGAAATTTGGGGCTCAATTGTGGTCATAAGTCGAGGACTACCTGTAGTCTTGGATTTTTATTCTGGCTTGCTTTTGAACCTAGACTGCATGCAAACTACCTACCGTTTGGTAACCAGGATCTGTGATAGGGAGTCACACAGTTTTAGTGACTTAATGGATTGGGCTCACAACTCATGTGGCTTCTCTACTTTGAGCTCCCCCCGTGGGTGCCTGAAGATAGCCACTGACGTTTCTGTATCATCATCATCATCTTTTAACGACCCCATAATCCCTTGTGGGATGGAATCTGGGCAACTGAATGGAGCTAGCAGAGTGTTTTAATGGCCGGATGCCCCTCCTGTCGCCAATGCGGAGTTTTGTTCAGCAGATATATTCTCACTGTGCCCAAAGAGAGAAATATCTGCCTCTACCTAGGATCGAACTCACAGCCTCCAGATTGTGAGGTGAGAGCTCCACCTCTAGGCCACCGCACCACTCCTACTGAGGTTTCTGTATAATGACTAATAATTTTAAAATTAATAATTTTGTATTTATTTATTTTGTCATGTTTATGTAGTGCAGCGGTTCTCAACCTGTGGGTCGCGACCCCTTTGGGGGTCGAACGACCATTTCACAGGGGTCGCCGCGCACGTTAGCCCGCCATCTTGGTGTCACCGTCACTTGCAGGGGTGAAATGCTCCCGGTTTGGCCGTGCCTGCGGGTCGCCGGACAGCCGGTAGCTAAAGAAGCGGGAGACTTTGCCCACCCGCCCGGACGCCGCCATTTGGGTTCTTTTACCCTCTGCGCATGTGCAGAACGCTTTGAGCATGTGCAGAGGGTAAAAGAACCCAAAATGGCGGCGTGCGGGTGGGTGGGCGAAGCCTCGCGCTGCTGTCGCTACCAGCTCTCCGACCACCAGCAGGCACGCCCGAACCGGCGGAGTGTGTGTGTGTCACGGCAGCGGGGGGGGGTCACGGGCGGGGGGTCGCGCCATTAGAAAGGTTGAGAACCACTGATATAGTGTATATTGGAGGTGGTGACCCTTTGAGAGCAGTATGCAATGAAATTTCATTTCAATGTAGGCCGATTAGTGTATATTTAAAGTGACAATAAAGTTACAGTATTCTAAGTCTAAGTCTATTATGGCTAAAGCAAGTCATGGAGGCATGTGTACCAGCACAATACAATATAATCCAAACTGAGAAATGGTGTTTCAAGGTGGTCTTCCCTAGGGGTTATGCCCGCAAGCCAAGGAGGTGGAATAAAAGCAAGATTCTAGCTCAGTAGTTCTTAACCTTAGGGACTTTAAGACGGGTGGACTTCAGCTCCCAGAATTCTCCAGCCTGCATGACCGGCTGGAGAATTCTGGGAGTCGAAGTCCACTTGTCTTAAAGTCCCTAAGATTGAGAAACACAGTTCTGTAGCTCAATACATGCCATCAGTCTAGGGCAGGGGTCAGCAACCTGCGGCTCTGGAGCCGCATGTGGCTCTTTCATTCCTCTGCTGCGGCTCCCTGTCGCCAGTCAGCTCCACAATTGATAGGGCTTTCAGTTAGGATAGGTAGAGGAAAAAGGATGCCGCGCTAGGAGGAGACTCTATGGTGGGGGAAACCGGACTTCCGGTTGGCTCCAGAATTGAACGGGGGGCTTCCGGTTAGGGCCCTTGTGGCTCTTTGAGTGTTTAAGGTTGCCGACCCCTGGTCTAGGAAGAATGAATGCCTTGCTTCTAAACGTTAGCCTTATATACTCATCTCCACATACTCACACTCTACATACTCAATAAAGAGAGATCCAACCTAGAACTAAGGAGAATTTTTCTGACAGTGAGAACAGTTCATCAGTGGAACAACTTGCCTCCAGAAGTTGTGGGTGCTCCAACACTGGAGGCTTTTAAGAAGAGACTGGAAATCCATTTGTCTGGGATGCAACGGGGGTGTCCTGCTTGAACAGGGGGTTGGACTAGAAGACCTCCAAAGTCCCTTCCAAGTCTGTTATTCTTTTAAAGCACCTGAAGGCAGGACAAGAAGCAGTGGATGGAAACTAATCAAGGAGAGAACCAGCCGAGAACTAAGGAGACATTTTCTGACAGTGAGAACAATTCATCAGTGGAACGGCTTGCCACCTGAAATTGTGGGTGCTCCAACACTGGAGGTTTTCAAGAAGAGACTGGACAGCCACTTGTCCGGAATGGTATAGGGCAGGGGTGTCAAACACAAGGCCCACGGGCCAGATCCAGCCCGCAATGTGGTTGGATCCCGCCCATGGGGCCAGCCCACGTCGCTTCGACCCGGTCTACCCAATGCAAAGAGGAAACATGCCAGCAGTTTGGGGAGTGGTGTCAAGCTGGCCATACCCACCCAGTCGGCCACGCCCGGCTGCCCCCCCCCCCGAGGTCAACCACAGCCCTGATGCGGCCCTCAATGAAATTGAGTTTGACACCCCTTGTATACGGTCTCTTGCTTGAGCAGGGGGTTGGACTAGAAGACCTCCAAGGTCCCTTCCAACCCTATTGTTCTATGTTCTATCCCAGCCTGTTTCCCCTCAAAACCATTTCATCAGGCCGCTTCACAAAAAGGAAAACGATGCCTCTTTATATAGAGAAAACATACCAAGTCACCCTTAACTCCTGTAATTCTTTGCTTTGCTATGCAACCTGGCAACTCCCAACTGTTTTTCAAAGAATCGTCTTTCACCCATTTCAAAAGGCTGGGTTTGAAGAAAAGAAGAAAGGAAACGGTGTCATATTTTCTCTTGTGGCAAACCAGCTCGTGTTGTTGTTGTCGTCGTTGTTTTTCTGGGGTTCCCACTTTTTCCGTAGTCACTTCCGTTCTACCACGTCCCCAAAAAAAATCCCTCAGTCAGGTCTCCTTTCCCCCCCCCCAAACAGGAACATCGGATCAGCTATGCAAGTTAGCATTTGAGATAAAGAATCCGAGCTTCATGGCTTGTTTTTTAATGTCATGAGACATTAATTTTCCACCTTCAGAAACACCCCCAGGGGAAATTTCAGTGTGTACGAAATATCCCTAATATTGACGGCTATCATCCAAGTTCATCCTGAGCACATCACTTCCTGCCCAGCTTCCAGGCTGGAAATTCACAATGCAGACAGTCTGACGGGAATAGCCAATATCCCCTTCCTCTTTACTTCTTTTTTAACTTTTTTTCCCCCAAAAAAAGTTAAATTACAAAACTCCAAAAAAAAAAAGGTGGTTTTTTTTTACAAAAACAGACAAAAAAACCAACAAGACATTAAAAAGATGCATTAAAAATCCCCTTCCTCTTTACTGAACTCTTACTGAACTCCTAAACTTAACTTATTTAACTCCTTACTTAATTTAAGCCTTCCAAATCTGTTAGTCTGTTCTGTTCTATTCCTATGTCTTAATTCCCCAATGAAAGGAATATTTTTCCCCTAAAGCAGTGATGGCGAACCTTTTTTGGTCCGCGTGCCAAAAGGGGGTGTGCGCGTGCGCGCTAGCACGCGCGCGTGCCCACACCCATTCCCCCGCCCCACACATGCGCACAACCCCCCCATGCTGCCCCCTGCGCATGCACCCCCTCCGCGAATGCGCAAAGGCCTAACTGAAGCCTGGGACGGTGAAAAACGGCCGGGGCTTCAGGAAGCTTCCCTGAAGCCTCCGGAGTGCAAAAAACAGCCCAACGGCAAACCGGAAGTGTGTTTTGAAGCCTCCGGAGGGCAAAACGGCCTTCCCCAAGGCCGAAAATCAGCTGGCCAGCACGCACATGCGCGCTGCAGCTGACATAGGGCAACGCCTCGCGTGCCCTCTGATATGGCTCCGCGTGCCACCTGTGGCACGCGTGCCATAGGTTCGCCATCACTGCCCTAAAGTATTCTAAAAGAATAATTCTGTTCCAGAAAGGAACAAATGGCTCCCACAATTTCCAGAGGCAAGCCGCTCCATTGATTAACTGTTGCTCCTGTCAGGATATTTCTTCTTAGTTCTAGGGTAGATCTTTCTTTAATGATCTTCCACCTGCTATTTCTTGTCCTGTCTTCTTCTGCTTTGGAGAATAAGTTTATCCCCTCCTCTCTGTGACAGCCCCTCAAGTACCAGAATACAGCTATCATATCCAGAGGTGGGTTCCTACCGGTTCTAACCGGTTCTTTAGAACCGTTGGTAAATCGGCGATGACATCACGGAGCCAGTTCTGTCGGTGTCTCCGTGGGTGCCGCCATCTTGGATTTTGCTTCTGCGCATGCGCAGAAGCTAAGTTTTGATTGCTGCGGGCGCGCGCGCGCCCTGCGCAACCCCTGAGCAAACCGGCAGCAAAAGGATCCAGAACTCACCCCTGATCATATCACCCATAATCCTTCTCTTTATTATGCTAGATATTCATAGCTCTCTCAACCATTCATCATACAATTCAGCTTCCAGACCTCTAATCACCTTTCTTGCTCTTCTCTTCTCTCCTTCCCATCCCTTCTTCCCTTCCCATCCCTTCCTTTCTTCTCTTCCCTTCCCCATCCCTCCTTCTCTTCTCTTCCCTTCTTCCCATTCCTTCTTCCCATCCCTTCTCTTCCCATTCCTTCTCCTCTTCCCATCCCTTCTCTTCTTCTCATCCCTTCCACTCTTCTTCTTCCCCCTTCCTCTTCTCTTCTTCTTCCCCCTTCCTCTCCTCTCCCCTTCTCCCTTCTCTTCCCTTCCTCTTCCTAGGGTCTCAACATCTTTTATGTTTTGCGATGACCAGAACTGGATGGAGTATTCCAAGTGTTGCTTCACTTGTGCAGGATAGTATCCTTCTCATACCCATGGGCTTCTTCTAAAATAGTTTTCTTCAATATTCCCCAATTGTCCTCCTCCGGCATCTCATATAATATTCTATTTTCCCTTACTTGTCATTTTGACGCTCTACTCAACCTGCCACGATGACGCCAACGACGCTGCAATTGTCCTGGTGGCCCACATGCTCCTCCTTGAGGATAAGTGTCCAGTAGTAATTACGTGAGTATTCATCAGAGTAGGCGGACCGCATATACCTCGTAGGAATAACCTTACAGCACACCTTCTTTCTTATACAAGTGGAGCAAGTGGCCAGTTTTAAGTTTCTGGGTGTTGTCATAAAAGAGGACCTGACCTGGGGCAACTCACATTGCAGCACCGGTCAAAAGGGCCCGGCAGAGATTATATTACCTGAGACTTCTCAGGAAACAACAACTGAATGAAAACTGCTGGTGACCTTCTACCGCTGCACCATAGAGAGTATTTTAACTTACTGCACCTGTGTATGGTTTGCCAATTGCACAGTGGCAGATAGGACAGCGCTCCAGAGGGTAAACGTCATTGCCCAGAGGATCATGGGTTGCCCTCTCCACTCTTTGGAAGAGCTTGATAGCTCCCGCTGCCTTAAGAGCTTGCTAGCTCCCGCTGCCTTAAGAAAGTTCAAAACATCCTTAAAGATCCATCTCATCCTGGGCACCCCCCCCCTTTTTTTTTTTTGAACTATTACCATCTGGCAGACGGTACAGGACAATAAAAACAAGGACAAATAGGCTGAAAAACAGCTTCTACCCCAGAGCAGTAACTATATTGAATTCTACTGTATGGTGCAATATTAATGCAATATCAGGGGTTTTCAATTCAATTGTATAGAATGTGAAGGATGTGTGTTTGTGTTTTATTTTTATAATTATAATATACACTGAAGATGGCATTTAATTTTGTTGTACGAGGTGCAATGACAATAAAGTAAACTAAACTAAAACTAAAAATACCAAATTTATTTTCTCCCTTATGTAACTCAACATCACTTGAATTAGAGGCTGGGCGTGTATTTTGACAATCCCAAGGATGATGTAACGGTTAAATGTTGTGAGAGTCCGTTTCAGGTCACCTTTAACAACCGAAGGTCATTGGGTTGACCTGGACCAGTCGGTCTCAGTCCAACCCACCTTCCTGAATTGTTCTTGTGAGGATAAAAGGAACGGACATTCCAATGTTAATAGCCTAACCACCTCTTGGAGGGAAAAGTGGGATACATCTAACAGACAAATACAGGTATTTGGTAGTCTTCGAGTTACGAACCACAATGGTAGTCCTCGAGTTACGAACCACAATGGAGCCCAAAATTTATGTTGCCGAGTGAGAAATTTGTTACGTGAGTTTTGCCCCATTTTACGACCTTTCTCGCCACATTTGTTCAGTCAATGACTGCAGTTCTTAAATTAGTAACACGGTTGCTAAGTGAATCTGGCTTCCCCATTGACTTTGCTTGTCAGAAGGTCGCAAAAGGGGATTGCAATGACTCCGGGACATTGCAACCGTCATAAATGTGAGTCAGTTGTCAAGCATTCGAATGTAAATCACGTGGCCATGGGGATGCTGCCAACGGTCATAAGTCTGAAAAATGGTCATAAGTCACTTTTTTTCAGAATCAGAATGGAGCTGGAAGGGACCTGGGAGGTCTTCTAGTCCAGCCCCCTGCTCAAGCAGGACATCCTATACCATTTCAGACAAATGGTTGTCCAATCGCTTCTTAAAAAGTTGCAGTGTTGGAGCACACACAACTTCTGGAGGCAAGTTGTCTTAATTGTTCTAACGGTCAGGAAATTTCTCCTTAGTTCCAGGTTGTTTCTCTCCGTTGCTTCTTGTTCTGCCTTTAGGTGCTTTGAAGAATACGTTGACCCCCTATTCTTTCTGACAGCCCCTCAAATATTGGAACACTGCTATCCTAGTCTTACTAAACTAAACGTACTCAATTCTTGCAATCATTTTTCATGTTTTATCCTCCAGTCACCTAATCATCTTTATTGCTCTTCTCTGCACTCTTTCCAGAGTCTCAACATCTTTTTTATATCGTGGCAACCAAAACTGGATGCAATATTCCAAGTGTGGCCTTACCAAGGCATTATAAAGTGATATTTAGTAACTTATAATTTATCTAGTATTCTGCTATTCAGTCACCAGCCCAATGCATTTTTTAATCTTACACTCATGAAAACAAAGTCTACCAGTGTTGACTCCTAGCAGTTGTGATACAGATCACAATCAACCATCTGGCTAATCATTAATAACTTGATTCTCCAACTTCTTGTTAACCACCACCTGCACTTTTGTCCATCACTGGTCCTAAACAATTGGTTCAAGTTTGTTAAACCATCCTTTTTATCCATACAGACAATATCACAATACCTTCAGTGGGTTCATGACAGCCCTATTATTATTTTGATGAAGTGACACAGAGTTCACGTCACGCCCAGCCAACTGGGACGATACCCAGGAGAAATCCAGAACAGTGTAGGATCTTTCCTTTTAAAGACTGTGAGAAGTTTTATAATATCAAAATATATATTTATTCTTTTTTACTGATTCCATCTTCCCTTAAAATATTAAACATAAATCCGCAGTGGTCTGAGGATCAGTGTCTCCACTAGATAACTGGCAGTCTAGCTGAAACTAAGTTAATCGACTAAAATGAGCAAACTTCCTCAAACCCCCAAATAAGTTACCCTGACCTAATCCACATATCAAAGGATAAGGTCTGCAAACACAATAGCGTTCATTAAATTAGGTCTCCCAGCGGAACTGCATGTTCACAAGAATACATACCCACAGACATGCGCGCGCGCACACCCCTCTCAAGTGTCACCCTAGAATCAGCACATAGACACTTCCACACCCCGGACAAGCCCCGGACAAAATCTGCTGCTGTACCTCATTTCTCGGCCGCCAGCCCCTAAAGCATTACTGTTACAACAGCGGTTCTCAACCTGTGGGTCGCCACCCCTTTGGGGGTCGAACAACCCTTTCACAGGGGTCGCCTAAGCGCGTGCTAGCCCACCACGCCCCCTTTGTCACCTCATCGCGCGCAGGGGGGGGTTGTGGCGGCGGGACGGGGGGGCGCGGCATTAGGAAGGTTGAGAACCACTGCCCTAAAGGCAAACTGTTTTTTGCTTTTAGGAATAAATATTTCTCACAGCTTTTCTCACAGCTGTCCGGATCTCATTATTTATTTGAGAGAGCCGAGGTGGCTCAGTGGTTAGAGTGCAGCACTGCAGGCTACTTCAGCTGACTGCTAGCTGCAGTTCAGCGCTTCAAATCTCACCGGCTCAAGGTTGACTCAGCCTTCCATCCTTCCGAGGTGGGTAAAATGAGGACCCAGATTGTTGGGGGCAATAGGCTGACTCTGTGAACCGCTTAGAGAGGGCTGTAAAGCACTATAAAGCGGTATATAAGTCTAAGTGCTATTGCTATTGCTATTTATTCTTGCACAACCCCGGCTCGAGTTGGAACCCCAAATTATTCTCCCTGACAAGTCCTTCAAACCAACCTTGAAGGCAACGGGGAAAACCGTTCTCTTGCCAGACATTTGGTGCCACAACGCCCAACTGTTTTTAAACTGCCAGCTCTTTTCATCCTGATGTGCTGATGAACTAAGGGATGGATGTCTCTTAATGACATCCGGATGCAAGCTTCCTCTTCTTTTGAGTCACTCTCGGATTTTAAGTGCAAATGCAGACTTCCCTGCAGACAGATGTTGCCGGACGATTGCTTCCACGCAGCTCAGTTCAGACACGGTACAAAAGAGTTCAATCCATGGTCTTTTATGTGGACCGTCATATCTTGGTGCCCCTCGTTACAGTTTCTTGCCTTAAGGCTGGAAAACATCAGAACACTGCCTTCACTTCGATTGGTGCTTGGCAGTATTAAACTTTATAAAGATGCATATGACATAGATCCGTGATGGCGAACCTATGGCACGCGTGCCACAAGTGGCATGCGGAGCCATATCGGTGGGCACGCAAGCTCAGGTCCGGCGCGCGCCAGCTGATTTTCGGGCCTTCTGGGCCCACTGGGAGTCGGGAAACAGGATGCTTCCAGCCTCCGGAGGGGGTGGGGAAGGCCCGTTTTTTGCTCTCCCGAAGCTCCAGAGCCTTTCTAGGAGCCTGGGGAGGGCGAAAACGGCTTTCCCGCCACCCCGGAGGTCCTCCCGAGGCCAGAAATGGCCCATTTCCCAACTTGAAATGGGCCATTTCTGGCCTCCAGAGGGCCTCTGGGGGGGAGGCCATTTTTGCCCTCCCCAGGCTCCTAGAAAGGCTCTGAAGCCTGGGGAGAGCAAAGAAATGGGAGTTCCGGTACAACCGGAAGTCGGCAAACGGGCCATTTTCTGCCTCCGGAGGGCCTCCTGGGGGGGGTGGGGAAGGCCATTTTTGCCCTCCTCAGGCTCCTAGAAAGGCTCTGAAGCCTGGTGAGAGTGAAAAACGGGTGTGCCATCGCATGCCGGGAGCAGAGGGGGGTCACGCGCGCATGCGCGGGGGGGGCATAGAATTATGGCTGTGGGCACACACGCGTCACCCCCCGCGCTCCCCCTTTGGCACGCAAACCAAAAAAGGTTCGCCATCACTGACATAGATGGTAGAGGTAGTCCTTGGCTTACAGCAGTTCGTTCAGTGACCGTTCGAAGTTACAACGGCACTGAAAAAAAGGGACTTATGACTGTTTTTCACTCTTCTGACTGTTGCATTGCCTTTTTCCTGCTGTTTTTTTTTTTTACCAATAGAGAAGAATGTATTAACACCAGACAAACAATCAAGCAGAAACCAATACTTTAATCAAGGAACTAACCAGGAGATAACAACCAAGCAAGCTTAAGGCAATATCCTCGTCAAGGAATGATCAAAAAAAAAAAAAAATCACAACCCCACCAACACTGGCAGGGCAAGCTACTGCGTATGTACAAGCAGTCCTCAACTTACAACAGTTCATTGGGTGACCGCTCGAAGTTACAGCGGCACTGAAAAAAAGTGACTTATGACCATTTTTCACATTTACGACCGTTGCAGCAACCCCCGTGGGTCACCTGATTTAAATTCAGAGGCTTGACAACTGGTTCACATTGATGATAGTTGCGGTGTCCCCGGGATCACGCGGCCATTTTTTGTGACCTTCTGACGAGCAAAGTCAACGGGGAAGCCAGTTTCACTGAACGACCGTTGTTACTAATTTGACAACCGTGGTGATTCACTTAACAAATGTGGCGAGAAAAGTCGTCAAAGGGGACCAAAAAAAAAATTTTTTTTTCTCACTTAGCCACATAAATTCCCTGGCTCAATCGCGGTCGTAAGGCGAGGACTACCTGGTAATGTAACGTAGGAGCCGCCAACGCCGTCTTTAGCAATTCCATTATTGCTACAATTTTGGTGGTTTGGGCAAAAGACGCTTGTCACAATAGCGATGGCTTCCATTATCATGCAAGAACTGTTCCAAAACTCATCCAACTTCCTTTTAACGATACCTTTGAGACCATCAAAAATCCACATCTGCCTATCCCAGTTCCTTGGGAAGGACTCGATAGGAGAGGGATGTCAAACTCAAAGCCCATGGGCCGGATCCGGCCCGCGGGGTGCTTAGATCTGGCCCACGGAACCACCCTGGCAACAGCAAAGGACCAGCCCGCGGTGCCTCTGCCAGCAAAAACAGAGGTCGGGAGGGTCGCATGCGGCCCTCCCAACCTCCGTTTTTGGCTGCCTCCTGCAGTGCTCTACCAGTGAAAACAGAGCTCAGAAGCACCACACACGGCCCTCCCAAGCTCCGTTTTCGCCAGCAGAGCGCTGGAGGCCATCACAGCCAAAAACGGAGCCTGGGAGGGGTGCCCCCGACACGAGTAATGTCGAGGTGGCCACGCCCACCCTGGCCCCCTGAGGTCAAACATAACCCTGATGCGCCCTCAATAAAATCGAGTTTGACACCCCTGCGATAGGACGACAAAAATGCCAAATCCAGTCTGAACATCTGGCTGGCTGTTCAACAAACTGTAAACCCCAGCATCTATTCAGTTCTGCTAATAGCTACTCTAACTTTATTGCTTTCTCTGCAAATTTTCTGGCACATATCCAAATGTCCTGGGTCAACTGAAGAGTTCTAGAAAGAACAAAAACATTGCTGCCTTTTGAAGTAACGCCATATTTACAAAGCATACCAAATAAAACAATAAGACAATTCAACAGCTTCCAAACACTGTGGCTACAAGATGCTTTACGAAACATTTCGACTTTTCCAGTTCATACCCCTTGATACAAGGAGTACGTATCAAGTATGTTGAATTTATCCCAAAGTATGATGTGGAACCATCACCCAAGAGCTCCAGTGAATGAGAAGACTCTTTTCATAAAACTTTTCAACTGACAAAACTTTTATTTCAAACTTTGCAGACCTGTAGCGAATCATGTTTTAGAGTGGAGTGAGTAGAAACAGAAATAGAGAAATAGAAATAGAGAAATAGAAATAGAGAAATAATAGAAGTAGAAGTAGAGTATAAAGTAGAAATAGAGTAGAAATAGAGTAGAGTAGAGAAGAGTAATGAAGAATAAAATGGAACGGAACGGAAAAAAACAGAAAAAAACGGAACAAAACGGAACGGAACAGAACAGAACAGGAGCTGGAAGGGACCTTGGAGGTCTTCTAGTCCAGACCCCTGCTCAAGCAAGAGAACCTATACCATTTCAGACAGATACCATTTCAGATACCATTTCAGAACCTATACCAGTGATGGCGAACCTTTTCAGCACCGAGTGCTCAAACTGGAATGCGTACGCGCACGCGCCGGACTGCCAGAAACCCGAAGACCAGCGGGCCGGTGCGCATTCGCACGCCGGCCAGCTGGTCTTCGCGCCGGAAACCAGAAGAGCAGCTGGCGACAGCGCGTGTGCCCACAGAGAGGGCTCTCCGTGCCACCTCTGGCATGCGTGCCATAGGTTCGCCATCATGGACCTATACCATTTCAGACATTTTGAAACAGATGAATTCGGGCACTTTTTAAAAATAAATTTGTTTATCACCATTACCGCTCACATGGAAAATTAACCAGAAAGGTTGGTCCCCCCAAAAAATTGCACTACAGGTAGTCCTCACTTAATGACCATTCCACGTTACAACAGAAGTCCCCCCCTTAAAAAAAAACAGCTATTTAGACCCAATCCTGGAGTTCTGACAGCTGTAACCTGATTGCATTTCTGATGCTTGGCAATTGGTGCATCTTTATGGCCAGTTGCAATATTCCATGGTCACATGACCTATTTATGATATCTTTGCCTTCCAACTCTGTTATTCTGTTACTGAAACGACGCCATACCTCTCGCCCACGAATTGTTTTATTTTTGTTAACTGCGGAGAGTTTGTAGGTGTGGCTAGGCTAAGGATAAGGCAGAGTGAAACCAAGAGGAGTAGGAAGGTCAGAAGACAATTACTGTAATGGCCGAAGATTTATTTCCATAATTAACCACACAAAATATCACAACCAACATCATTTAGATAGTCCAGAGGAAACCTACAAAAATAAATGGGATGGCTGATTTATTAAACAGATAAACATCTCACTTTGTTGCCCTGCGGAGCACGAGGTGCAGGGGTGGGTTCTGGCTTATCTCGCTGCCGGTTCACTTCCTCACGCGCCGCGCATGCACAGCGCTAAAAACCCAGCTTCTGCGCATGCGCATAAGCAAAAAACAAGATGGCGGAGCCTATGGCGCCTCCGAGAGAGCCGGTTCAAGAGCCTGTCCAGCTGGCCATCGCTGCCGGTTCGGCGAGCGTGGGGAAATTCCCGCTAACGGTTCTAAAGAACCGGTCCGAACCGGCAGGAACCCACCTCTGACGAGGTGGCATCATACTTCATCCAACACTGGATTTTATTTTGTACAATTCCAAAATAAACACGTTTTTTTTTTTTTGGTCAAAATTGAGCAGATAAGGATCATGACTTAAGGTTCTTCACTTTCACCGTATCGTTAGTCCTTGACTTATGACTGTTTATTTAATGACAATTCAAAGTTTCAGTGGCCTTGGAAAAAAAGACCTCAAAGTTATGATGGTCACAACACAGTCACATTATCACAATTCAGCCAGTTGGCTCGCATTTACGACAGTTGTAGCATTTTACATTCACGAAATCACAATTTGCGACTTTCCCAGCCGGATTCACTTAACAAGGTTATTATAGGGGATTTACTTCACCACAGTAAAAATGGTGATTAAATCGGGTTCATTCACGTTATCACTTGTTTAATGACTGCACTGCTTAGCAACCAAACTTCCTATCCCTATGTGGGTAGTAAGCCGAGCACTACCTATAAGATGCTGATGCAGTGAACTATTAACTTGATTTCACAGAACATGGTTTGGTTGTTAAGTGAATCACTACAGTTGTTAAATTAGTAACATGGTTGTTAAGTGAATCTGGCTTCCCCAGTGACTATGCTTGTCAGAAGGTAGCAAAAGATCATAGGATCCCAGGACACTGCAACCTTCATAAATACGTGCCAGTTGCCAAGTGTCCCAATTTTGATCACGTGATCCTGGGGATGCTGCAACGGTCGTGTGGAAAACGGTCGTTTAAGTCCCTTTTTTTCAGTGCCGCTGTAACTTTGAACGGCCACTAAATGAACTGTTGTAAGTTGAGGATTACCTATAATAAATTAAGCAGAGTTGCTTGTATACTTACGACCACTGCAGCATGGTTATTAACTTAACAAATGCAATGATTCACTTAACAACTGTGGCAAGAAAAGTCATAAAATGGGGCAAAACCAGTAGTGGGTTCTAAATCCTGCCGCTACCGGTTCGCGCGCGCACTTCTGCGGGCGGGTAGCCGGAACCTCCCACCGCCGCTACCGGTTCGCCAAACCGGGAGCAACCCACCGGTGGGCAAAACTCACCTAACAAATGTTTCACTTAGCAACATAAATTTTGGCTCAATTATGGTCGTAACTCGAGGACAACCTGTATCTGATGCCATACTTTGTAAATCTTCTGGGAGTTGACGTCTTAACCTTGCCAATGTTTGAAAGCCACTGATCTAAGAGAACCTCTTGGATAATGAAGAAATCCAGTGATCCTTCAGTAAAGAACCATCTAGCAAACCAGAGTTTCAGGAATAGTTTCACCTAAACCGCGTGGCCCAATGTTTAGTTTTGGGGTGTGGTGATGATCCCACATACTGTATAGGACTTCCGATCATTACGAAGGAGTGGCTGAAGATAAGATGCATGCAGGGTTTCACAAACCGTTGTGCAACATGGACACTGAGTAAGAATCCAGGTAAATCAAGCTTTCTTTTTGACGATCAAATATTCCCTGATTCCCTGTTCAGGGCAGTGTGGATTTTTTTTCCCCAGTAGAGGAAAGAGGGATTTTCATGAGCAGTAGACTTCCTGCTAAAACTTTTGAATTGTGTTTTCATTAGCAGTCTGAACATCAGAGGTGGGTTCCTCCCGGTTCAGACCGGTTCACCCGAACCGGTAGCGACCCACTGGTGACGTCACGATGGCGTCTCGGAGCCGGTTCAGTCGGTGCCGGTCCGTGGACGCCGCCATCTTTTTTTGGATTTTTTTGGGGGGGGGGATTTTTTCCGGGTTTTTTTTTCTTCTGCACATGCGCAGAAGCCGAGTTTCCGGCACTGCCCATGCGTTGCCATCATGTTTTTGGCTTTTGGGGGGGGGATTTTTTTTTAATTTTTTTGCACTGCGCATGCGCGCGTGCGCGGCCACGTGGTGCGGGAGGAAGCGAACCGGCAGCGAGGTAAGTTAGAGCCGAGGTGGCGCAGTGGTTAGACTGTAGTACTGCAGGCTACTTCAGCTGACTGCTAGCTGCAGTTTGGCAGTTCAAATCTCACCGGCTCAAGGTTGACTCAGCCTTCCATCCTTCCGAGGTGGGTAAAATGAGGACCCAGATTGTTGGGGGCAATATGCTGACTCTGTGAACCACTTAGAGAGGGCTGTAAAGCACTGTAAAGTGGTATATAAGTCTAAGTGCTATTGCTATTAGAACCCACCCCTGCTGCACACACTGCATTTAGCTTAAGAGTCATGTGTGTTTTAAACAAAGTCATGAATAATTTGTCTTATTTACCAAATAAGAGCACTGATCTGTCAGTTCCTAATTTGGAGTTGGGCCATTCTACAAAATAAATCTATTTATTCAATTTATGTAGCCACCCATCTAACTTGCATGCAACTCCGAACAGCAGACACAAAATGGTGTGAGTTGCCTTTCAGCACAAAGCTGACAATGTTCTCAAGTTTGACAGAATCATACCTACGGTGCAACCCACCTGTAGATTAAATTACAATTTATTCTGGACTCATCTGTGTTGTTGCATTTGCTAAAAGGCAATGTTTATGTGGGTTCAAAAAAATAAAATCTGATGAAATCAGGAGAACCGCCATTCCATGGGTTTTGGAGAGAGAGAGGGAGGGAGGGAGGGAGGGAGGGAGGGAGGGAGAGAGAGAGAGAGAGAGAGAGAGAGAGAGAGAGAAGAGAGAGAGAGAGAGAGAGAGAGAGAAAGGAGAGAGAGAAAGAAAGAAAGAGAAAGAAGAAAAAGAGAGAAAGAGAGAGAAAGAGAGAAAGAGAGAAAGAGAGAAAGAAAGAAAGAGAGAGAGAGAAAGAAAGAAAGAAAGAAAGAAAGAAAGAAAGAAAGAAAGAAAGAAAGAAAGAAAGAAAGAAAGAAAGAAAGAAAAGGAGGAAGAAAGAAAAGGAGGAAGAAAGCAAAGCAAAGCAAAGCAAAGCAAAGCAAAGCAAAGCAAAGCAAAGCAAAGCAAAGCAAAGCAAAGCAAAGCAAAGCAAAGCAAAGCAAAGCAAAGCAAAGCAAAGCAAAGCAAAGCAAAGCAGCAAGAAAAATAATTTTTTTTAGCTCTCACAGGTGACTGAATTTGAAAGCAGAAAGCAGATGCTGCTTCATAAATTCACCGTGTGAGAAACAGGTTTTTACACACACATATACATACATACACAGGCTAAGATGAGGAGTCACACTACTTAAACACGCTCTAAAAATTCCTGGTTACTGTCTGATTCTGAGGATATCTGCAGCTTGTTAAAAGATTTTCTGCAGAAAACCAAAAATCAACCCTTTGTTTGGCTGTAGAACCAGTTCCTGGAGAATACTTCCTTCTACACCCACTTCACTAACAACCTGCCCACACAGAGTTTTTCCCACTTCCACTCTAGTCATGCTCCTTCCTCCTCAGAATACAGATTAGCACAGTATTATCCAACCTTGGCAATTTTAAAATTGTGGATTTCAATTCCAAGAATTTCCCGGCAAGAACACACACTAAATTTTAGACTGACCATACATACAAATAATCCTTGGCTTACAATCATTCGTTTAATGACTGTTCAAAGTTACAGCGGGACTGAAAAAAAGTGACTTATGACCAGTTTTCACACTTAACAACCGTGGCAGCATCCCCATGGTCATGTGATCAAAATCTGGTTGCTTAGCAACTGGCATGTATTTATGACGGCTGCTCTGTCCCAAGGTCACGTGATCACCATTCGTAACCTTCCTGGGTGGCCTCCGACAAGCAAAGTCAATGGGGGATCCAGATTCGTTTAACGACGGCATGATTCGCTTAACAACTGCGGCGGAAAAAAAGATCTTAAAATGGAGCAAAACTCACTTAACCACCTTGTAATACCGCACTATGGAGCGATATTCAAGTCTAGGTGCTATTGCTATTACTGTCTTGCTTACCGACTGGAATTTTGGCCTTAATTGTGGTCGTACGTCAAGGACTACCTCTCCGAAAAAGGGGTTTTTTTTTTTGGCCGACAGAATAAAAAGATGATCGAGACCAGATTAGGAAATTTACTATGGGGAAGAAGACAGAGAGGAAGATCCCCCAGATGTGATGGAGTTGTTGGCGGGTGCCCTAGAAATGGGAAGGCATGAGACAGATGTAGAGGAAGATTAAATATTTAGATTAAATATGAGTGATGCAAGGAGACATAAGGGCCCATGGGAGGAGCATGTGAGATTGGTTAAAAAGTCAACTAGAGTTGAAATACTAAAAAGGGCAAGAGGTGATAGATACAAAATACTTTTTAATATGGGATTTGTTTTATTAATGACTAGTAGCTGGATACCCGTGCTTCGCTACGAAACCATGTGATCGGGCTTGATAACTTGAGAGTTAAAGCTTGAAAATTAATGAGTAGTTACGCTCAGGCTTGATACATTGGCGCTTAAAGCTTGAAAATTTATGTAGAATGTGCAACTCCTTAGCATCAGAGCATGTTAATATAAGGCAACTGGCAGTTGGAACAGAGTTCTTTTCAGGTGGGGAGGGGGAGTAGACTGTCTAAACTCCCAGCCCGCAGGCCGGATGAGTCACACGCTGGCCACGCCTGGTTTAGCGAAGGGGTAGCATCAGAGCGTGTTAATATAAGGCAACTGGCAGTTGGAACAGAGTTCTTTTCAGGTGGGGAGGGGAGTAGAACATCTAACTCCTTAGCATCAGAGCGTGTTAATATAATACTGTATAAGAAATACTAATGATCTGATGGTCATTTCAAAAAATCCTTTCTTAGCGAGCACCTAGAAGCCAAGAGGAACATACGTGCCAAGTTTCAAGTTTGTAGGCTTTACAGTTCTGGAGATTTCATGATGAGTGAGTGGTATTTGGCTTTTATATATATAGATTACTATGACTATGTACACGTAAATATTACAAGTTGAAAGATTACTATGTGTACGTAAATATTGTTATTATGTATAAGTAAATTGACCCGGACAATACACTGCTCACTAAGCACTTATGTATGTTAAAGAAAATATTATATATATACAGTATATATATATAAGGAAATTTACAACTGGTTGATACCATAACTGCTGGAGCTTTCTTATGATGCTAGCCACTGTCTTGAAGGGGAAAAAAAAACTGTAAATGGGGCAGGAAGTTCTTCATATCCGGACATCCTTAAGAAGTCAGATCTGCAGTGTGACCTGCAGATAAGTGCATAGAAATAAAATTTCACTGGGAATATGCAAACAACAACTTCCGTACTTTCCCGGCTACTCAAAGGCTATTATTTTACCCTGGTGTGGTTTCTCTCCCCCCCCCTCCCCCCGTTTTGGTCATTTGGTGTAGAAATATCTGCCAGAGAAGCCTCACTCACACCCTGATAATCTTTGGGTTAGATTACTGCAATGCACTCTACATGGGACTAACCCTTGAAGACTATCTGGAAGCTACAGTTGGCACAGGTTACAGTGGCACAGTTTTGGAGGCCTCTAGGGTGCCATGTACAGTATAACATACAAGCTGCAATGGTTGTCAGTTTGCTTGCACGTCCAGTCCAAGGTATTGGTTGTCTATGGAGATTCTCAGTCATCCAGGTCATGGTTGTCCCAAAGGTGCTTTTTTCAAGAGGCAACTGGACTTTCTGGTTTTTCTTTGAAGACGTTTCGCTTCTCATCCAAGAAGCTTCTTCAACTCTGACTAGATGGTGAAGGATGGAAGGATTTATACTCCTTGCAGACAGAATGGAAAAGACTAGCTGTCTGCAAGGAATATAAATCCTTCCATTCCCCACCATCCAGTCAGAGCTGAAGAAGCTTCTTGGATGAGAAATGAAATGTCTTCAAAGAAAAAAACCAGAAAGTCCAGTTGCCTCTTGAAAAAGCACTTTTGGAACAAGGTGTTGGGTATAGTCCTTTATAGCAAGGGTTCAGGGTATTTGAGGAGCCATCTCGCCCCAATGGGATTAGCCACTGTGGTCGTAAGTCGAGAACTATTTGTACAATATGGGAAAGTTAAGAAGTAGACTACCAAGAGAAACTTCTGTAGATCAGTGGCGTTTCCAATACAGATAGTCCTCATAACCTTTTATTTAGTGATCGCTTGAACTTACATTAGCAATAGCACTTAGACTTATATACCACTTCATAGTGCTTTATAGCACTCTCTAAGCGACTTACAGAGTCAGCCTATTGCCCCCAACAATCTGTGTCCTTATTTTACAGGAAGTCCTCAAGTTACAACCACAATTGAGCCCAAAATTTATATTGTTAAGTGAGAAATTTGTTATAGTGAGTTTTGCCCCGTTTTATGACTTTCCTTGCCACATTTGTTAAGTGAATACCAATTTTACACCCAATTTTTTGCCATCGTGGTTAAGAGAATCACTGCAGTTGTTACATGAATCATGCTTTCATTCAGTGAATCTGGATTCTCCCATTGATTTTGCCTGTCAGAGGCCAGCTAGAAAAGTCACAAATGGCGATCAGATACCCTTTTAAAACCATTGCAAATAGATTTTGGTTGCCAAGTGCCCAAATTTTAACTTTCAAGTGATAGGGGGCAAGGTTCTGCTGGTTGTTAAGTGCGAGAACCAGTTGTTAAGTTCCACTTTTTTTCAGTGCCGTTGTAACTTTGAACAGCCTCTAAATGAACAGTTGTAAGTCGAGGACTACCTGTACTGACTTTGAAAGGATGGAAGACTGAGTTAATCTTGAGCCGGTCAGGATCGAACTCCTGGCAGTGAGCAGAGTTAGCCTGCAATTCTGCATTCTAACCACTGCGCCACCATGGCTATTTTTTCAATGGCATTGAAAAAAAAGTGACTTACGACCAGTTTTCACACTTAATGACCGTGGCAGCATCCCTGTGATTATGAAGTCCAGACTACAGAAAGTACATAACATATACAGATAGTCCTCAATTTATAACTATTTGTTTAGTGACCATTCAAAGTTACAACAGCAGTGATAAAAGTTTCCCCCATGGCCATGTGATCAAAATTCAGACGCTTGGCAACTGGCATGTATTTATGACGGCTGCAGTGTCCAACGGTCACTTTTTGTGACCTTCTGAGAAGCGAAGTCGAGGGGGAAGCCAGATTCACTTCACCACCGTGTTACTAACTTAACAACTGCAGTGATTCACTTAACGGCGATGGCAAGAAAGGTCATAAAATGGATCAAATCTCCCTTAACGAGTATCTTGCTTTAGCAACGGCAATTTGGGGCTCAATTGTGGTCGTAAGTCGAGGACTACCTGTACAGAGAGATATTTCTCCAAATCAACGGCACTTAAAACTATGCCAAAACTTGGCTTTATTACCTTAACCTGAAAACTGACAAGTCTCTTACTCTATCACCCACTTCTTGGACTTGGACTGTATACGGGAGGCACGCTAGGCAATTGAACCACTTCCGCACGACCTGCCTCCGCAGACATCTGAGGATCCGATGGCAGGACAAGGTGCCAGACACAGAAGTCCTCTCCAGAGCAGGCCTGCCATCAGTTCACACCCTGCCCAGACGCCCAGACGCGCTGGGCAGCCCATGTTGCAAGGATGCCAGACCACCGCATCCCTAAACAGCTCCTCTAGGGCGAGTTGTCTCAAGGAAAGCGATCGCACGGGGGACAAAGAAAGCGATCGCACGGGGGACAAAAGAAACGATACAAAGACACGCTGAAAGCCTCTCCTTCAAGTCCCCGGACATCGCCACCACCTCTTGGGAAACCCTGGCACAAGATCGATCGACATGGCGCACGTTGATCCGCCAAGGCTGCCAGACATCTGAGGACAGAAGGACAACCATGGCACAAGAGAAGCGAGCGCTCCGCAAAGCCAGAGCCGCGAATGCTGCAACAACGGTGCCCACACGTGTCTGCCCGACATGTGGCAGAACATTTCGTGCCCGTATAGGCCTTACCAGCCACCTGCGGACACACCATGGACAGCTGGGGTAAAATCCAGCAGGTTCTGACAGGTTCTGGAGAACCAGTAGCAGAATTTTTGAGTAGTTGAGTGTCCTTCTGTCCTCAGATGTCTGGCAGCCTTGGCGGATCAACGTGCGCCATGTCGATCGATCTTGTTCCTGGTGGCTGCCTGGAATAAGGCGGCATCGGGGGCACTGGACCGGATTGCGCCTCTGCGACCTCTCCATGGTGATGGATCCAGGAGGGCTCCCTGGTTTACCGAGGAGCTTCGGGAGATGAAACGCCAGAAGAGACGTGTAGAGCGACGCTGGAGGGCCAGTAACTCCGAATGTGACCGAACACTTTTAAGAGCATTTATTAGGACTTATTTAGTGGCGATACGGGCGGCAGAATGTTCGCATTTTTCCACACTTATTGCATCCGCTGATTCGGGCCCAGCCGCCCTATTTAGGATCACCCGTTCTCTCCTTAAT
>QLTV01002843.1:120881-139299 GCA_003457575.1 Thermophis baileyi | reverse complement strand
TCTTTCCTTTTCCTATTCTTTCTTTTTCCTATTCTTTCCTTTTCCTTTCTATTCTTTCCTTTTCCTTTCTATTCTTTCCTTTTCCTATTCTATTCTTTCCTTTTCCTATTCTATTCTTTTCTATTCTATTCTTTCCTTTTCCTTTCTATTCTTTCCTATTCCTATTCTTTCAGGAAATCAGACCTCTTCTCTTCCAGTGGAAGAGAAATTTCTGGTGAGCTATCCGTTCATTTTGTCTTTTTCCCCAGAACCCCTGGCTTTAACAGGGTTAATATCATTGCACAAGCAGAGTGAATGTAACATAGTCACAAACAGTGAGATGAACATGCGAACGGGCAGTTTGATGGGATTAACTACATAGCCCACAAGCTGCATTTGATTGTGGATGGTCGATGAGGGAACCATACCGTGTCAGGTTATCCTGAGGTTGTCTCTGATGCTGTTACAGGTAGTCTTTGACTTACGACCATAATTGAGCCCAACATTTCTGTTGCTAAGAGAAATAGATGTTAAGAGAGTTTTGCCCCATTTTTTAACCTTTCTTACCACAGTTGTTAAGTGAATCACTACAGCTGTTAAGTTAGTCACACGGTTGTTAAGTGAATCTGTCTTCCCCATTGACTTTGCTTGTCAGAAGGTCACAAAAAGTGATCACATGACCCCTGTACACTGCAACCGTCAGAAATACATGCCGGTTGCCAAGCATCTGAATTTTGATCACGTGACCATGGGGATGCTGCAACAGACGTAAAGGTGAAAAACGGTCATAAGTCACTTTTTTTTAGTGCCATTGTAACGTCAAATGGTCACTAAATGAAGTTGTAAGTCAAGGACTACCTGTATTGACAAGTGCTTTAACAATGCTGATGTATGGCTGGGAGACCAATTCAGGTTGAGCTCCATATACTCCTGTCTCTCAGGATGTCTCCACCTGGTGGAACTACCTCTACCTGTTGTTCATGGCTGCATGACTTCTTAAGGCATTCAGCTGTGTGTATCCCTTCAACTTCCAGGAATGGAGACTCCTAGCTAAAGCAGTTTATGTGTTTCACCCATTCTGCTCCATGATGAATTATTTTTAAATGCTAAACCAGGTTCTTTCCTTGAAAGCAAAAGGGGAAGGCGGAGGATAAGATGGTTAGATAGTGTTGTCGACACAACAAAGAGGAATTTGGGAAAACGCCGGGAGACAGAGGGGGGGGGGAAATGATGTGCTGTGGTCCATGGGGTCACAAAGAGCTGAACAGGTTTTAGCGACTGAACAACAACAGGTTCTTTCTTCTTAGAAAGGGCCCCCTCTTAACTCCAAAAAGAAGCTGGGCTCCTAGGACAGAAGAGCTTTGGCAACCTGAGGGTAGAACAAGAAGCAATGGGTGGAAACTAATCAAGGAGAGAAGCAACTTAGAACTAAGGAGAAATTTCCTGACAGTTAGAACAATCAACCAGTGGAACGGCTTGCCTCCAGAAGTTGTGAATGCTCCAACAATGGACATTTTTAAGAAGAGATTGGACAACCATTTGTCTGAAGTGGTGTAGGGTTTCCTGCCTAAGCAGGGGGTTGGACTAGAAGACCTTCTATTCTATTCTATTCTATTCTATTCTATTCTATTCTATTCTATTCTATTCTATTCTATTCTATTCTATTCTAACCGTACTTTGCATTGGAGTCTGCAGTGACTGAAACTCTTTGACTTCCAAGCAAGCCTTTGCATGGAGACAGGGGAAGCGGGGATGAGTGAATGCGGACCTCTCCCCCAGTGGAGAAAGTTCTAGGTTTCAACGAAGTGAGTAGATCACAACTAGGAGGAGAGAGTGGTCCATCCAAAAAGATGCTTCTGTACCGTGGTCAGGGGATCTAATTTTTATAGAAGATTTTCTAGGCAGGCCTAAACGTACCAGCTTCTACTGGAGCAGCATATGTGGCTCATTGCCACAGAGATGAGCTGTTTTCTGTTGGGCAATTTTGCAAAACTCTATTGTGTATTATCTGAGTAAGCTAGATAAATGGAAACGGACAGACCTACTCCAGATCTGAGCAACGCCAATAGAATGCCAAGGTTGACTGGGTTTATAATTGTTGTCTAGTACAGGTACTTCTTGACTTACAACCAGAAATCATCCCAAAATTTCCTTTGCTTAAGCAAGACAGTTAGAGTTTTGCCCCGTTCTACGACCGTTCTTGCCACAGTTGTTAAGTGAATCGCTGCTGTTGTTAAGTTAGTAACACGGTTGTAAAGTGAATCAGGCTTCCCCGTTGACTTTGCTTGTCAGAAGGTCGCAAAAAGTGATCACATGACCGTGGGACACTGCAACTGTCATAAATCTGAGTCAGTTGCTAAGCGTCTGGATTTTGATCACGTGACCATAGGGCTGTTGCAATGGTCATAAGTGTGAAAAACGGTCATAAGTCACTTTTGTCGTTGTAACGTTGAATGGTCACTAAATGAATGGTTGTAAGTCGAGGACTTTCTGTATGTGTATGGCTCGCCAACCAGTATCCCAAGAGATGGTCTTTTCCAGCACAGGTAGTGTACAATCCTGATTTGGTGGAGCAATTCAACTTCCTTGAAGTGAATATTCCCAGACCTGCCCTGGGCGGGAACTGAGGGCTAGTCTCTTATGTTACTCTCTGGATCATGGCCAGTGACTCATTCACTAGAACAAGAACTTCTGGACTGATGTCATTTTAGAGGTGCGTTCTGGAAGAGATCCATATGGCTTACTCACTGTCTCTCGCAACCATTAGATAAGGCTCACACTGTCAACCCAAACTCCCCATCTGATTTTGATCTCCATCTGACTGCAGTTTGAGCTACAAAATGGTTATTCCCTTGTCCTAGAGCTCTAAAACCCACCGGAGATCCCTGCATTGCGATCTTCTCATGAAGGACGGACTGTCTGGAGCACTTGTGGGTGATCTCATGTCCTCTCCTTGTCCAGAGGGGAATTGCAAAGAGCCGGTGTACAACAATTCATTTAGTGACCGGTCAAAGTTATACAACGGCACTGAAAAAAGTGGTTTATGACCATTTTTCACACTTATGACCATTGTCTCCATGGTCACGTGATCAAAATTTGGACACTTGGCAACTGACTCGTATTTATGACAGTCGCATGATCGTATAATCACCATTTGCGATCTTGTAACAAGCAAAGTCAATGGGGAAGCCAGATTCACTTAACAACCACAGTGATTCACTTAACAGTTTTGGCAAGAAAGGTCGTAAAATGGGGCAAAATTCACTCAACAACCATCTCGCTTAGCAACAGAAATTTTGGGCTCAATTATGGTCGTAAGTCGAGGACTACCTGTACTCACTGACTCTTCATTCCGTCGCAGTCGTTGGACTTTGCTGGCTTCAGTTCATCATTTCTTGTCTGGAAGACTCCAAACCATGTCAGTTTTTCTTGTGTTCATTCTACACTGCAGAGTAAGATATTCAATTAGACAGGATTGTATGCTCCAAGACACTTGCAAGAATTTGTCTGCTTTTTTAGTCATATAATATACGGTACGTGCAATATTATAAGATATAAATTCACCCAGTAAGTTAGCCCCCAATAAATAGACATTTGGTGTAAGGTGTTTCTAGGGTAAGAACTATTTCCATTGTATAATTCCATACAATCAGGGTTAACTAAAACTGTATTTTTTCCCCCCCATAGATAATTGTGAAAGCACATGAATGGCGGACACTTCCTGGTTGCCTCTGTGATTTCCATCCAGAACAGCAGCTTTGTGTATCCATCATGTCACAGTTGCTTTTCCAAAGTATCCCTGCAATTCAAACGGTATGTTCCATCTCAAGAATTACAGGTAGTCCTCAACTTATACCAAGGGTGTCAAACTCGATTTCATTGAGGGCCGCATCAAGGCTGTGTTTGAACTTGGGGGGCTGGGGTGGGCATGGCCAGGGTGGGCGTGGCCAGCTCAACATCACTCGGATTGGGGGCGCCTGTGATGGCCCGAGCACTCTGACAGCGAAAACGGGCTCCCAAGCTCCGTTTTTGGCTGCAACGGCCTCCTGCAACCCTCTGCCAGCGAAAATGGAGCTCGGGAGGGCCGCACGCAGCCCTCCCAAGCTCCATTTTTGCTGGCAGAGGCACTGCGGGCCGGTCCTTTGCTGTTTCCAGGGCGGTCCCGTGGGCCAGATCAAAGCACTCCGCGGGCCGAATCCGGCCCCCGGGCCTTGAGTTTGACACCTCTGACTTATGCGATCATTTGTTTAACGACCAAAGTTACAACAGCACCGAAAAAAAGTGACTTATGACCGTTATTCACACTTATGCAGAATCCCCATGGTCATGTGATCAAAATTTGGACACTTGGCACCTGGTTCACGTTTGTGGCAATTGCCCAGGATCAATACTGCGATACACTCAACCTCTAATAAACTCTACCTTTCTCAACAAATGGAACCAAGGTTCCTTTCTGTTCAGAGGCTTAAGTTGTGGCAGGTCCAACACTAGCCTTAGGCCAGGGCTGTCAAACTCAACACCCGCGGGCCAGATCCGGCCCACAGGGTGCTTAGATCTGGCCCGCGGGGCTGCCCTGGAAACGGCAAAGGACCGGCCCGCAGTGCCTCTGCCAGTGAAAATGGTCCCCTGCCCCCGAGCTCTGTTTTCGCTGGCAGAGGGCTAGCAAAACAAACTAAAAACAAAACAAAAGGAGAAATGTTTCCCCTTTTGCATTTGAGCATGCAAGAAGGGAAAGGAAAGGAGAAAGGGAAAGAGGAAAGGCAAAGAAGGGAAGATGGGAAGAGAGCAAGGAAGAAGAGGGGACGGAAGAAGAAAGAATGAAGAGGGAAGGAAAAAGAAGAAAAGGAAGGAAGAAGAAAGAATGAAGAGGGAAGGAAAAAAGGAAGGAAGGAAGGAAGGAGATAGAGTGAGGGAGGGTCTGAGGGAAGTCCTGCCTTAGCACTTGGCCACCACAGGTGCCCCTGACACGAGTGAGGATGAGCTGGCCACGCCCACCCCGGCCCCCTGAGGTCAAACACAACCCTGATGCGGCCCTCAATGAAATCGAGTTTGACACCCCTGCCTTAGGCCTACTGCAATAGTGAGACTTTTCATGTGATCCTATAACATTTAAATCCCTTCATTGTCTTTCTTTTGTCAGATACAATTGCCGGAAGTGTGGTGGTTCGGGCGACACCAAAGAGGCAAACTACAGATACCGACTTTCGCTGGAGGTAGCCGACACCCGTGATGTTTTTGAAGTCACAGTATTTGGAAGCTGCTTAGATACCTATTTTGGAGTTACAGCAAAAGGCCTGCAAAGGTAAAGAAAGGAATTACTTCGCTGAGAAGTGTGAGCCTCCTCCTTCCATCTATTTGAGTGATTTAATTATATCTCTCAGAACGGTTGCTGTTCAGTTTGCTGCCTGGATACCAAGCTGGTATATATTAATAATGGCAATTAAATTTGCAGAGCTATACAATTTGTGGCAGGGCCAGTGTGTTAAATGGAGAAACGTTCTCGACCCGAGTCTAAAAACTCTTCGGGTTCACATTTCCCTGAATTCACGATTAACCTGGGGAAAATTATCCCTCACCTTTCTCTTCTCTTTTATAAGAACATTGGGATATGTTCATTAACGCCAATTCTCTATATCAAAAGAAAATATAGCTATTGGATTCTTGCCCAGAACATTTAAATTCTGTACTGAAAATGAGTAATAGGCAGGTAAATATTTTTTTTGGTCTAATTTATTTAAAATATTTGACAGATTTGATCATTGCTGTTGCAGAGAAAGTTGGGCAAGAGATAAGGAATAAGGGGTTTTTAAGAATATTGCCAGAAACCAGTAAAATGTTCCTATCTTATTGTAACCTAGGCTCCCCCAGCCTTTGTGCTTTTGCTCACAAGTAAAATGTCCTTGTTTAACAACCATTCATTCAGCGACTTTTTCCAGCCTCCCCTGTAGCACCTTCAGCTTTTTCCTGTCTAAAGGAAAATAGAGATATTTTTCTGACTACTGAAAGGGACTTGGTTGTTGCTTTGATGCCAAACAGTACGTTTCTGCTGGCAATGGAGAATATGTCTACACGTAGTCCTCAATTTACAGCCATTCATTTATGACCATCAGAAGTTACAACGGCACTGGGGGGGAAAATGGACTTATGACCGTTTTTCACACTTACGACCATTGCAGCATCCCCGTGGTCACGTGATCAAAATTTGGACGCTTGGCAACTGGCATGTATTCATGACAGTTGCGGTGTCCCAAGGTCACGTGATCAAAATTCGGACGCTTGGCAACTGACTCATATTTATGACGGTTGCAGTAACTGTGGCAAGAAAAGTCGTAAAATGAGGCAAATCTCACTTAACAAATATTACATTTAGCAACAAAATTTTTAGGCTCAATTGTGGTCATAATTCTTGTGGTCAAGGACTATCTGTACAGGGGTCTTTGAAGTGCAACCATTTGTTTAGTGTCCGTTTGAAGTTACAACAGCACTGAAAAAAGTGATTTAAGACCCCTTAAGATCACCTCAGCATTCCCATGGTCACGTGATCAAAATTCGGACGCTTGGCAACTGACTCATATTTATGACGGTTGCAGTGTCCCAGGGTCACGTGATCCCCTTTTGCGACCTTCTGGCGAGCAAAGTCAATTGGGAAGCCAAATTCACTTAACAACCGTGGGACTAACTTCACAACTGCAGTGATTCGCTTCACAACTGTGGCAAGAAAGGTCATAAAATGGGACAAAACTCATTTAATAACTATCTTGCTTACCCAATGGAACTTTTGGGCTCAATTGGGGCCATAAGTCAAGGACTAGCTATATAGCATATCTGAAAACAACTGTCAGTTTGGAAGGCAATTTCTGTGTAATTGACAACACGATTTCCATGATTGTAGCCACGCATTAGAGATACCTACAATTTTCTGGAAGAATCTGATGTATGAAGAACCATTTGAAAAAAATATCTGCACACGGTTAAACCATCCGGAAGGATTTATAACTCTGCAGATAAATGATTATCAGCAAAAGAGGAATTGGGTCAGAAAGCAGAAATCTGTTGCTTTGTTTATTGTGTGCCTCGAAATCCTAAATTCAGCAACTTGGGCTGGGTTTTTAAAGGGCTTGTGGGAGCCATTCACAAGCTACATGAAACATTTCTGTTTGTTTGCTTTCCTTCCTGGGTTATAACTTTTAAAAAGTGTTGCGAGAGTGCTATTAAATTAGAAATTAAATTATTCTCCGTCAAGGTACATCGAAGAACTGAACCGCGAAGCAGGAGAGGACGAAAACGATGCCGTGTTTGGTGCAGTATTTCATGCCGTTGAAACTTGCTTTGTTGGGAAAAAGTTTGTCTTCAGGATTAAGGTGACGGGTCTGCTCGGAATAAATCTTTTAGGAGACGTGCAATTTAAGCATGACGGATAATTTACGTTGTTGGGCAAGCTTCTGGGTGTGCCTCGTCAGGTTTCTGCTTTAAATTATGAGCATCCTCATAATTGGCATTTAACAGGCTGAAATAACAGTTCCAGTAATTGGAACGTTGATCCTATCTTGATCCAGATGCATCTTCTCATGTTTATAATGATGTGTCTCAAATTGTACAAGACTATCATCCTCATGCATAACTGCTAAATGCTATAAACCAGGGGTGTCAAACTCGATTTCATTGAGGGCCACATCAGGGTTGTGTTGGACCTCGGGGGGGGGGTGTGGCCAGCTTGACATCACTCGTCAAAAGCTCCGTTTTCAGCCGCGACGGCCTCCTGCAACCCTCTGCCAGCGAAAATGGAGCTCGGGGAGGCTGCACACGGCCTGCCTGGACTCCGTTTTCAGCCGCAACAGCCTCCCCGGGCTCCGTTTTTGCTGGCAGAGGCACCGCGAGCCGGTCCTTTACTGTTTCCAGGGCGGCCCCGCGGGCCAGATCTAAGCACCCCGCGGGCCGGATCCAGCCTGCAGGCTTTGAGTTTGACACCCCTGGTATGAACCCTCTCCAGGAGTCAGCAACACAACAATCTGTAAACACCTGGACTTCCACGTTCCTCCAAATAGGACCTGTAACTGCTCAGATTAAATACATTTTTTTGAAAAAAGAAAAGAGGGCGGAATTTTATAAGGGCACCAGCTGATTTTAGCTGATTTCATGAGGCTTCAGTATATTTGCCTCAGGGTAAGGTCCCTGAGATCTTGTGAAACTTCTATAGGCAGTCCTTCTTTAGCAACTGCCTTATTCTATTCTATTCAACAACCGTTCCTCCGGTGATGAAGAAAGTAACTTCGCGACCAGTCGTCACATTTGCCACTTTTTGCAAGTCTGCAAAACAAAGGACTTAACGACTGAGTTGCTGGTCAAATTTTTGGTCACTAAATGAGGGCTACTTGCATAGCCTGTGAGATTTCAGAGACGTTACCGATCAAAAAAGAGAGAGTAGGTTGTTACGCAGTGAATCGCCAGCTCTGAAAAATTTGGTGAGATGATCCAAACAAGATTCCAACCTCATTTTAATGCTATCCTCTAATTATATGGGTAGGGAATTTCACAAAGGCAGATAGATGCGTTGGCAGAGAAACTTCTCAGCATAAATTCAGGGTCTACTTTAGGAAGGAATGGCACTCTCCGTTTGATTCTGCTAGAAAGCAAAGAAAGTTTTGGCAGGCTTAATTACAAGGCTGTCATGGTTTCAGAGAGGGGATGTATTTGCTGCAGCCGTAAATCATGATATGAATTGCTATTTTGAGTCAAGAAACGCACAAAACTACATATCTATCCCTGCCATGAGAGAGACCTGGACTTTTGCATCATTGATACCCACACTGGGGACTTTATTCCCCCCGAAATATTAAAGCATTTACTGAAAGATTGACAATCCTTAGTTAAGCATATCAGGAGCGAGCATAAATGAGCAGCAAAATAGTTCAGCCACTTACGCTTCTACTCTGAAGAAACAAGAAGAGGCACTTTGTTTTTAGTGAAAGCAAAGTTATCTGAGGGACCGTCTCTTGCCAGTCACATCCACCTGACCCACTAGAGCAGGGAGGCAAGGAAAGTTGCGGGGTCCCGTCCTCTGAGATACATCTGGCGGGACCCAGAAGAAGGGCCTTCTCTGTGGTGGCTCCCTCCCTTTGGAACATCACCCCTCTCCCGGAGATTAGACTGGCCCCCACTCTGACACTCTTTTGGAAGTCCTTGAAGACGTGGTTCTGCCAATGGGCCTGGGGAACCCAGAGCGGGATGGACCCCTTTAAATGGCTGGTATGAGTGTGTGTTGTCACCAGGGTGGGGGTTATTATTTTATTATTTTTATTTTTTATCATCTTTCTTTTATATTATGTTGTTATTTCCTGTAAGCTGCCTTGAGTTGCCGTGAACGAGTAGGCAGCAATATAATGGAGGGATAGAGGGATGGATGGATAGATGATAGATAGATAGATATATAGATACATAGATAGATACAGATAGATACATAGATGATAGATAGATAGATAGATAGATAGATAGATAGATTCAACTTCCTCTTAGTCTGGATCTAGAACTGTGACCTAAGATTTCCTATGCCTAGTTTAAACTAGCCAGCTTCAACTAACTACGGTTTGAAATTGGCTGATGTGGACAACGTGATAAAACAAGTTTCTGAATCCTCCCTTGTCAGGTGGGTGAGCGGAGGAAGACAGTCCAGGTCTGACATTTCATTTCATTTCATTTCATAAATAACTGAATTTCATTCCTTTGCAGAGTTCTGACAAGCCCTACATTGTCCCTTCTGACAAGCCCTTATTGCAAAATGGCTGCCAAAGGGAGAGAAGCACCAAAGCTCTCATCGCCGGTGAAATGTTCCTACCCCACCCTGGGCTTGTGGGATACACCGTTATCCACTATATCGAGCAGCAGCAAAGTCCTCCGTTTAAGCAGAGCCGTGGGTCTTTACGGCCTCCGGATCATGTCCTGGCGTCTGATCACCCAAGCGGAGAATTAAAGAGCCTGCATCTCTCTGACGATTTGGATGTGACTCAATCAAGTCACAAAAATGGTTTTTTAACCCTCTGGCCTTACTCGTTCGGACTTACTTGGTCGTCCACCTCATCGGAAGACGCAGAACATTCTGCAGCTTTAGATACACGCAAGGCCAGCTCGGAGAAGCAAAAAGACGAAGATGGATTTATTATATCACACAACCAATTGGTTTACAATTTCAGGGGCCAAAACTCGATGCAAGATAAGGGAGATGTACATGAAGGTAAGAAGTCTTCTTTATATCCTTCTCCACAAAGTCTCACCACTAGGGATGAACTAGGAAGTAGACCTTCCACAAAAAGAAAAGATGGTGATATATTAGAAGGCCCCTTAGCATCGGAGCAGAAAGATTCTTCGTGCAAAATTAGCATCCAGTCCAGCTATGGGCTAGCAAATCCACGGCACCCTTTGCCCCACCAGAGACCTAAGGAACACCTTGCTTCCTCCTCTTCTCCTGGTGCTACAGGAGGTGTAACCGCTCCAGAAGCCTCCTCCGAAGGCTTAATTGGATTTCTTGCCAAACTTGACAACGACAGCTCCACTGCCGATCTCCCGAGTGGTCAAGAGCAGCATCCTGCCTCAGTTCTCTGTGAAAAATCAGGTGAAAATAAAGAGAACGAGCTGCTCGCAGAAGAACCAGACTGTTCTTGGAGAGGAAGGGACGTCTGCTGTTTCCCACGGGTGGGTTCCAGTTGCCCCGAGGCTAATTTTGATGCTTCGGCAGATCTCTTTGATGTTAGCGCCGGGGGATTGACGAAAACCACTCCAGCAATGTTACGCGGGCCCCAAATAGTCACGCCGCGGACTGGCGCGCTGACCCCAATCTGTATAACATCAGAATTCATGCCAAGGCAAGGTAAGGGAAGTACTAGCTGGACGACTTCTCATTATGGGTTATCATTCTATGATACAATGGATGTCTCAGTCCCCAAAACAAGTACTCCGATTGCTGGCTCAGGGTTCAAGTCTGAATGCAGCCCTGTAGGTACCCTGGACTTCACTCCCGATCCCCGCTCCATTCCCCTCGCAAGGCCTTGTCATCCAGAGAGCCTCCCTGCAGGGAAAGGATCCCTTCTAAGCCAACTACCCCTGGATAAATTGCCTTGGGACAAGGCCAGGTGTAAAAGGTCTAGGCTCCCCTCTAAAAACTCTTTAGTGAAACAGCTCATCAGCAAGTTCTTGCCGTCCACAAGGTCAAGCAACGCAGAAGCTGGCCCGGACAGCCCGTGTGGACCTCTGAGTCACCTCTCGGCCCAAGAGTCGCTGTCTGAGGATGGTGGCCAAGAAGGGAGTCCTCCCTCGGGGAAAATCCAAGATCAGGATGTAAAATCGTGGAGAAGGAAGAGGACGAAAAGCTTCATCAGGCTTCACAGCGATGGCCGAGTTATAGAGGATTTTCCTCTTTCTGAAAACCAAGGAGGATCCTTGAGTCCAAGGAATCTTTCCAAATTAGCAAAGGTTGGATTTCTTCCTAAAAAGCAGCAACCGGAAGAAGCCGATGTGGAAGGCCAACTTTTGTGTCAACAGAGAACGATGCTTGGTCCTCCAGTCAACGAGTCGCCTGGCAAACCACCTTTGGTAGACTTCAGCAGATCAAAGCTGCTGCCCACACCTTCTCCCGTGCCTCATGTCGCAGACTGGTCTTCTGAACTCTTCTCCGGCCATGACCAGCTGCCCAACATGGAGGCCACCGTATCACGGCCAACCTCTTGAAGACACCTTTCATTTTGAAATAACGTCTTTTCGGTCACAGTTGTACTTGGTAATTTACAACTTCAATAGTTGTAAATTTGGGGCTGGGACAGCAAAAGCTTGGTGGTTTGTTGTTTTTTTTTTAATTATACTGTATATAGCAAGGTTTGTTCATATTCCGTCGGATCACTTTAAGGAATGGATTATATCTAATAGAGCATTGAGGGACTCTTTCCTAGAAAATTAAAATTGAATTAATTTGTCCTCTTTGGTGTTTCATCTTTGTCATATGACCGCCTTCAACCTTTCTGATTTGCCAGCCCTACAAGTCTAATAAACAAATAAAATAAATATTAATGTTCAGGCTACTTTTATGTCCACCATTCATGGAGAATCGGCCGTGCGTAATTGAGGTAGTCCTCAAATCAAGATCATAATTGAGCCCAAAATTTCTGTTGCTAAGTGAGACATTTGTTGTGACTTTTGCTCCATTTGATGACCTTTCTTGCCACAGCTGTTACGTGAATCACTGCAGTTGTTAGTAACATGTTAAGTGAATCTGGCTTCCCCATTGACTTCGCTTGTCAGGAGGTTGCAAAAGCGGATCACACAATCCCAGAACACTGCAACCTTCGTAAATATGAACTAGTTGCCAAGTGTCCAAATTTTGATCATATGACCATGGGGATGCTGCAACTAGGAAACCTATTCTCCAAAGCACCTGAAGGCAGGACAAGAAGCAACGGATGGAAACTAATCAAGGAGAGAAGCAACCTAGAACTAAAGGAGAAATTTCCTGACAGTGAGAACAATTAATCAGTGGAACAACTTGCCTCCAGAAGTTGTGAATGCTCCAACACTGGAAGTTTTTAAGAAGAGATTGGACAACCATTTTTCTGAAATGGTGTAGGATAGGGGTTTCCAACCTTGGCAACTTTATGACCTTGTGGACTTCAACTCCCAGAAAAACCCTTTACAGTTTGGTCCCTAAACATCTCCAGGACCATCTCATTCAAATAGATCCAAGCTATCTGGGATACTTAGGTAGGAGATGCCGAGGGTTCCCCACATATATGGGGTGGAAGAAAATAACTTTGTCACAGCTCTTGAAAGAGCCCCCCCCCCCGAGATTTGGAAAGAAGGTGATTTAAACAGCTTGTTTGCAAAACCTCTGGTTTGTTGCTTGGATGAGGAGACAGATGAGTTACAGTTTCATCAGTTTGATGTACAGGTGCTTCTTGTTTTAATGGCCACTCATTCAGCAACCATTTGAATTTATGATGGCTTCTGAATGAATGGTAGTGATGACCAGTTTTTTTTTTTTAACTTAACAGCTGTCAGCTGATTTGTGACCTTCTCTGCCAGCTTCCATAAGCAAAGTAATTGGGGAAGCCAGCAGGAAGTCAGATGTTAAGTCAGGTGAGATCCCCACTTAATGACACCCCCCCCTTTAACAATGGCAACCAGGATTGCTGGAACTGCCATCGCTAAGCAACATGAACACATTGTTCTACTTAAAACTGTGTTGCTTAATGACAGACTTTCTCGTTCCAACCAGTGTGGTTAAACAAGAACTACCTGTATTTGTCTGCGGACATTTTAAATTTTGATATTGTAAATTGCTGGAAGTCCTATGGCTGTATATAAGAACTGTAAATAAAATAAAGTAATAAATCTACGGACAGGAGGTGTAGACATTCAGGATTAATCACAACTTGGAAGAAGCTTTCAGATCAAATAAGTCCGGTAACCGCCATCTTTCCCTCAACGCTGCAAGTCATATATTTTAGCCCTAAAATTATATTCAGGTAGTCCTTGACTTACAACTATTCATTTAGTGACTGTTCAAAGTTACAACAGCACATGAAAAAAGTGACTTCTAACCATTTTTCACACGATCGTTGCAGCATCCGCGTGGTCATGTGATCAAAATTCAGAGGCTTGGCAACTGGCATGTATTTACGACGGTTGCAGTGTCTGGTCATGTGATCCCCTTTCGCGACCTCCTGACAAGCAAAGTAACACGGGGAAGCCAGATTCACTTAACAATGGTGTTACTAACTTCACTGCAGTGTGATTCACCGCAGTGGCAGGAAAGGTCATAAAACGGTAAAACTCACTGAACGATGGGGTTCCATTATGGCGGTAATTCGAGGGCTACCTGTACATAATTATTGGAGAGTTCCCTCTCTTGTCTGTTCATTAATAAATGAACGTTGGAAGCTGTATTCTACATCTGCAAGGATGGATAACTCCGTGATTTTTATAACAGTAATGTTGGATTTTGAAAAAGAAAAAAAATGGCAAGAAAGGGGGAAAAATGCAACACTTTTAAAATGTCAGCTTTATTCTCAAAAAGGCTAAAATTTTAGCAGCTTTATTTTAATGCAAAAGGGGACATCAGTCATAGTTTGAGCACAATTCTATCCCCCAAAACATCCTGTACCAGCTGGCCCTCTTGAATTTACGATAACACTGCTTTTACCAGAGGCTGATGTGCCCATTGGATAGAATCACCTCTTCATTGAATGCCATATCAAAATCTCATTTGCTTCTTCCAGTTACCAAATTAAGTGATGCTTGCTAAATACGGAACAGCCGGCCATGTAATGCTAATATCTTAATAACCCGTTGTGAGTCCATTGCCTTCCAGACAGTTTGTCTGTCTCTCTTCAAGGTATACAAGTGAAGCACCGATAAGGAAATTTGCGTTGACTCCTTCGACATTGGGGTGCTGAATTTGCAAACTCGTACGGTAAGACTTTTGTGTGTATCGTCCTTCCAGCACCGAGGCTTTGGTTCAAGGGTATTGCCTACACACCGTTCTTTGCGTATGCACCACGAGCGCACGCACCCCCCCCGTACAATTAAGCCCAAGTACAGCAAAGAAACGAATCTCCAAGTGACTGTGGGAAGTGAGCTTGCGTTTCTGCCTTTTAAAATTGCTTTGCAGAGCTATGTATTCTGCAAGATGATCGTAGCCTCGATAAAGCCGCCTAAAAGATTTAGAACGTCCTATTTCCCCCCCCCCCAAAGCGTAAAAAAAACCTTTGAAANCCCCCCCCCAACCGTATAGAAAAACCTTTTGAAATTGTACACACCTTTTCCAATAAGATAGCAAATTCCAGAGCTGATGCTAGTGTTTTAGTTAAAAGCAGAATTCAGCCATGAGGTCTACCTGCTACATTGAACAGCTCATTTCAAGAGGGATTTTTAAGACCTTCCTAGGACAAACACAGGACATCCTTGCCCCATTCCTCAAATGCATCAACAATAGAGCACACCCCACATATGACATTTGTGCATAGGTATAGCCCCAGCCTCAGCGCTGCAGCATTCTCAAACAACTGCATCTGAAATCCAGACTTCCAGGATCTAGCATTTTTCACAAAGAAGCTATTTTGGCTAAATCCAAGACCGGTGGAACGGTATGAACAATACTTCAGCTCTTTTCTGCAAGAAACAAAGTTGGTTTGGAAGCCCCCCCATATGGCAAAATGATAAAATATTGCTCAGTTGAGAGGCAAAGTTTTGGAACACTTATTTGATCAGAGGTGCAGGGATAACTAGTGGCCAACTTTTAAATTCATATCATTGGTCTCTACTCGGAACGAGCAGTGCCACGAACAGTGCCACGTGGGCATGAGCTAACCAAAAGGCGGCTGTATTTACGATCAACACCTTTCCAAGGACACACCTGACTGGAGAACAGAGTAAGCTGACCACAGAGGAAATTTAGCTTCGGGAATACAAGAACCGAAAGGGCAGCCGTCCAACCTCAAGACCTGCTGATTGCAAGCTACCAACCTATCCCTTTTTAACTTCCACGTTTATCAAAATCCCAGAACACAGATGTGTTAATACTTAGGGTGTTGTTGTTTTTTTAAAAAAATCACATACGCACGCAACATACACCCTCGGTGGAGTTTGTGCCGTACAAAATGGCACTCTGGGTCCTGGTTTATATACAAGCGTCAACTTAGCTGGCAACCCACAGCCATTTTCTAACGCGCCTCTCGATTTCCTTCTGTAAAGATGTAAAAGGCAGGCACAATTCATCCTGAATTTCCAAGGGAAAGGATCCCAGATGCTTCCAAGAAGTGAAAACCATGACCTGATCAGCCGCTACCTAGCACCTTTTTCAATCTTAATCTCCTCCAAATTTTGGGACTCCGGGGTGGGACATGTGTTAAAAAAAAGGAGGGAGGATTATATTCTAGGCTGACCCTGCCAACAAATGGCCAGCCTGGCATGCTTCATGATCGGGTGTCTGACTATCTCCACCAGTCAGACCGGGTCATAGCAGCCTTTGCCTCCAGAGAGAGGCCTGTAGAAGGAGCAGTCATAACTCTTGGGGTTCAAATGCGATCAGTTAAAATTGCAACAAGTCAAATAACTGATATTTTTCCCTTCGCCTGGCAAGGGAGACTCCACATTGTTCAGCAGGGTGTTCTGCCTCGCTTCGCTGATCAGCCGACAAGCCAAGTCCAAAAAGAGTTTTTCCACGTTATCGGATTCTTTTGCCGATGTCTCCAGATAGTACATATCCTGGGCTTGGGAAAACTCTTCGGCTCTTTGTTGGGAGACTTCTCGCTTATCGGATAAATCAATCTTGTTTCCTAGAGAAAACAAACAGGAGGAAAAAGAAATTAGACTGGATCGAGAAAGTCATGAAGCCAACAACTGAACAAAGGATCTGCAAAGAGTAAGCAAACCAAACAGGAGGGGGGGGAAGAAATTAGACGGGATCGAGAAAGTCATGAAGCCAACAACTGAACAAAAGATCTGCAAAGAGTAAGCAAACCAAACGGGGGGGGGGGGAGAAATTAGGCAAGAAAAAATGGAGCAAACAAAACAAGAGGGGGGGGGAGAAATTAGACGGGATCGAGAAAGTCATGAAGCCAACAACTGAACAAAAGGTCTGCAAAGAGTAAGCAAACCAAACGGGGGGTGGGGGGAATTAGACGGGACCGAGAAATTCATGAAGCCACCAATTGAACAAAGATCCTGCAAGGATTAAGCAAAAAAAAAAGAGGGGGGGGAAGAAATTAGACTGGATCGAGAAAGTCATGAAGCCAACAACTGAACAAAGGATCTGCAAAGAGTAAGCAAACCAAACGAGGGGGTGGGAATTAGACGGGATCAAGAAAGTCATGAGGCCAACAACTGAACAAAGGATCTGCAAAGAGTAAGCAAACCAAACCGGGGGGGGGGGAGAGAAATTAGACGGGATCGAGAAAGTCATGAAGCCAACAACTGAACAAAGGATCTGCAAAGAGTAGTGATTCTTATTGAGCTAAATATCAACTATATAAGGGGGGGGCAGGGGAGCTTCATAAAAATCAGATTTGGGTTGCCCGAGTATGGCGAAATGTGGCCCAAAGTCACAGGAGAGAGAGGCTCTTTCCCTGAGAGTAAAGAAGAAGCTTGGAATATTTGATATGCAGGAAAAGGGTGAAGATGGACCCTCCCTAGCCGTTCACAGAGAATATCTAATGCTTATGCAGGTTGTTGCTTTAAATCTGGCAAGATATAGGAGATGACCAGGCTGAGCCTGAGGGAGGTGTCAAGCAGATCATCAGTTTGGAGTCCCTTTGTGTTCACAAGAGATCTAAGTCCAGCCCACCTTGAATTCCATTGACTTTTATCTACTGCTAATTTGCTTTGACTGTCAGTAGTTCAGATTCTTGTCGAGAGCATTAGCATGCAATAAACCTGAAGTCGTTTGAAACGCCTTGCTTCCTGATCGATTGCGCCTGACAGATCCCTGGTATCGGATAAACATGCCAATGTCTCTTACCAACTAGGACGGTGATGACCTTATTGCTGGCATATTGCTCAATTTCCCGTAGCCATTCGGAGAGGCATCGGAAGGACTCTTCGCAGGTGATGTCATAGGTCAGGATTAACGCGTTGGCACTGCGATAATAGCTCTGCGTAATGGAACGAAATCTTTCTTGTCCCGCTGTGTCCCAAATCTGCAGCTTTTGTTTTCCCCACAACAGGGAAGAGAAGAGAGGAACAACAAAGGGTTGGGGGGAAAAAAAAAAGAACGTGTTAGCATTGACCCCAATAAAACCTGTGACCTTATATCCTTCCTAGCCCACTAATCCTCCAGGTGTTCTCATCCATATCAAGTGTCCACCTCTATTTCTTTTAAAACTTTTTAAAATTAATATATAAATATATAAAATAGAAAAAAAGCAAAGAAAAAAGAAAGGGAAAAGGCAGGGGTAAGATCCAGCAGGTTCTGACAGGTTCTGGAGAACCGGTAGCGGAAATTTTGAGTAGTTCGGAGAACCGGTAGCGGAAATTTTGAGTAGTTCGGAGAACCGGCAAATACCACCTCTGGCTGGCCCCGCCCCCATCTATTCGCTACCTCCCGAGTCCCAGCTGATTGGGTGGGAATGGGGATTTTGCAGTATCCTTCCACTGGAGTGCGGAAGGAATGGAGATTTTGCAGTATCCTTCCACTGGAGTGGGGTGGGAATGGAGATTTTATTTTATTTTATTTTATTTTTATTTATTTTAGCAAAATTTGTATGCCGCCCAACTCCCGAAGGACTCTGGGCGGCTCACAGTAAATAAAACAAGACAGCAATAGAAACAATTTAAAAATACATCAATATTAAAATAAAACATCCACACAAACATACATGGGCCAATCAGTCCATTATTGGCCCCAGGCCTGCCGGAAAAGACAGGTCTTAACGGCTTTACGGAAAGCCAGTAAGGTGGGGGT
>QLTV01002843.1:47972-65902 GCA_003457575.1 Thermophis baileyi | reverse complement strand
CCCAAACCCAAAAAAAACAACCCACGGGAGACAAAGCGTCCCCTGTTGCGACGCCAGCAGAAGGTTAGGCTTCGCCGCTCAAGACAGCCCAAGCTGATTTTTAAATTAAAAAAAAAAAAAACCCCAGAAAGGAAAGCCGGGAAAGCCAGAGCAGCCCCAATAAATATATATATATCAAACCCACCCATATATGTGTGTGTGTATAGATATAGATATATATAGAAAGCAAGCGACGCGACTCACCTGGTTGGGGACTGCCGCTCCCTCTGCCCCTTTTGCCAAAGAATAGAAAACGGAGAAAAAGCCAGCTTTGAAAGCAAAGTCACTGGGACATTGGGGGGGGGGGCAAAAGCTTGCAGCAGCTTCCTTAAAGGATGCAAACTCTGTTTTTTTTTTTTTTGTCTCTGCCCCCACCCCCCTTTCTTTTTCCCCTCCCCACCAACCCACCCACTCCCGCCCCCTTTCGCTGGGGAGTTAGCGGCTGTCCCTGCCCTGCGTGCTGCAAGCAGCAGGAGCCGGGAAGAAGGCGGCCCCGGGCTGGGTTTATACGGCACAATGAATCGCAGCGCAAGGAGGAGCGCTCCGCCCTTTCGCCCGCTTTGCCATTACATCATCCTTCTGAAGGTTCGGAGGAGGGGGGGAGGAACTGGCTCGGGGAGGGAAGAGAAAGCGAGCGGGGCTTTTCATTGGCTGCCTTTTGGCCGGGCGTTCCTCCGCCGCGTGGCCTTGTGGGAAGGGGAGTTCCGAGGCGCTACCCGCTAGGCAAGCCGATTAGCGTTCATACAGCGCGGCGAGAACTACAACGCCCGTCAAGCTCCGCGCCGCGCAGCCTCCAAGAGGGAGAAATGAACCACCGAGACGCCCGACGGAGGGACAGGCTTCTGCTCTGAGAAGGCGAGCCCGCTCTCCGAGCGGCCATATTAGCCCGAGTCGTGGCGGAGGGCGGCGGAACGGTAGTAAGAGCTTTGCGGTTGGGAAGTCCCTTGAAAAGCGGAGAAGAGGCCGTCCGGAGCCGCGCTTCGTAGGTCGGTGTAAGAAGGAAAAGGGGTGGATGTAATAACGGGCTTCTCCCCAAGGAAGGGGGGGGGAGGAGAAGCGCTCTTGGCCTCCCGGCGGCAGGTCCGAGGGCCAAAATTGTTTCAGTCGCGTTTCGTAATAGCTGCTCTCTGTGCCTCCTACCTCCCCTTTGCAAAAAGAGGCGCGCGCGGGGTTGGGAAGGGCCGGCGCGTTGCTATGGCAGCCTGCGGCAGGGCCCGGATGCGGGTCTTTCCCTCCGCCTCGGTTCTTTTTTTTAGGAGTTCCACGCGCGGCTGTCGGTCGAACGTCAGCCGTGGCCTAGCGGTGCCCGCTCTTTGAAGTTCGAAAGGTTGCGCGTTCGAGTCCCGGCGCCGCGCCCTTCATCGCAAGGCTTCTCTCGAAAAGAAGGCTGTGGATGATGGGATCTGGAGTACCGCTTCTCTAGCGGCTGCCCATGCTTAAAAGGGGGGGTGGGGGTGGAATTGAGTAACTTATTTCTATTGCTGAGCCTACCTCGCTGGGTGGTTGTGATAAAGAGCTTGCTGAGGGGGGGGGATTCAAACAATAAATGTATTTATGACGGCCACTTATGGCCCATCTTGCAGTTGCAATTCTGGATGGTAAGCATAGCATGCAGGTAGTCCTCGGTTTAGTGACCGAAGTTACAGTGGCACTGAGAAAAAGGGACTTGTGACCATTTTTCACACTTAACGACTGTTGCAGCATCCTGTCATATGATTAAAATCAGGACAACTTGGCAACTGGTTCATATTTACGACGGTCACCATGTCCCCGGGTCATGTGTGAGCCATGTCCCCTTTTGCGACCTTCTGGCAAGCAGTGTCAATGGGGAAGCCAGATTCGCTTAACAACCGTGTTGCTAACTTAACGACTGCGGTGATTCCCTTAACAACGGTGGCAAGAAAGGTCGTAAAATGGGGCAAAACTCCATTTCAACAACTGTCTCGGTGTTGTTAAAACTGCAGGAATTCACTTAATGTGGCAAGAAAGTCACGTAAAATGGGACAAAGCTCACTGTCTCACTTAGCCACAGAAATGGGCTCATTTGTGGTCGTAAGTCAAGGACTTCGAGTAAAACTCAAAAATAATATAAATAGCAACCGGGGTAATCTAACCCAGTCTTATCGTAGTCATGATATAGAAGAAATTCATTAATGGGCTCCTGGGGGAACATCCAGGTTTTTGTGGCTTTATTTTGTATTTTATTTATAATCAATTTATAAATAAATTGATCAATTTATACAGCCACCCTATCTCAACCAGACTTTGGGAAATGCCGGCAAGGCCAAGAACCAAATTGTCCCCAATAACTTTTTAAATTAAATATAATCGGAATGTCCCCAAAAAGCATTGCATTTATTCAAGGCCAAGCTTGGAATAAATAAGAAAAGCCGCAAGACTAGTGAAATGCTTTGGATTTGGTGGGGATTAAAATAAATCAAAATGGATTTTTAATTGTCTGAGGTGGAGCTCTTGCCTCACAATCAGGAGGTTGTGAGTTCGATCCTAGGTAGAGGCAGGTGTAAGGGTCTCCTGCTTGGGCAGGGGGTTGGACTAGATGACCTGCAAGATACCTTCCAACTCTGTTAATCTGTTAACTGTACACAACAGTGAATGGGGAAAATCAAGAACTCATCTGTGTTTCCTGGATTAAATTCTTAAAAAACTTCATAAGGTTTTTACCTGCATACAGGATTATAATTTTTTTATGGCACTAGGTGAGATATACTGGTGGTCCTTGACTTATGACCTGTTGCTTAGTGACAGTTCAAAGTTACAACGGATCTCTTCAGAGGTACTTAGGACCCGGTTCTGACAGCCGGACTCCCACCTGCGGTCATATGAACAGTTGTTGGCATTTGGCAATCAAATTTATGGCCATTTAAAGGTTTTTTTTGTGATCACCTGACCGTGTTTCACGCTATCATGGTTTTGCCAAAAACCAGCATTTATTTCCAGCTTTCGACAAAACCAGCCCATAGCAGACTATTGGTTCGCTTACTGACCACACGGTGTGTGCTTTACAGCTGCCGCAAAAAAAGGTGGTAAAATGGGATTGGTTAATGAGCGACCCCCTTCACGAGCATCATGATATATGAATGTGATGGGGCAGGATCGGGAGAGAAATATAAGCAGGAGATCAAACAACTTTCCTTGGAATAAACTCCATTCTAGGTTTTACGAAGACATTTGTGAAAAACTAGGAAAAAGATTGTTAACAGCCTTCTCGTAGATTTTTTTCAAATTCCCAGCCAAGATCCTGAAACAGAGGTCTTCAAACTTGGCAACTTTAAGACTTGTGGACTTCAATTCCCAGAATTCTCCAGCTGGCTGGAGAATTCTGGGAGTTGGTCCACAAGTCTTAAAGTTGCCAAGTTTGGGGACCCCTGTTCTGAAAACTTGGGGCTTGGCTGGGAATTTGAATTGAATAGAATAGAACAGAACAGAATAGAATTCTTTATTGGCCAAGTGTGATTGGACACACAAGGAATTTGTCTTTGGTGCATATGCTCTCACTGTACATAAAAAGACAAGATACATTTGTCAAGAATCATAAGGCACAACACTTAATGATTGTCATAGGGTACAAATAAGCAATCGGGAAACAATCTATGAGAAGGCTGTTAACAATCTTTTTCCTAGTCCTGCACAAATGTCTTCGTAAAACCTAGAATGCAGCTTATTCCAAGGAAAGTTTATTAAATATTGACAAACTCTTTAATACTTAAAATTTAACAAATATTTAAACGTTTACCTAGAAGTCCCAAATGACTAGGACTTATGCGCAGAAAGGTAAGTGGAAACTCTCAAAATACTGCATGTTGCATTTTTATTCAGACTGTAAATCCTTTTTGATATCCTAGAATATTTTTAACATATTCTATTATTTTTTTTAAAAAAAAATCTGAATTTAATTTTAATCAGCATATTTTTTTTTTTACATTTTCCCTTGCAGGGTGTTCATCATTTTGGAGATTACCAAAGAGGGTTTTTTTTTTTTTTAATATTTCCTTTTTGAGTAGTTAAGCTTGCCTGAAATCTTTATACTAAACAGGATTGGTAACTCTCCGGCTTATATGGGAAAGATAAAGATTGTTCTTCTTGCTTGATGGTTAAAAGGGAAAAAAAAGTTGTAGATTCCTAAAATTGTAAAGTATAAGCTTCAATTTTATTCGGAGTCTTCCTAAGCTAGAATGTGGTGAGTTAAACCCTAGATCGATTCTATCCAATGTGGCTTTTCCTAATATTTTGAAGGCACCTCCTGAATCACAGGCAAAATCAATGCAGCTGTAGGGACCCCATAGTCATTTTCCTGTTGTTGGGGCCAAGCGCTCTGAGTGCATCCACGATGCCTCTTTGCGACACCGAATGTGGAAAGCTCCCATCTGGATAAAATACAGGTAGTCCTTGACTTACAGCAGTTCGTTTAGTGACCGTTCAAAGTTACGACGGCGCTGAAAAATGTGACTTACGACCGTTTTTCACAGTTACGACCTTTGCAGCATCCCCACCCATGATCAAAATTCAGATGCTTGGCAACTGGTTCATATTTATGGCCGTTGCTATGTCCCACGGTCACATGATCCCCTTTCGCGACCTCCTGACAAATTCAATGGGGATGCGCGATTCACTTAACAACCGGGTTACTAACTTGTAACCCGCAATGATTCACTTAACACCTGTGGCAAGAAAGGTCGTAAAATGGGGTAAAACTCATTTAACAAATGTCTCGCTTAACGACAGAAATTTTGGGCTCAACTGTGGTCGTAAGTTGAGGACTACCTGTAGCCTCTTTTTTTTTTCCCCCCTCCTGAAAATTGACTAAATATTGGCACCTTTCCAAGACCTTTCTTAATCCGTTTTTCCACAATGTAATCCAATTCTACACTGGCTCCAAATTCTGGAGTGGCAGTTCTAGTCTTATCTGGAAGGGTGCCAGATTAGGAAAAGCCGCTTCACGCCTTATGCAAGTATTTAAACAATGTTTTTTGGTGGGGGTTTTTTGGCTTCAAGTGAGGCAGAGATGGGAGGATTTGCTCTGGCTTGGTGTGTGAAGCAGAGTGATCCTTAAACTAACCGCCTTCAGGGGAAATTCCTCCAAAGGCCCTTAAAAACTCTTTGTTTCTTCCAGATCAATTTGGGAAGGTGACAGGTAGATCCATACTGAGAGAAACAAGATGGGACATGCTCCGTTTTTTATACCAGTGTTTCTCCACCTCAGCAAATTTTAAGACATGTGGACTTCAATTCCCAGGATTCCCCAGCCAGCCGTGAATTCTGGGAGTTGAAGTCCATGTGCCTTAAAAGTTGCTCAGGTGGAGAAACACAGATTAGGTTATCCCATGCACATTTTTTTTGATTAGCAACAGCACTTTAGACTTATATACGACTTCACAGTGCTTTTACAGCCCTCTCTAAGCGGTTTAGAGAGTCAGCCTTTTGCCCTCAACAATCTGGGTCCTCATTTTAACGACCTCGGAAGGATGGAAGGCTGAGTCAACCTTGAGCCGGTCAGAATCGAACTGGCAATCGGCAGAATTAAGCTGCAGTATTGCATTCTAACCACTGGAGTGGTGCGGTGGCCTAGAGGTGGAACTCTCGCCTCACAATCAGGAGGCTGTGAGTTCGATCCTAGGTAGAGGCAGATGTTTCTCTCTGGGCACACTGAGAATATATCTGCTGAACAAAACTCCGCATTGGCGACAGGGAGGGTATCCGGCCATTAAAACACTCTGCTAGCTCCATTCAGTTGCCCAGACTCCACCCCGCAAGGGATTATGGGGTCATTAAAAGAGGATGATGATGATTGCACCACCACTGCACCACCACAATTGCTTCCATTAGCCCTTTTGCCCCAAAAGCAAGCTTGCAAAAGTAACCAGAATTGCTAGTCACAAACTCCGTTTGTAGCACCTGGATGGTTTAAAGCATTGGGGCAGGAAAGGGGAGAATGGGATTTGGAACGTTTTAGAGGGGAAACGTCCGTACATTTCTTCAGGAATAAGACGTGAGTGTAAACACACCCTACTAAATGTTTCAGATTTACATTCTCTTTCAGGAGCTATGAGAGCAACGGATGTGAATCACGACTTCTGTAGCACCTTCTCTCCGGGGCAATCACACACCATAGTTTGTTCCAGCTGGGATTAATCTACTGTTCCTGAACGATGAATCCAGAAGGGGTGAAATTTTTATCCTCAACCTTGGATCCAGTAGATTTTGATCACGGTGATCAGAGGGAGAAAGTCATATTTTTGGACCTCTCCTTTCTACAGATGGCACGTGGAGTATGTTTATTCCACGTGATTTTCTAGATAGTGTCTGGGCTTTGTTGGCTCTTGACCAAAAAAAAAAAAGATTTATTTAGGTGTCGGACTAGGTTATCATGTTCCTCTCTGGGTGAAAAGAACATTGTGTTTCTCTGCTAATTAAATCTCGCTTTGAGCCTCTGCCATTCCCTTCCAAGGTGAGAATGGTAAGTATTTGAAAAAGTGAAGCGATGGTTGGATTTGCTTCAGTGAAGAAGGAGGGCAATCAATATGTTGTCTGCGGTGATAGATAAAGCTGTGATTCCCCTAGTAGCAATAGCACTTAGACTTATATACTGCTTCACAGTGCTTTCCAACCCTCTCTAAGCGGTTTGCAGAGTCCGCATATCTTCCCCCAACATTCTGCATCCTCATTTTACCGACCTCAGAAGGATGGAAGGCTAAGTCAACTTTGAGCCGGTCAGGATCGAACTCTTGACAGTGAGCAGTGTGTTAGCCTGCAGTACCGCATTCTAGCCACTGCGCCACCACGGGGTATTGCGTGCATTACACGTTAAGCTTTATTTAGAGTTTCCTGCAACTGCATTGCCGTCATTGCATGCCTGCACTGCCAAGGGATTGATTGATGGGTAAGTCTAGGTTGCAGAGGAGCCAATGTGTGTACCCGCCTCCTGAATCCCAACTGGATGTTGTGCAGAGATGCTCCAACTTCCTGTTCTGTGTGTTGCTGTTTAAGCGCCCCCTAGCGAGGACGTTACACATTCGCAGACGTATAAATGCAACATCTCCGAACAACACATACATAACGGGTGGGTTCCTCCCGGTTCGGACTGGTTCTCCCGAACTGGTAGTGGCCCACTGGTGATGTCACGATGACGTCACTGAAACTGATTGGTCGGTGTCGTCTGTGGGGTCCGCCTTTTTTTTTTTTTTTATTTTTTTTGAATGATTTTTTATTTTTTTCATTTTCTGAGCATGCGCAGAAGCCGACTTCCGGCACTGTGCATGCGGTCGCCATCTTTTTTTGGCTTTTTGGGGGGGGGGATTTTTTGTTACTGCACATGCGCGCGCAAAGCACGCGTGTGCCCACGCGGCGCGGGAGGGAGCGAACCGGCAGCGAGGTAAGTTGGAACCCACCCCTGATACATAACGTTCCCTGATGTGCAATGATGGAGAAGTCTAAACCAGTTTTTATTCGGACACTGAACACCCACTGAGATAAGATAACCTTTATTGTCACTTTAGTCTGTGAACACACCAGCACACATAAAAAATGAAATTAAAAAGAAAATAAATGTATAGACCTACACTTAACATGCACATACATATACAATCCTTGTCTATATATATATACACACACACAAATCAGTTCATTTTGTGTGTATATGTATGTAAGTGCCTTAAAGAGCCAGATGCTGCTTGAGGTAAACCAGCATATGGTCTGTCTGCACATCTGTAATATGAGCTCTTTCCAAAATCATCTCGCCTGTGTTCAAAATTTGAAATTGACCAAGAACTGGTCATTATGTATGGGCCATGTTTGTTGTCACCAAACTATGCCGAGAGGCTGTATTTCTAACGAGCTTCCCTTAATTGCAGCATGTCTTAATCCGTGCAGCGGTACCCGTTTTGTCATTGGCAACATTTAATTTACTTGTGTCCTGCCTTTATTATTTTTTTACAAATAAGTCTGCGAGGAATATTACTACTATTTTCTCCACAACAACAAGAACCCTGTGAGGTAAGTTGGGCTGAGAGAGAAGGGCTGCCCGAAGGTCAATGGATTTTGTTTATCAGAAGTCTGCTGAGAAGTTCGCAAGTGCTGATCGTGTGGCCCCCAGGATGCTTGCTACCAACTGCAAAATTGCGATCACATGGCCATGGGGATGGTGTCATAAATGCGAGAACCAGCCCGAAAGCACTTTTTTTTTCATCACTGTCATGAAATGGTCGCTAAAATAATGTTGATAAGTCTGATTTGCTTCTGTGAAGGAGGGCAATCAATTTGTCTGCTGTGATAGATAAAGCTGTGATACCCCCAGTAGCAATAGCACTTAGCCTTATATACCGCTTCATAGGGCTTTTACAGCCCTCTCTAGGCGGTTTACAGAGTTAGCATATTGCCCCCAACAATCTGGGTCCTCATTTTACCCACCTCGGAAGGATGGAAGGCTGAGTCAACCTTGAGCCGGTCAGGATCGAACTGACAGCAGAATCGGCCTGCAATATTAACCACTGTGCCACCATGGCTCCTATTTATAGCAATAGCACATATTGCCCCCAATAATCTGGGTCCTCATTTTACTGACCTTGGAAGGATGGAAGACTGAGTCCACCTTGAGCCATCACGATCGAACGCCTGGCAGTCAGCAGAATCGGCCTGCAATATTAACCACTGTGCCACCGTGGCTCCTGTGTTTGTTGTAATGTGGAAATTTATACAAAAGTGCATTTGCGCTACACCATAATGTGAATGGGAAGCTTATGCCAGGCTTGTGGAACCTGGTTTGTTTTTCTCACTAGATTAGTGTGAGCCAGGTTCAGAGAACACAGACACTCCATTCAGTGCCCCTCTAATGAAGGGGCTTGCATTTGAAGTTAGCTGCCCCAATTTGCCAAATTGTTTCCTGCTTGCTCACCCTTGCTGCTCAATCTGATATTCATGCCACAAATAATCAAACACATCCACCACCAAAGGCCGTAAAGTCCATTTAATGAAAGTACCTTTGACCACAACTACGATAACGGGCAAAGGTGGCTAATGTCGAGAAAACAAGGTTAACCTTTGGATGGGAGGCCATCAAGAAATCCCGAGCTGGCTTGGGAAAGATGTAGCTAAGGAAAACCTTTGGAAGTGTTAGATTTGAAGGCTTAACACAAGTCGATTATTTGTTCCACGTTAATCAGTGGAACAACTTGCCTCCAGAAGTTGTGAATGCTCCAACACTGGAAGTTTTTAAGAAGAGATTGGGCAACCATTTGTCTGAAATGCTATAAGTTTTCCTGCCTGAGTAGGGGGTTGGACTAGAAGACCTCCAAGGTCCGTTCCAACTCCTATTAAGTTTCTTTAGGATTAGTAATGCTGCTGAACCAATACGTGTCTGCTTGGGGAGATACGGATGGTAAACAGCGCTCTGGGTGTGTTGCTTGCAGAGAAACTGCAGATGTAAAGAGCAGAGACCAGCGTTTATACAAGCCCCAACAATTGTTGGCGTTTACATGCTGATTGCTAGCTGACTTAACCTTTTGCACAGTGCAGGTTTCTCTGCTAGCCGGTGTTCCTTGGTTGCCATTTCTACAGAAACCCCAGCAATGGATCATTTCTCTGCTGCCCAGTGTTTGAAGAACAGCCAGAAATTTTATCTTGAACCTTTTGAGTACATTTGTACAATTTGGAATCGCGTTACTGGTTTGTCTCTAAGTTTATGTAGGCTGTTTTCTCCTGCAAATGTAAGTGGAGGTAAGTCATTTTATGCTCCTTGGAAGATTATTATGGAGGGTGACTTAAGAGGTCGATAAAGGAAATAGAAGGGAGAGGGAAGAAATAACATATAATGTTCAGCCACTTCTGTGTTGATTCAAAATGCCATATTTTCACTTCATTATTTGTGCAGGAAGTTACTTGAAAGGGGGAAAAAAATGCTCTCATTTTCATTTCTCCCAACAGGTTCGGTGGCAGCAGTAGTGCAAATCCTGGGCTTTTCTGTCCAAAAAAAAAAAAAAATCACGCCAGTAAAACACTCCCACCCAAATAACAACTTTTCCTTACGGGGCACATAGTCGCACAAGACAAGCAACAAAAGATAACGAGCGTCTTTCAATGCTTTCCCTGGTGCAAAATGTGGAGCGTGCAACAATTGATTTTCCCGATCGGAAAAGGACGAGTCAGCGCTCTACATCTAGTGTGGGTGTGTGTGTGTGTAGAAATGTCCTAAAAACGCCCAATTAAATACCCAAAAAACACGACAGCCGGCCGAGACGCAACTGCAGCAGGGCAGTTGTGAAATCGCAAAGCCCCGTGAGCTGACGACGGGGAAGCGAACATCAGCCACGCAATCGGTTTCCGAGCAGGCGAAATGTAAATGTGTTTCTGGCGTGTTTCATCGCTGAAGGGGTTCATGTAAGAAACGGCCCTAGATTCCGGGTTTCCGTCTCGGGAGTGGCTGCAGCTGGGTGAGGTGAACAGAGGAGCAGCGGCTGTGCAGATGTGGCTGTAAACATTGCAAGCCTGAAGTGTTTTGAATGCAACGTAACAATTCCTCCCCCCCCCCCCACTTCCTTTAAAATGCCAGGAAAGAACAAGCACCAAGGAGAGGCCTCCACCCAAATGTTTTTAGAGGCCAGCTGAACGTGGAATCTTTTGCAGGGTCAGCAGCAGGGGTGAAATCCAGCAGGTTCTGACAGGTTCTGGAGAACCGGTAGCGGAAATTGTGAGTAGTTCGGAGAACCAGCAAAAGAGCCAATTAAAAGAAGAAATGTGTATTTCGTTTTTTGCAGAAGCTGTTAAGAGGAATGCTAGAGCCTCTGAGAGAGCTTATGATAATGTCTATGAAGAATTAGCATCCTTTTCTGGTGGCTATTACTTGAACACGAAGAAAAACCAACTTTCTAAGGCCCTTGGCGTACTGGAGCTGTCCATGAATGCCGCTCCTGTTAAAATAGCCCAAAATCGTGTGGATGGATCTCAGTTCTCCTTCCCCGTGGATGAAACTCTAACCGAAATATCAATCTCAGTCAAGACTTTAAGGCATGAGAGATTCAACTTTAATATCTGGCAACCTTCAGGTAATTGAACTGAGTAAAAATGGATGGAAACTGATCAAGGGGAGATTCAACCTAGAAATAAGGAGGAACTTTCTGACAGTGAGAACAATCAACCAATGGAACAGAAGTTGCCTTTGGAAGTTGAGGGAGCTTCATCACTTGAGACTTTCAAGAAGAGATTGGATTGCCATTGTCAGAAATGGTGTAGGGTCTCCTGCTTAAGCAGGGGGTTGGACTAGATGACCTACAGGGTCCCTTCCAACTCTGTTAATCTGTATCTGTATCCTGCCACGCCCACAGAACCTGTAGGGAAAAATTTTGAATTTCACCCCTGGTCAGCAGTGCACATCTCGACCTGATCTTCCAGGAAGGCAAGTTGGGGAGACTTAAACCGAGAGGGCGGTGTCATTCTTGCAACAACCTCGCATGGGTTGCTAGTGGCAATCCCGGTCTTGCAAATGGTGACCTGCGTGTAGAGCAGTTCCCCATTCAGTAAATCTACAACCACGTGAGACTAGCTAACGGGAGGGTTTTGTTTTGTTTGTTTGTTTTTGAGTTCGCAGGTACCCTCCATCCTATTGGCAATTCATAACTGCAGGATTAATACCTGCTGTTAGCAGAGTCTAGCTAGGCATCACAAAGCAGGAACGTGGCATTAGTTGAATCTGAATAACAAAGAGTTGGAAGGGACCTTGAAGGTCGTCTACTCCAGCGGCCCCCCCCCCAACCTTTTGGGCAACAGGGACGGGTTCCGTGGAGAGGGGTTTTTCCATGGACTGGAGGAGGTATGGTTTCATGTGCTGCCTGCATCCTGCAAATGGGGCTTCACTTATTTGCGCGACCTGGTTTCTGAAGTGCTGGTTCACGGACCATGGGTTGGGGACCCCTGTTCTAGTCCAACCCCCTGATCAGGCAGGAAACCCTACACCATTTCAGACAAATGGTTGCCCAATCGCTTCTTAAAAACTTCCAGTGTTGGAGCACCCGCAATCTCTGGATTCAGCTGCTGGGACTCAGTTCAATAATGGGCCCACAGGGGCTTTGATGATACAGGTAAACTGGAGCATCGCTAGGAGCCTACACCTATCTGGGTAAAGTCCTGGGAAGTTTCCCAGCAGCTTCTTTCAATGCTATTTTTTTTAAAAAAACTGCAGCCAACGTGGATTGCATGCATATGTCCAATCTTTGCCTTTTGCTCCCTACAAACCTGATTCTTTCAGCTGTAGGAGAAAACCAAGAGGAGCTCTTGAAACAGGTTTGCTTAAAAGGTGTTATGTGGAATCTCGTATTCTCTGAGCTTGGTTGTTTTCTTGCAGACATTTCACTACCCAGCTTGGTAACGTCACCAGCACTAGAAGGGAATTGGGTTTGCTTTCTTTGTATACTACTGATTTGCCCTTATCGGTGTTAGTGGGAGGGGTGGTGTTTGTAACTTTGAGTTTCACTAAAAAGGGGCAGGAGTGTGTAAACTAAGCTGGGGGTTTACAGGTAAGTCCATCTCGGTCACCAAGAACAGAATTCGGCCTGAAGTAGAGTTTACTTTTTAATAGTTTTTCACAGAAGTATCAGCGTTGCTTAGGTGACATTTACTTAAGCAGTGTTTTATATCCTGCTACTAGTAGCTGGATACCCGTGGTTCGCTACGAAACTGAACTCCTTAGCATGGAGTAGAATGTCTAAACTCCCAGCCCGCAGGCCGGATGAGTCACATGCTGGCCACGCCCACTGGCAGTTGGAACAGAGTTCTTTTCAGGTGGGGAGGGGGAGTAGAACCTCTAACTCCTTAGCATCAGAGCATGTTAATAATAATATAAGAAATAACTAATGATCTGATGGTCATTTCGAAAAATCCTTTCTTAGCAAGCACCTAGAAGCCAAGAGGAACATACATGCCAAGTTTCAAGTTTGTAGGCTTTACGGTTCTGGAGATTTCATGATGATGCGTGAGTGGCATTTTTATATATATAGATTTACAGTCCAAGGGAAAAGCACAATTAGTGCTGTATACTGTTCGGTCTCGGTAACGGCCAGGCTGAAATGTGGAGTGGTTTGTGATTAGGTGTGAATTCAGCCCCTTTGATTTTGTGTGGTTGTTGTGTTGTATATATTGCATTTTGTGTTAATGATACAGCTTTTTTTTCCCCCTTTTCTTGCAGCTAATGGTATTTTCCACACGGAAAGCTGACATTTGTTCTGCCAAATATTCAAAAGCACTCTTACCTTCCTTCTTTCTCTCTGTGCTTTTCAACAACCTTAATGGACTCTTCCTCTTCACACCCCCGATATAATGATCCATAAGATCTGTGTAGGCCTTGTATTTTCTTCTTTTTGAAACATCCCACCCCCGTCCCTTTGTCTTTCTCATTAGGTCTGTCCTAAAGGCCAGATTACAGATGGGAGCTGATCATGGCTAGAATTGAATTCCTGTCTGACTCAATCGCCGGTGGCTTGACTCATACCTATAAAGTAAACACATCAGAGAGTCATTAGCCAAGGTGACTCACTTTTCATTCGGTAAACAAATCAGTTTAAAATCCAGACGGGCAGATCTCGAGAGACTCCGAGACTCAAGATCTCTAGAGAAAGGGAGCCCTCCCACTTGCAGTGAAGCTGCTTGGCAAAGCTTCCATATAATCCCTGTTGACAAGGCTAAAGTAATTCTTAAAAGCGGACCGCAGAACGAAAAACAAAGGTATTGTGTATACAAGCTCGGGTGATTTGCATGAGATCTGATAAAGCTACTGGCATGCTGCAACAGTAGCGGAAGCCGATAAACTGGTTCACCTTTGTGCTGTCACAAGAGTTCTCCCCTTTTTGCAACCAACTCGCTCAACAACCTCTGGAAATCGGATTAATGCAGACTAGGAAGGTTGCAACATTTAAATTCATCATACAGCCTCAAAATTACATGGAGGAGGTAGTGGTAAGGACAGGGAGATTTTTTATAGAAAACCTGGGCTTTTGCATTCAAAACCTTGGTTGTAATCCCCACCCCCCAACAAGAGATTCCTTAGGCAGGGCTTTAAAATCTCTCCAATCTAGAAATGTTGTGTAATTGGTATCCTTTCTTAGAGCAAAACTCCAAAACGTGCTGAAAGGAGTCATTTGTGCTTTTTTTTTCTAGTTTAAATCCCAAATTAAAAATCGAGAATGTTCCTTTTCTGGCTGAATCCAGAAAGGTTAACTTCATACTTTTGGAAGAAACCACAAGAAAAGAATTGGTTCATTGTTCGGAAGTGGAGAGTCCACAATAAAAAACATTATGCCCCTCCTTCTTTGCAGTGTCCCAACCCCAAGAGGTTGTTCTTGGTGGTCTCAAAAGATGGGTTTCTTTTAAAGCTCCCCTCCTCTCTTCCTCCTTCCTCCTCCCTCTCTCTCCCCCATCTTCCTCCTCTTCCCTCCCCCCCCCCCAAAGCCAGGCTGGGAGGTTTTTAATTGCCAGGCTCTTGGATACAGCTTGGTTAAAAAATAGGAGAGTATATTTAGTTAGGAAAGAAGGGGAGGCAGTGTGAGGAATGGCCCTTTGGGTGTGAGTGTGGCCGGCTTTTATCATTCGCAAGAAGAGATTTACCAAAGTTTCTTCAGAGAAGAAAGTTCAAGGACTGCTTCGAAACTCTCATATTCAGAATCAGAATAGAGCTGGAAGGGACCTTGGAGGTCTTCCAGTCCAACCCTCTCAAGCAGGAGATCCTATACAATTTCAGACAAATGGCTGTCCAGTCTCTTCTTAAAAACCTCCAGTGATGAAGCACCCACAACTTCTGATGGCAAGTTGCTCCACTGGTTAATTGTCCTCACTGTTAGGAAGTTTCTCCTTAATTCCAGGTTGCTTCTCTCCTTGATTAGTTCCCATCCATTGTTTCTTGTCTTGCCTTCTGGTGCTTTGGAGAATAAGTTGACTCCCTCCTCTTTGTGGCAGCCCCTCAAATACTGGAATATTGCTATCATGTCCCCTCTCTCCCCCCCCCTCCTTCTTTTCTCTAGACTGGCCATAGCCAAATCCTGCAATCGTTCTTCATATGTTTTAGTATCCAGGCCTTTGATCTTCTTTGCACTTTTTCCAAAGTCTCAACATCTTTTTTGTAATGTGGCGACCAAAACTGGATGCAGTATTCCAGGTGTGGCTTTACTAAGGTTTTATAAAGCGGTGCTAATGCTTCACGTGGTTTTGATTCTATGCCTTCACACGGTTTTGTTTCTCAAAACCGGTCCTTGCACACAGGAAATTGTTGGGTTTCAGCGTGGGAGCAGAAGGCCATGAAATGTAAGGAGTTCGATCGGCCCTCTGGAGCTCACGGGCTTTTAGATGACCCCCATCTTTTTGGGATCAGAAGGGCCAAAATGTCCCGTGGGATTTCGTGACGCAAAAATATTTTTTTTGCAAAAATATTTTCATAATATTTTAGTAACTGCCACCTGCACTGTCGTGCAAGCACAGAAGGACGCTGGTTACTGGAAAAACCTGTTGTGCCATCTTATTTTAGAAGATGATTTTTTTTTAGGGCTGGGATCTTGAAACTACCTCAATTTTCATTGGGATTGCATTTTTATACATCCAAAGCATGCAGACCCGAGGGAAGATGCTTTAAGTATTGTTTGTCTCATGAAGCTTTTTATTTGCTCGTCTGCAGATTACTGCACCTCGCAGGGTTGTGGCTGGTTTGGCTATTTAGGATTAATTCAGGCACATGTTGTTTTCCTTCCCTTGTGAATCACGCTGACTGCCCTATGGCATAGTTTGTGGCATTCAATTTCCGGAGTTTTTATGACACACTGAAGAAGGCAACTAGAAATAATCCTTGACTTACAACAGTTCATTTAGTGACCATTTGAAGTGGCGAGGCCCTGAAAAAAAAGTGGCTTAGGACCGTTTTTCACACGGACATTGCAGCGTCCACAGGGTCACGTGATCGAAATTCAGCCCCTCAGCAAGTGACTCATACTTATGACGGTTGCAATGTCATGTCATCCCCTTTTGCGACCTTCTGAACAAGCAAAGTCAATGGGGAAGCCAGGTTCACTTAACAACCGTGTGACTAACTTAACTGCAGTGATTCATTTAACAACGGTGCCAAGGAAGATCGTAAAACGGGGCAAAAGCCACTTAACAACTGTCTTGCTTGGCAACATAAATGTTGGGCTCAATTGTGGTCATAAGTTGAGGACTGCCTGTATCCATGTTTTCCCAATACCCTGAGCTGAAATGCGAGTGCCTAGTTTGTGGCTTAAAATCTATCCATGGTTTGTCTGCATCCATCTGTGGTGGCAACAGTATGTAGCTAGTCCTCAACTTACAATCTTAATGGAGCCTCACACTTAACAACCTGATCAAAATTTGGGCACTTGAAACTGGCATGAATTTAAGAGGGTTGCAATGCTCCCAGGATCATCTGATCACCATTTGCAACCTCCTAGCCAGCTTCCGACAAGCAAAGCTTTGTCTTAACAGCTGCATGATTCACTTAAGAGCTGCGGTAATTCACTTAACAACGGTTGCCAAAAAACATAAAAGGTGGCAAAATGACACACGACTCTTTTAACAACTGTCTTCCAAGAGCTTATTGTGGCTTGCGGGGTTCTCCCACCTCCTGCACGTATCTTCACGACACCCTTGTGGAGTAGGCTGTGCTATCTTACATCATTAAACGGTACAGGTAAGTGGCCCCTCCCGTTCCTAGCTCAATCCACGGAACGGATAGGATTGTGTGCAAGCTGCAATGTTACATCTACTAATGTCAGTCCATGTCGTGCATTGCACAGAGAGTAATCCAAGTCTGTCAGTGATGAGCTCCCAATAGAGGGTTAATCCATAACGAGACTTGTTTGGCTGTCCTAAGCTAAACTAAGCTAAGCCCACCTACTCTGATTTGTACGTCATAGTTTATGGCTTAATGGCAAACAGCCAGCTGTGGTTAATTCAGCAACTTGTGTTTAAGTAAATTATAAGGTATGAAGCAAGTCTGGTTGGTTGGCTTTTCACACATTGCCCTAAAACCATAAAGAATTCATTTTATTTTGGCTCGATATATGGACACTAATTTGCAGATTGGCTGTCCAACGTATTTAATGCATGTCTGAAACCTGCATCTGTGTCTAGGATGGGAAGAATGCTGTTATTGTTATATACAAAAGGAAAAATGGTAAATATGAATGCAAAGACTAGTTTCTTCGTTTTGGGGAAGGTATTCGTTTTATTCCTCCACAGGTCACTGAAAAATGTATGACTGTGAGAAGCAAACTTTTATTATATGCTTCTTGACTTAAAGAAAGCATCAAACTAAAGGGAAGAGGCTTAAATTATGGGGCGTTTTGCATGGATATAGGGTTGAAGGTTAGTTGTTCAACATGATTTCAAGTAAAGCGTTTGAAAGAATAAATTGAATGTTTAATAAGTGGTTTAATATTAAGCCCGGGGTAAGATAAGATGAGGTGATGTTCCCTTGGTGGTTGAATATATTTAAAGATAAATGCATAAAGAATACTTATGGTAATAGTAGAGGTGTGATAATAGTACAGATGTGCTTGCTGCAAACATGAATATGTATTATGCTTACATATAATAAGGGTATTATGCTGAAAAGCTGAACAATTTTCCACAAAGGTTAGATTCTATGACATCGTGAGAAGTACAAGACTAACATTTTCATTTTTTTAAATACTTACAGGTTTATGACTCTACTATTACCGTTTTATTTTATAAAATTTTGTCCCCGTGTTTGACACAGAATGAATAATTGCAAGCATGAGTAAATGGTGACACACTACAGCACATAGGTGAATTTGTGTACCGTGGTGGAATCTTTACTAAAAGCGGGGAAATGGGTCGAGAAATGTTAAGATGTTGTGCAATTCGTGCAA
>QLTV01002843.1:39404-47966 GCA_003457575.1 Thermophis baileyi | reverse complement strand
AAAAAAAAAAAAAAAAAAAGCTTAACAGGTGAGTGTTCACTTTTTTGTAAGAACGAACATTTGTCAATGAAGCAAAAATGGTGGTATATGAAACTGGGCCTACCCTAAAAGAACAGCTCGATAGCAATAGCACTCAGACTTATGTACCGCTTCACAGTGCTTTCCAGCCCTCTCTAAGCGGTTTACAGAGTCAGCCTATTGCCTCCAACAATCTGGGTCCTCATTTTACCCGCCTCGGAAGGATGGAAGGCTGAGTCAACCTTGATAGACATGTTTGCAGGAGTGTATGTAAAAATAATAAACACCTGCAATTTTTTTTTCCCCCTGGGGGAGATAAAGGGTGCACCCAAAACTTGACAATAAGTATACTTTTGGCATACAGGTAGTCCTCGACTTACAACAGTTCATTTAGTGACTATTCAAAGTTACAATGGTACTGGAAAAGTCAGTTATGACCGTTTTTTCACACTTATGACTATTGCAACATCCCCTCACGTGATCAAAATTCAGACGCTTGGCAACTGGCATGTATTTATGACGGTCGCAGTATCCCGGGGTCACATGATCCCCTTTTGCGACCTTCTGAGAAGCCAAGTCAACGGGGAAACCAGATTGACTTAACAACAGTGTGACTAATTACACAATTGCAGTGATTCACTTAACAAACGTGGCAAGAAAGGTGGTAAAACGGGGCAAAACTCACTTAACACCTATCTCGCTTAGCGACCAAAATTTTGGGCTCCATTGTGGTCGTAAATCGAGGATTACCTGTGACTAATAGCATTAATTTTTCCAGGGTTTCTCCAAGTCTTTCTCAAAGTAAAAATCCTAATGTTTGAGCTGAGCATTCGCGTGCCCCTGTGGCTGATTTAATGAGAGCACCAGGGAATTGGAGGGGGGAAAAAACCAGGATTCCCAGCAGTTGATGACGGCATAGAAATAAAGTGCAAATAATAAGGGTAATATTTGGCTGGTGGCTTCAGTCAAGGAATACTGGAGACAAGCAAACGGCTTTGCGGTGTTTCTAAATGCAAGATTATATTGAGCCAGCTGGCTATCCTGCTCTTCTCACCCCTGAGCACCCTAACAAATGCATGGCAGGCTGAGGCATTCTGGGAGTTGAAGTCCACAGGTCTTTAAAAGTTGCCAAGTTTGGAGACCCTCTAATATAAACAATTGTAATAGGCTGGGTGTTCTTTTATTAACAGATTTCCTATTAGCACAAGGACAGTGGGACTCCTGAAAATCCAACATGGAGATGGGAAAGAATTTGGGGGCAGGATTAAATGGGGGTGGAGTGCTTAGCTTTTCTCGTGCCATTCTGTTTTTTGTTTGTTTGTTTTCCTCTTACAAATATTCCCTTTGGTGCTTTTATTAAAAGTTTGTTTTTTTCTTCCAGGTATTAGAAGTAGCAGACAGCTTACATTCCCAAAGCCCCCAACTCAGGAGCATTTCAAAAAGAGGCATTAGGAGAGCACCCACCACACACACACAAACACACACACACACACACACACACACACACAGAGTCACTCGTAAATTTTGTCTGTTTATTAAATCTATATGCCACTCATACTGCTTTCAAACGACTTCTGGGCAGCCTTACAACAGAACAAAAACACAACATAAAATGATAAGAACATTTCCTGTCAGTGAGAACAATTAATCAGTGGAACAACTTACCTCCAGAAGTTGTGAATTCTCCAACACTGGAAGTTTTAAAGAAGAGATTGGATAACCATTTGTCTGAAATGGGATAGCGTTTCCTGCCTAAGCAGGGGGTTGGACTAGAAGACCTCCAAAATCCCTTCCAACTCTGTTATTCTATTCCTATTCCTATTCTATTCTTTAAAAACCTTCAGCATTAAAACATGAAAATTAACCAAGAACTAGATACAAGAGCCCAATATGAAAACAGGGGAGGTGGGATCTTGTCCTCATCCAAGGCTCTCCAACCTTGGCAACTTTAAGACTTGGGGACTTCAACTCCCAGAATTCCAAGCATGGCTGGCTGAGGAATTCTGGGAGTTGAAGTCCACAAGTCTTAAAGTTACCAAGTTTGGAGAGCCCTTTCCCAATCTACTAACCACGTCCAGGATGGGACGCCTCCATTAGGAACATTTCAGGGGTGGGATTAACATAATTTACCTACCGGTTCACCCAGAAGCACCAAAAATGTGAGCACGCACGCGCGAGTGCTCGGTTTGCTCGCCCGCGCCTCCACGCATGCGCATAACCGTCCACGCATGCGCTTAGCTCGTGCTGGTGAGCTGTTTACCTCAGCTGAGGCGCGGCAATCCGCTCTGCCTCGCGAATCAGCCGAGCTAAAAAAAAGGGGGAATATAGGAGAGGTAACGGTGGGGGCAGGAGGGCAGAGCCAACCAGAGGTGGCATTTGCCAGTTGTCCGAACTGCTCAAAATGGCCACTACCGGTTCGCCTGAACCGATCCAAACCGGCTGAATACCACCTCTGGACCATTTGGTAGAGCCAGGTTTTTCTGGCTTTTCTGGAAAGCCAAGAAGGTGGGGACAGATCTCACCTCGAGGGGCACAAAGTTCCAGAGACCAGAAGCCCTGGCAGAAAAGTCTCTTCTGCTGGACCCCATCAGCCAAAATTCCTTAACCGACATCGTCCACGGCATGCCCCCTCTCTGCCAGAGCGAATGGGATGGGCCAGTCCCATTGGGATGACTCAGTTCCCCACATAGGGGATAAGATAATAGGATAACTCAAGAGAATAAGACGGATTAAATCTTGATTCTAATCCTGTATTTATCCTGTATTATTTTGCTCTCCTGTAATCCAGAAAGATAAGAAGGAAAAATCACTGTTGCCCAGACCTGATAATTCAAAAATCTTCAATCATGGTGGAAGCACGTAGCGGTCTCTTTTTAAGAAACATTCCTCAAAAAATGCTATGCAAGTAGTACTCAACTTACAGCCAGAGGTGTTATTCAGCTGGTTCGGGCGAACCGATAGCGGAAATCTTGAGCAGTTCGGAGAACCGGCAAATACCACCTCTGGCTGGCCCCGCCCCCGCCGTTCCCTGTCCTATATTCCCTTGTTTTTTTAGCTCAGCTGATCCGCGCGGCAGAGCGGATTGCCGTGCCTCAGCTGAGCTAAACAACAGCTCAGCTCACCAGCGCTGACACCGAGGGCGATCTTTGAGTGCTGCGCACACACACAAAGTGCGCACAGGCGTAAAGCGCACTCTCATAGAACCGGTAGGAAAAGATTTGGAATCCCATCACTGCTTACATCCATTCATTTAGTAACCATTCAGAGTTACACCACCATTGAAAAAAAAAGGACCGTTTTTCACTTAACGACCGTTGGCAGCATCCCCACGGTTACATGATCAAAATTTGGACGCATGGCAACTGGCGTATATGACGGTGGTTTTGTCCTAGGGTCATGTGATCACCTTTTGCGAACTTCTGACAAGCAAAGTCCATGGGGGGAAGGCAGATTTGTTTAATGACCATATGATTCACTTAACAACCGTGGCAAGAAAGGTCGTAAAATGGGTCAAACCTCACCTGTCTTGCTTAGCAATGGAAATTTTGGGCTCAAGTCCCAATGTCAGTTGACAGAGCCAGCTCTTCTGAAAGGCTGGAATCCTGATCCTCTTTCCAGCCACCCAAATTTTAGTGACATCATTTGTCCAGAATTAATTTGAATCCTGCATTTGAAATGGGAGACGGAGGAAATCCTAATATCATTTCCATGCAACTTAAAGAAATAAAGGCAATTAAAAATAAACAAAAAAATCCGCTTTTCCTCCTCCCCTTCCTCTTCCCTTCCTGATACAAACAATAGAAAATGGATATTAATACGGGTGGTCCTCAACTTACGACCTCAATTGAGCCCAGAATTTTTGCTGCTAAGAGAGACAGTTGTTAAGTGAATTTTGCCCCATGTTAACGGCCTTTCTTGCCAGAGCTGAATCACTGCAGTTTTTAATTAGTGACATGGTTATTAAGCGAATCTGGCTTCCCCATTGACTTTGCTGGTCAGAAGGTCGCAAAAGGGAGTCATGTGATCTCGGGACATTGCAACCGTCATAAATATGAATCGTTTGCCAAACGTCTGAATTTTTGATCACGTGATCCTGGGGATGCTGCAACGGTCGTAAGTGTGAAAAAAGGTCGTAAGTCCCTCTTTTCAGTGCTGTTGCAACTTTGAACGGTCACTAAATGAACTGTTGTAAGTCGAGGACTACCTGTACGCAATTCTAGCTTCCGTATTTAGCTCTGCCCCAAGTCAACAGAACCTCCAGCTCTCTAAAGATTTGACAGAAATGAATATTTGTAGCTCAGGGTTGAAATGTGGGGTCCTTGGTGCTCTCTGAGCTTGGTGTGGTTTTTTGCAGACTTTTCATTACCCAACTAAGTGATATCATCAGTGCAGGGTGGAAAAAAGCCAGGAATCTTGGCTAAAAGATCCCCAAGATAGTTAAGAAGGAACTAGGTGTACTGATGATGTTACCTAGTTGGGTTATGAAACGTCTGCAAGAAAACAACCAACCTCAGAGGCACCAAGGGTCTTAGAAGACTACCCACCCCCAATATATATATATAGAGAGAGAGAGAGATTATATATATACCGTGTTTCTCCGTGTTTGACCACCCGAAAAAATGGCTAGGCCTTATTTTTGGAGGGTTCTAATTGTCTCACCTCACGGCGGTGGCACTGACAGCCCCGCCCAGCAGGAGCCCGCAGCTGGCCCACTTCTGCGGGCGCTTGCCGCCACTCGCACGCATTGCCCCGGCCTCCGTTTCACCTTCAAACGCCTTCCGGAAAGCCCTCTGCAGCTCCGGAGCTCTGTTATCGGCTACAGATGCCTTCCGGCATTTTTTACCTGTGTGCCTCACCCCACCCCCTGCACCCCAGGGTGGGCGGGTCTTAATTAGGGCTAATTTTGTGGGTGGGGCGTAATTTGATCGCATGCGCTCAAAAACATGATAGGGCTTCTTTTCAAGGTGGGTCGTCTTTTTGGAGAAACACGGTATGTGTGTGTATACATATACATATATTCCTATAAGGGGTAAGGCTAGCTGATGAGAGCTAAATAGCTTGAAATAGATCTATACTAGTCTCCCTTTATTTATTTATTTATCAGTAAAAATATGTCACACATAGAAACGGCCTGTCGTTGTAAGCAACTGCCTGGATGGCCCCTGGAGGGGCCGAAAGGCAAAAGGAAGCAGTATGCTCCTTCCCATATTTGGGTATACCAGGTGATTTAACAGGGAAAACAAAACAAAACATAGATATATACATATACATACATACATATACATACATCATATATATATATATATTTGTTTTTTGAGGTTTTCGCGGGTATTTGTATGTAGGTCTGTGGTTATTCGGGTTTTCTCCCGCGTGAAGTTGGAGATGTCATTGCAACGTTTCGACGAAGTCTCATTCGTCATCTTCAGGCTGATTATCAGGCTTGTGTCTTCAGCCTCCTGCTTCTAGGAGCAAAGTCCTCAACTTATGATATATATATATATATATATATATATACTGATATTTAATACTAATCTGTAATATTTATACAGCATCAAATGAGAGAGGAAAGAAGTTTAAAACAGGAAACCACCGCTGGGCTTTATTCTGCCCTGAAGATGGGAGGCCGTTAATGACAAAAACAGAAATGTGAACCTTTTAAAGGGAAATGGTCCTACTTCTGCCTTCTTGCTGTGGTGATGCCCTTGACGTCACATCAGAACAGCTGGGGAGGGGAGGGGGGGTGTAGAAAAAAAAAGTCTCCAGAACCTTGGAAACTTCAGCGCATTAATATTTTGTCGGGCGTTAAATGAAAAGCGAGATGACCTCTCAGCCATGAGTCAAGTGGAAGAGAGAGATTTTGCAAAGAGTGTCTGAATCCTGGCTGACAGGCAAAACCTGTTTAGAAAAATTATAGGGTGAGACAAGGGAGGCAATCTGCTTGCTGTCAGCAGGAGGATATGAGCCATTAGAAGGCAGGTTGTTGGAGGTACAGGTCAACCCTGGATGCAGATTTTCACCTTGGAGAAGAGAAGAATGGAATGGAATGGAATGGAATGGAATGGAATAGATTAAATACAAATGGAATTAGAATAGAATAGATTAAATACGAATAGAATAGATTAAATACGAATAGAATGGAATAGAATAGATTAAATACGAATAGAATAGATTAAATACAAATGGAATGGAATGGAATGGAATGGAATGGAATGGAATGGAATAGATTAAATACAAATGGAATTAGAATAGAATAGATTAAATACGAATAGAATAGATTAAATACAAATAGAATGGAATAGAATAGATTAAATATAAATAGAATTAGAATAGAATAGAATAGATTAAATATGAATAGAATAGATTCGAGGCTCAATCTACACACTATTCTCAGAATGAGCCCATCTATAGAATTTGCAAAGCAGAACCAGAATCCATTTTTGTTTATTTATATTCCACTTTTATTATTTTTATACTAATTTAAGGAGGCAAACATGTCTAATATGCCTTCCTCCCCCTATTTTCCTGACAACAACAACCCTGTGAGATGGGTTGAGCTGAGAGCGAGGGACTGGCCCAAAGTCACCAACCAGTTTTCACGTCTAAGGCAGGACTAGAACTCACCATCTCCTGGTGATTCGTTCAAAGTCACCCACTCGGCTTTCATACCTAAGGCACAACTAGAACTCATCATCTCTAGGTTATTGGCCCAAGTCACCTAGCCAGCTTTCATGGCCAAGGTGGAACTAGAATTCACAGTCTCCTAGAAATTGGACTAAAATCACCCACCCAGTTTTTATACCTAAGGCACAACTAGAACTCACTGTCTCTAGGTCATTGGCCCAAGTCACCCAGCCAGCTTTCATGCCCAAGGTGGAACTAGAATTCACAGTCTCATAGAGATTGACCCAAAATCACCCACCCAGCTTTTATGCCTCAGGCATAACTAGAACTCACAGTCTCCTCATTTCTAGTCTGCTGCCTTAAAACACTAGATCAAAACAGATTTTGATTTCAGCAAATACTCAGACTCATGAGTCCCATGAGTAATTCCAGGCAGCAGCAATCTTGATTCTCACCTCTGACATCTCAGACTGGATCAAGGGTGAGCAACTTTTTTCTTCTTGAGGGCTGCAGTCAACCTGTCAATGGTTCCTTGAAGACTCAGGTATTTCCTGCCTTATCTGCCAATCACTGACACTTCTGTAAGCAAGCGCTTTCCGCCTACTTCAGGAAATGGGGCAGATGGACACCAAACCTCATTTCCAAGCCGGTCTGGCCCTCAATTTTGGAACGCGGAACAAAAATGTGTACTGAAAGAATACAGGTAGTCCTCAACTTTCAACCATTCGTTTAGTGACCATTTGAAGTTGAAGCGCAATGGAAAACAAACACACCTCACAGGGTTGGTGTGGCAAAATAGGAGGAAGGAGTATTATGTAAATTCACTACTTTGAGTTACTTATAAAGTAATAAAGGTGGGATAAAAATACCCAGTTTTCCCGAAAATAAGACCTATCCTGAAAATAAGCCCTAGCATGTTTTTACACTTGCCTAATATAAGCCCTACCCCCAAAATAAGCCCTACATAAGAGCCTGCACAGCCAGCCGGCCGCCCATTCCATCGGGTTGCTCGTGGTGCCATGGCCACAAGACGAGGCAGGAGGATGGTGGGGCTGCCCCACGTGTCCCGCACTGGGCCCCCACAACCAGGCCATCCACGCCCCAACACCTGCCTCACGGCGGCAGCAATGGCAGCCATATGCAGCAGGATCCCATGTGGCCACCAGCCCGCTACTTCTTGCTTGCAGAGGAGGCTGAGTGGCATGCTGGTGCCGCAGCGGCGAGACAAGGCAGGTGTTAGACCGTGGATGGCCTGGCTGCTGGAGCCCTGAGGTAAGCCACTGCAGGATGCGCGGGGGCAGCTCCATTCCCCCACCTCACCTCGTGGCCGCGGCACTGGCGCGTCACTTGGCCTCCAGCTTTGTTGTGGCCACAAGCAAGCAAAAGAAGTGGGCCGGCGGCCATGCGGGGTCCTGCTGAATGGGGCTGCCAGAGCCGCTACCGCGAGGTGGCCTGGCTGCAGGGGTCCTGAGGTAAACTGATGTGGAGCTCGGGCAGTTCCAACCCCCTACATTGCGGTAGCAGCGCTGGTGCACCGCGTGACCTCCTGCCCTGCCACGAGCAAGCAGAAGTAGGCCTCCCGCACATGGAAAAAAAATAAGACACCCCCTGAAAATAAGCCCTAGTGCTTATTTTGCGGCCCACAAGAAAATAAGACCTGGTCTTATTTTCAGGGAAACACGGGTAATAATTTGTAACATTATTGTTACTTGCAGGGTGTTTGACATATCCTCAGACTAAAGCATTCTCTACATTTTATAAAGAAAATAAATACATAAAATAAATTGTCACCGGTTTGAAACTACACTGCAAAACGCAAACATCTCAGAATGCATTACAATTAACTTGTGTGTGTGTGTGTGTGTGTGGAACTGGACAAACAGCTTATATTGGCAATTAGAAGGAGCTCCAAATGGATCGGTC
>QLTV01002843.1:17920-35977 GCA_003457575.1 Thermophis baileyi | reverse complement strand
TGCTGTAGCAATTGGCTTTAGAATCTTCAGGGAATTTTGCAGCTCAACCCAGAAGACATCCTGATCAAGAACAGTGTTTCTTATACTCCTGGGTACTTTAAGATCTTCAACTATTACTGTTTCTTGAAGAGCTTCTTTGTTTTTTGGTAAACTTTCAAAGGAGATCACCACTCCAGCCCACCAAGTTTTACTACAGAGCTTCAGCGTAACTATGCTTTTCTTTGCATTTTTTTCGACTAGGTTCTTCTTGAAAACTGCAGCTACAATATGAGTACCTTTTACATGTTTAATAACTTGTTTTGCTCGTCTATAGACCATTTGAAGGGTGTCCAACTTCATAATATCATTAAAAAGCAAGTTTAGCCCATGGGCAGCACATCCTATTGCAGTAATATGTGGATACTTCTCCATTATGATTTCCCATGCTGCTTTCATATTGCTGGCATTGTCAGTAAGCAAAGCAAATACTTTACCACTCCCAATTTTCTGTAGGACATCACAGATTTTACAGCTGATATACTCTGCAGTATGTCTGTTCTCTCCTGTTTCAATGGTTTTTTTCTTTTTTCAATTTTTCCAATTTTTTGGAAAAAAACAAAAAAGCCTTCAGGAAAAAAACGGAAAAAAAATGGGTTTTTTCCGGTTTTTTTCCAGGCCTTCACATCTCTAGTGAGGGGTCTGTAGATATTTTCTACAGGCTGGTTGCAATTGTTTTTTCTGCAGTCCTAACTATCTGTTGAATTTTGGAAAATTTGCTAAGACATGGACATGACGTGCTGCATCATCTCAAGGAGAACCAAGTTTAATCACCAGGTTGTAAGTTGTTTGAGTCCAGCTGTTGACAGTACAGGTAGTCCTTGACTTACAATCATTTGTTTAATGACCGTTCAAAGATACCCCAACAATATGAACCACAAGTACTTCAGGCAAAGCAAAAAACATTTTATTAAGGCAGGATGGTATAGGGCAGGGGTCAGCAACCCGCGGCTCTGGAGCCGCATGTGGCTCTTTCATCCCTCTGCTGCGGCTCCCTGTCGCCGGTCGGCACCACAATTTTGAGATGAGCTTCTGGTTAGGGTGGGGGGGAAGCAGGGCGCGCCAGGAGGAGACTCTATGGCAAGGGGCGGGTTTTCCGGTCAGCTCCACAATTGATAGGGCTTTTGGTTAGGACAGGTAGAGGAAAAAGGACTCCGCGCTAGGAGGAGACTCTATGGTGGGGGAACCGGACTTACGGTTGGCTCCAGAATTGAACTGGGGGCTTCCAGTTAGGCCCTTTGTGGCTCTTTGACTGTTTAAGGTTGCCGACCCCTGGTATAGAACAATTCACTTTCAAGTTCCATTGTTCTACATGACATGTTTTGGGTTTTATTTCATGGGAAGCAGGGCGTGCCAGTAGGAGACTCTATGGCAAGGGTCGGGTTTTCCGCTCAGCTCCACAATTGATAGGGCTTTCGGTTAGGACTGGTAGAGGAAAAAGGACGCCGCGCTAGGAGGTGGGGGAACCGGTTGGCTCCAGAATTGAACGGGGGGTTTCCGGTTAGGATCTTTGTGGCTCTTTGAGTGTTTAAGGTTGCCGACCCCTGGTATAGGGTATAGAAACAAAAGATACATTTGGTATATGTGATGTGTGAGAAAGCAACAATCAAACAATAAAAGATATGAGGGAAAAATACCCTCAGAAATACCATCTCCACTTTTCTTGTCCAGGTTTGTTTCTTTTAACACTTGCAATACACAAAGACTTTAGAATGCAGCCCTGTTATTTGATTGATGGTCGCTGAAAGGGCTAGTTTTTGCATATCAAAGGAAATGGTTTGGGCTCCAAGCAAAAATGTGGTTTCCTAAAGTTCAGGAGGAGGCCTGGATGCCTTGCTAAAATGCTAATATCACCTTTATTGAAATGCTAATAATGAAGTTTAAAATTCCATAACGGCTGATGTGTTGAAATAGCAATTTTGAAGGAGGCTGTTGCAAATGACTTTCCTAACAATACCAAAAAAACGAACATGGAACTATCCACCAAGCCACCTCATTCTTTTCAAATATGCATAGAACATTGTGGCTTAGAAATGCAAATTTTCCTTCCAGGAAAGTAAAGCTTGTGTGCAAAATCAGCTTGCTCTTACAGTTTTGAGTGCAATGCAGAGAGGTTCAAGGGAGCTCCCAATCAACAAGCCAAATTGAGTCAACCCAACCCAAAGGTGCTTTTTCAAAAGGCAACTGGACTTTGTTTTCCCTTGAAAACATTTCGCTTTTTCAGTTCTGACTGAAGAACCAAAGAAGCGTCTTGGATGAGAAGTGAAACGCCTTCAAGGAAAAACAAAAGTCCAGTTGCCTTTTGAAAAACTTTGCAAGTTAGAAAATCAAAACAATAGCAAAACAATCATGCCACCCACCCCTTTGGTTTGCACTATTTAATTCTTAATTTTAACTTTTTGGTTTTTTAAAAAATCATTTTTTTAAGCTGCTCAGGGTTGCTCCAACAGTGAGATGGGTGGCATAGAAATTTAATAAATAAATTTCTAATTTAAACCCTGGGCTTTAAGAAATTCATCTCCTCTACCAATGGTTAGAAAATAGAAGCAGAAGTTAGAAACTTAGAATAGAGGAGGATATGTAAATAAAGATAAAATAAAATGTGTAATTAAATAATGAATATTGAATAACCAGGATAAGTAAACATTATGATTAACAGAATTAGAGGATAATGGTTACAAATGTGATGTTCATATGAGGTTTATAATGCTTGATATCATTAACCAATTATAGATAAAACTGAACAGTTTTTTATTAAATAATGGAAAATGTTTAATAAGGAGAAGTGAAGATTATGGTGAATAGACTTTGAGAATAATAGTTATAGTTATTGTATGAGGCCTGTTACTTGTACTTAAAAGAGATTGTACCCAGACAGTACGCTGCCATTGCAGATATGGAAATTTTATATATAACAAAGAAAATTGTATAATAAAAAATAATAATGTTGGAAGAAATGTCCACCTGAGTTCAGTTCCAAGTGGGGAAAAAGACACTGGAAACATGGAAGCTGTTTGGAAAGATGGTTTAATGGTGGACAGGACCACATGGTTTTCTACAATAATAATAATAATAAAAAGAAATTCATCTCCTCATTTAGACCTCAGTAAATAATAGTCACACACACCATTTCCAATAGAATTCCTTGTGGACTTCTGGAAGGTTATTAAGAGCTTGTTTTGACTTATTTTTAAATAGGTGTCTAGCAGCAAATAATCCTAGAGGTTTCATTATATAGATGCCACGGAGAGAGGGGAGAAAAGGTATCCCTGTGGGAAAAGCTTTTTTTTCCCTGTATTTTCAAGGGATTTCTCGAGTGCTAGTATGTAGGTGCTCAGAGCAGGGCATCCATGCCATAAATCAGTGGCATAATTACTTTTTCTTCCAATTAAGCTGTCAGCAAGGAGCTGAAAGACTAATCAGGAGTTCTGGAAAACTTATTTTAGGCCCGTTTGCAGTATAGAATTTGAAATCTCTGCCGGTGGGCAACACATTTTCTTTTAAAGGAAGCCACTCCCCAGTTGCTTTCTAGTGGAGAAGAGCCCAAATCTGAGGGATTTCTTTTTTAAATGTGCATTATTATTATTTTTTTGCAAGCTGCACCAGCCAAGTCTCAACGTATGCCAGCCTTTTGCTGTACAGCAAGGCATGACGGATTATCAGTATTTATTGGCAGTTTTATTACCCCGCGGCTATCGATAGCGTGAAAAGGAATGTATGCAAGGCCGCCTGACTGGCCGTGTGACTTTTAGGTAGGCCTCAAAAGGCCCGTATTCCCATAGCAACAGTTGAGCCAACGAACGGGGCCAATAGGAAACGAGGTCTCGCGGACAGTCTTGAACGCTTTAAAAGACGTTGCGAAGGGAAGAAGGGGGGGGGAGAGGGAGGCAACCGCAACTCCCCCCCCCTCGCTCACGTCACGCGACAACAAGGAGTCCGGGTTACATTCGGAAAGAGCCAACCCCAAAGCTGAAGAAATAAAGAAAGGCGGGTTCTACAAGGCGGGCCCGCCAATCGCCGCGAGGAGCGGCGCCGTTCAATAAAAGCTCCGAGGAGATCGCCCCCCCTCCCCCAATGGGAAGTTGGGACGCGGAGAAAAAGGAACGGCTGGGCGGGCCTATCAGAGCGCGGCGGAGGTGGCCTCCCCTCCCGCGCGGAGCCAATGGCGACGCGGCCAGCGAACAAAAGGCGCTCTCCAAAGCGCCCCGCCCCTTCCCTCCTTTTTCGGAACCATTTCGGATGACGCAGCGGTTGAAGCCGGAGGACAGAAGGCGTTCGCGAGCCGCAGGAGTCGTCGTCGCCGCCGCCGCCGCCATTTTGTGCGTGCGTTTCTGAGGGAGAAAAAAAAGAAAGGCGGTTGATCGAGGCAAACGACGGCGACGGCGGCGGCGGCGGCTGAGGAGAAAGGAGGAGGCGGCCGACGACGACCTGAGGAGAAAAACGAGCAGCGGAGGATGAGCTAGAAGATAGCCGGGTGGGATCAGCGGCGGCCCCACCCCCCACCACCCCCCCAGCGAAAGGAAAAAAAAAAAAAAAGGCTTGCCTGGCCTGCCCTCCTCGGCGGGGGGGAATCGGTCGGCCGTGTCCCGCGGCCTGTCAGGCCTGAGGAGGGTGTGTGTTTGTGTGTGTGTGTTTGTGTGGAAAGAATGTCGGGCGGCGGCGGCGCGACGACGGCGGCGTCCGAAGGGGCCGCCAGCGGTGGCAGCAGCACCACCGGTGGCGGCAACAGCGAAGACGCCTGCCGCGACTACCAGTCGTCGCTGGAAGACCTGACGTTCAACAGCAAGCCGCACATCAACATGCTGACCATCCTGGCCGAGGAGAACGTGCCCTTCGCCAAGGACATCGTCTCGCTGATCGAGGCGCAAATCGCCAAGGTTTTTATATACTCTACGCCGAATACGCTCTCTCTATTTAAACTCCCCCCCCCCTCCCCAAAATCCCATCCCAATCACCAGCCTTCCTCCCCTTCCCATCTCTAGGGCAGCAGGTCTTTCTCCTCCTTCTCCTCTCCCCCCCCCCCGCTTTTCGCTATCCTCCTCCAACCCCGCGTGTTTGTTTTTGAGCCATAGGATTAGTGGGTGTGGGGGGAGGGGGAAAGGAAACGGGGCCCCGCCTATATGTGTGAATGTGGGGATTCAGAAAAGGTCACACGTCAAAAGGGGGAAGAAATAGGCTGGAGGGGGGGGTGTCTCGGGGGGGGAAGGGCCAGGCAGAGGTCAGGATTGAGGCCTTAGGATAGAGCCCACGAGGTACCCCCAAAGAGAGTTGTGCAGGTAGTCCTCGACTTACAACACTTGGTTTAGTGACTGTTCAAGGTGACAACAGCACTGGGGGGGGGGAAGAGAGAGAAAGTGACTTATGACCGTTTTTTTCACACTTTTTACATCCCACCATTTGAGACGCGCGGCAACTGGTTCATCCTTATGACCATCGCAGCATCCTGGGATCCTGTGTCAGTGGGGAAGCCAGTTTGACTTAACCAGGTTAACTAATTATATCAACTGCAGCGATTTGGGGGCAAAAAGTCACTTAAATGTCTCGTTTAGCAACAGGAATGTGGTCGTAAGTCGGAGGACTACCTGTATTTTGGAAGGAGAGGACCTAGTTAAGATTGACTGGGATCCTTCTATCCTCCCGAGGTGGGTAAAATGAGGACCCAGATTGTTGGGGGCAAGGTGCTGACACTGTAGAACAGCTCAGAGAGGGCTGTGAAGCAATATGTAAGTCTTAAGGGCTATTGCTATTAAGCAGAGGAGGGGTAGAAAAGAGGAAGTCCTAAGGAGGTGAAAGGGGAAATGGATAGTTTTGTTAGGAATGTCACATGGGGAGGCACACACAACCCAGGCAGGCAGCCTCTGAATCTTCTTCCTTGGGTTTCTTTCCTTGGGTTTCTCTGTGGCTCAGAATTGCCCTCAGTGCAGGCAAAACATTTTCCCAGCCATGTCTGAAAAAGAAATGCTATATCAAAGTAGGTCAAGTTATTGAGAAAGAGTGAAACCCCAAGTCATATAGATAGCATATTTTTCAGACAGACATGGATGGAAAGGGAGGGGTGTAGATGGATGGTCAAGGAGCACTGTAGATGGATGGTCAAGAGTAAGGGGGGCATGCAGGCAATTTGAAAGTCCAGATGCTCTGGGAACAGCTGGTGGGAAGAATCTAGAGCTGCCATCCACCCTCACGCATGGCAGTGCAGCAGTGTCAGGGACAGATAAACCCGTCCTAACTGCTTCCTTTCAGATAACTTTATGGAATACAAGTTAGATAAAAGGAAGGTAAAGGCAATGGATATTTTTTTTAAGTTACTCTGTTAAAAACAGGTAGGAACCATGTTTGACAGAACAATGTTGTGGGAGATAGTTTTCAGATTAAAAAAGGAAATGGAGAATGGTAGCATGAGCAAAGGTTAAGGTGGAAAATGAGACTAGGCCATAATTGGCAGGAAACCCCCACTCCCCACTTATGATTAGATTAAGGCATGGGCATGGAATTGTTCCTTTGTATGGAATAATTCCAAGGAAGAGGTAAATCTGCCCAGTTCAGGAAAGGGTCTGATTCTTCCTCCCCCGAATTTTGTGAGGGACTTTTAAGCCTGCATAAATTGAATATACAACATGGCCGCCTGGCTGAGTCTATGCAGCAGTTACTGCGCTTGAAACATGCAGTTTTAAGTCTCCTAGCCTACATATGGCTAATTAGCTTGGTTACATATTTTTAAAAGGATAAAATCATTTCAGGGACAACTAGCCTTAATACGTAAGAAAAGGGAATTTGGGTTCAGAGGAGTGGAATTTCATTATTTTCTGTAGAATACATTTCTATAGGCGAAGGAGGATCTTTATGCTCCCGGAATGTTTTTAGTAACAGATGCATGACAGGCTAAGGGTGTGTGTCTGCATGTGTATGCATGATCCATTCCTTGTTAGAGTAGCACATTCATTAAGGCATGGAAAGAAATGTTCAGCCCTGCCTGCAGGAACCACAGCAGCCTGTCTAATCCCAACATGGCGCCCGAGAAGCATATGATGCAAAAAGAAAGTCTAGGGTTCATATCGGCTCAGAAATTTTCTGATAAAAGTCACCCTTATGGTGCAGTATCTTTTTTTTCCTGGAGTATTTTGGTCATTTAAGTAGCAGAAGGGTAGCACATCTCCATTATAATTGAACATTTCTGTTCTCTTGCCGTTTCTTCTTCCTCACCCATTTTCCTCAGCTTCTGCCAGTATGTTGGGTTTTTATTTTGCTAATTTAATCTGGGATATTAAGTTATAATAAAATGGAAACGCAGGATAAAGGGCGATTGTTTACAGTGCAGATTGGTTAGTTTCAGCTCTCTAGAAATATTCCCTATTTACTTTTAATGTTTTCGATCTCTCCAGAAGTTCATAACACACAAATTCCAGTTCTGTTATTTGGCTTTTGGGGTAATGGGGATGGTTACATAGATATCCCCTTGAGTGTATTTAAAAATACCTAAAACCTGTATTTCTAATTGGATTTGCATAGCTGTCTTTAGTGACCAGGATGAAACGAGATTTGAGTTTTCTGAAAACCACTTTTGAAAGAAAATATTGTCTGGAGACAATTTCTATTTAGTGTAATGCAGAGTGGTTTGCCTACCTTTTTAATAAATGATTTTGAAATGTGTGTGGTATTAAAAATGTAAATAAAATATATAAAATATGTATTTGTCTTTTTATTTACCGGGTGTAGTGCAGAATCTGTTATTAAAGTGTTAACTTTTCTGTGGTGTGGTTTACAGGAAAAAAAGTCTGAGGAAAGGTCAATTTTTAGAGAAATATTAAGAAAAACACAGATCCACATATATTCAACACCCAATTCATCTGATGTTTGAAGGAGTGCACCAAGCATTCTGTTGAGAACTCTGGACATGGTTTTTCTAGAAATAAGCTTTTTAAATTTTATCTCCCCTTTCTTGGTGATTTTGAGTTGTCTTTCTCACCTTCCACGACTTCTTGAAAATCTGACTTGGGGTTTGCCTCAGTTTGGGTGGTTCTCCAGTATTTCACAATGCATTTCTGTTCATGAATTAACTATTGCAATTGTAAGTCCTGGTTCTCAGAACGTGGCATTCCACTCATTTAAAGCTGGGATTGCTTTCCAATATCTAAAAACCGATTCTAGGACAAAGTTCCCTCCTTGTTTCATAATTTCACACATAGTTTTCACAGCTTTGTGAATACAATAGGACCTTTTCTAATCCTTGAAATATTTTTATAGCTTAAAAGGGAAGTGCACACATACTTTTTTTGGGAATAAGATTTTTAAGGCTAGCTATATTTTCGACAGCTATCCTTCACAGTCTGCAGATGGGGTTTAAGAGCAGAGTACTGAAGTGTTCCAAGAGGCTTAATACTTTGCAAGCCCTGTTGTAACAATCCAAATTCAATCTTAACAGTTTGCAGATTGCACCTAATAAATTATTTTCAAGTCCAACTATTAGGGAATTGATAATTTGCCAGTACTGATATTCATGCCTTACCCGTTTGGGCATTCCTTTCTCTACATTTAACTTTTCCTTAAAAGCTGTCCATAAAAGCCCTGTGTGTGTATGTGTGGTTAAAGAATTGCTGATCTTCCCTCTTGAGCAGATTTCAAACAAATGTTTGATGTAAGGGTTTGAATAACTTGTTTTGAGGGGGGAAAAACCCTACACATTTTAAAGTGAAGAAGATGTGGTTTAGATTTTTCAAGATTTGAAAACTGCCTATGTGTTTGCATCTTCTATAAATATCTTCACAATTTGAACTATGTTAAAGGGAAAGACACTAGTTACAAGAAAAAGACCCTTGCTCCAAGGACAGCCAAACATATTTGAGCAGTGAAATTTTGGCAATAAATGCAGACACTGTTAGCTGCTTAATGTTACATTGGCTGCAAATTTTGAGAATTGATGGGTGTTAAATAGGAATTAATCTATTCCTGTGTAAAAAGTCAATGTGTGTGAGAAACAACTACCCTCAACAAGTTTATACATGCTGATGCTTTTTGGACGTTTGTGGCCCTTCCTTAATGTGGATGAGACATTAACACTCATTTTGAACAGAAACGGGAAGGCTTCCACTTCCTTTGGAAATTCATTTTCAACAACAGTTCGTACTACATGAACTCCGGGCGTGCCTTAATGTACAGAGGGGAAAAAATCCATCTTGACTCCTTGGCCATTGAGGAGTGACCAGACATTGAAGATTGTCTTCTGTGCCAGTCTTTGGTTCCAGTTATAAGTTCAACAACATAACTCCATTGTGGATTTATATATTTTTTTGGTTCCAGCTCTATGGCTTGCATATAATTTTGAGAGTGTCGTTTCCTTTGGATGACCGCAAGTGAAGCGTGGCTCACCTAACAACACTGGTATTCAGCTTTCTGTCCACTGAGAATTCTCCCCTTCATTTTATGAGATCTAGTTAATTGATCCATGTCCCATTTTATAGAGATCCCAACAGAAACTACTGTGTGTTCCCTCAAAGTATAATCCAATAGAATGTGAGGTGGCTCATATAAAGACCCCAGTAGTTAATTTTGCATCATGGGCCAGTACTTTCTGCCACTCTCAATCCCCTTAAAAGAAAACCCAACCTACCAAATAATAGTTGCACTGGTATCTATTGATTCTTTTAATAGCTAGTTCTAAAATTAGTAAATAGTTTTTTTTTTTTGGTTCGGATTTGTTACCTACCAGAGGTATGGTGATTTGGGGTTGGTAATTCCTTCATTTAAAAAGATCATTTTGGTTTGGTTTTGTTACAACTAAATGTCTCAGTTTTCTTCTTATTACTCCAGGCTCCTTCTAATGGGAAACTTCCTGTTATGTACCTAATGGACTCCATTGTCAAGAATGTTGGACGAGAATATCTTGCTGCATTTACTAAAAACCTAGTTTCAACATTTGTTAATGTGTTTGAAAAGGTATATATAAATGTGTTTCTCTAAAGCTTTAAAATTGCTGTTGTATAAATAAAGACATGGCACATTGTCTTGGTTTTTTTTTTTTTTTGCAGTTTTAAGGGTGGAACATAAAGGATGTATCCTCGGTAGAAAATTTGCATTAGAGAACAAATGCAATCATATCATGTGTTATGCTTTCTGTGAGTCACTCAGTAGAAGGGACAGTAAAATGCAGCTCATTAGATTTTTATGTGTGTTTTTAGTTTCACAGAAGAATGAGTAACCAAGTGGTGTATGCATCTTGTTTGTGTTAATTAAACAATAATTTAGGGTTTTATTTATTTTGAACCTGCTTACCAGGATCTATAAAGTCTTCCTTTGATCAACTTTTCTCTCCAATCTCAAGCCATTTCAATTTTCCATACCTGACCTAATTTATAACAATTTTTTTGCATTAGTTTGCTTGATAAATTTTAAAGATAACTACCAAAGGCAGAATTTTCCTTTATAAATGTACATTGCTGTGAATGTTAAAGGAAATTGAAATAACATTTTCCATTTCAGTACAGTTTGGTTGAAAGAGGCTAAAATTTTTGAGTTGCTCAAACATTAAATCAGTTTAGTCTTAAATCAGTTTAATTTTGCCTTGCCGACTTTCAGAATAACAGTCATATTTCTGTGTGACCGTATAAAGATTTAGGCAATGGAAAAGATTTCACTTTTTGACTGAGCTTTTCAGAGTTGGTTTTTTTTGCATATTGACATACAAAAAAGTTTTGCCTCAAGTGGAGTAGTGCAGCCTCTTCAACCTGGCGCCCTTCAAATGTGTTGAACAACAATTTCCTTCATGCAAACTCAGCAGTGGACATGCTGTCTCTGGATAATGGGAACTCAACATCCCGAAAAAAACCTAAGAAATTGATTAATGTGCCTGTGTTTGTTTTTTATTATATTGCTGGAATATACTTTAATAATAAAAATAAGATTTTATCCAATAATGCTGAGAACTCGCTCGTGAAATATGTCTAGTTCCAGTTGGTAGTGGAAACATTCTAAAAATAAGATATAACTGCTATACCACTATAAGTCATACGTGGAAGATGAAAGAGACACTTGACTGCTGAAATCTTTGTTGTACTGTCTGCAAATTAGCACATCAGCAGAGTGCAGTACTTGTTTCAGTTGTGCCCACTTGAATTCTCCACTTTTCACTGGAACTTGTGTACACAAATGAATAGGGTATAACCCTAGAACACTTACGTGATCTTGAATTTTAGAAAGATGGATAACATGTTATATGGACTTAACAAGCCATAGAATTGTTCTATTGTTCTTAGGTGGATGAAAATACTAGGAAAAGTTTATTTAAATTGCGTTCCACGTGGGATGAAATTTTCCCTCTGAAGATTCTCTATGCTCTCGATGTTCGGGTGAATTCAGTTGACCCTGCTTGGCCTGTTAAGCCGTTACCCCCTAATGTGAATACTTCTAGCATCCACGTGAATCCTAAGTTTTTAAGTAAATCGGTAAGTTGCTGAAACTAATGTTAAGTGTTTTTAACTGTGGCTTGACTTTTGCACACCATAAATTGATAATTAACAGTTAAGGCAAAGAACACTCACAGTGTCCTTTTTTATATTGTATGATATGCCCAATACACATTCTGATTTATTTGTATAAATAAACGAAATTACAAAACTATGAATAATGGCCAGTTATTTTCCTTCTTCATAAGTAAGAATCATGTATTTTATTACCATTTTCTCGGTAGCCTGAGGAACCTGCTGCACCTAGCTCTACAGTCTGTTCTCTTCCTGTGTCCTGTTCCGCTGTGTCCTCTACTCCAATTGTTCCTGAAATACAAAAGAACTTAACGCAAGAGCAGCTGATAAGACAACAGCTGCTGGCAAAACAAAAACAGTTGTTAGAACTTCAACAGAAGAAATTAGAACTTGAATTAGAACAGACAAAAGCACAGCTGGTGAGTAAGATGACTATGGCTGCTCTGATGTTTCAGGAATGGACTTTTTTGGGGGGTTCCTGATAAAGTCAGTTTAGCCTCATGGTCCTTGCAACCTATTCTTTTTCTTTAAACTACTAGAACTTCAAGTAAAATGTATTTTTTCCTATTGATCAATCATTGCTATACTGCAGATACCGTTTCCCCCAAAATAAGACATCCCCTGATAATAAGCCCAATCGGGCTTTTGAGTGCATGGCAATAAGGCCAAGTGCTTATTTCAGGGTTCAAAAAAATATATAAGACAGGGTCTTACTTTTGGGGAAACACGGTAATAACTATGTCATTCCAACATGTTAACAAGGTGGACAAAGATCAGAATTTATAACTCATAGATAAAATGTCTGCTTACTGCGAAAGTGTTCTTGTACATATCACACTTGATATGTAAATTGCACTTAATTACTTTAGCATCTTCCACAATCCATGAAGCCCAGTGCTTTAGATGGGATCATCGCTGTTCACCTTGTCAATGGAAATAGTAGATTGGAACTGCAGGTTTAACATGACAGAGACTGACTATGAGGAATGTAAATTGTATTAGAAAAGAAACACACAAGGCAGAATCTTGGTATATTTTTCTTCCTAAATTAAAAAAAAATGTATAACATGGTTTATACTGTGCTGCTGATGGGTCTTAGGTTTGAGAGATTGAATAATTTTCATATTGTATCATATGCTACATTTACTCTAAATGACTGGATTGCAGAGCTTATAATTTGAAGAAAGCGTCAAGTAATATGAATACAGTGGTACCTCGGTACTCATCGTTAATTGGTTCCGGGAGGTGTGATGAGTACCAAACAGATTTTTCCCATAAGGAATAATGTAGTGTGTCACAAGGTAGCCGACAATGACAAGTTCTAGCTTGTGCGTTGAATGCCAAACAAATGATGAATACCAGGACAATTTTTTGCATCAAAACGTGTTGAGTTCCAAATTTGATGAATTTCAAAAGCAGTTCAGTACCAAGGTACCACTGTTTTGGTTTCAGATTTGTGATGTTTTTATTATCATTACTGAAATACCGTGTTTCCCCAAAAATAAGACCCTGTCTTATATTTTTTTGAACCCTGAAATAAGCACTTGGCCTTATTGCCATGCACTCAAAAGCCCGATTGGGCTTATTATCAGGGGATGTCTTATTTTGGGGAAAACAGGGTACTAGCTATAAAATGTACTTACGTCATTTACCACAACTAGATATTGAAAACATTTTATTAGATTTTAACATACTGACAGGTATGAAAAGAAAATTGACCCAAAACCTATGTTTATTGTGGCATCTACAGTATATATTATACTGGAATTGGTTGATACATGAAAGTAATTTCTTTATGCAGCTCAAATTGTGTTACAGATACTCCTCACTTAATGACCAGACTTGGACAGGCAATTCCATTGCTAAGCAGTGTGGTCATTAAGTGAGACATCACGTGACTACAACTTGCAATTTTACTGCTAGCTTCTCCATTGACTCTGCTTATCAGAAGTCAGCAGTGAAATGTGCAAATGGGGATCGTGTGTCCACAGATCACTCTTGATGGCCATAGACACCTGCCAGTTGCAAAACATCTAAATTTTGATCATGGGGATACTGCAGCAGTCATAAATGCAAGAACCAGTCATAAAATTTCTTTTTCAGCACGATCATAACTTTGAAGTGTTGTTAAATAAGGTAGTTCATTAAGCAAAAATGTGTATATTGTTGAACAGCTACGAGAAATAAAGTGGTGCTTGTGTCTGAAATACTTTTCCCCCCTTCCTCCTTATTTCAGGCTGTTTCCCTCAGTGTTCAGCAAAGTGGATCTAATCTGGGCCAAGCACCTTTAAAACAACATGTGCCGCAGCCACCTCACATGCCAGTTAAAGCTCCCCATCCAGTTTGTCTGCCACCGGAGAAAAACCATTTGTCTCCACTCCAGGATGCCAAAATAGCCAATAGAGATCCTCGTCTTAACAGAACGAGTCAGCATTCGTCTCATTTGAAAGATCAGACTCATAGGAAGGACTTCCTGATGAATGCAGTCAGTCAGCCTGACCCGAAGACTAGCAAAACTCCACAAAGTGAAAAGCAAAATGCCACAAAGCCAGAAAAATTAAAACAGAATGAGAAACTGCAGAAGAAAGAGTTTGATCAAATGGATGCAAAGTCGAAATCGCCCTCTCCGTTGCAAAATAAGCTGCTTCACCCTAAAGAAACCAGGAACCAAGAATGTGAGAATCCCAGAGTGTCTGAAATCAATAAGAGAGACCCCAGATTAAAAAAACATCTCCTAGAGAAACCAGATGGCAAAGATGATGACATCAAAGAAAAAAGAAGATGCGTGGAGAGGAAAGACAAAGAAGAACATAGATCAGTTGGTGGTAGAAATAAAGTAATTAACGGCATTGTACAAAAGCAAGATCCCAATACAGAAGAGTCAGAGAAACAGAGTGGAAAACCAGGAAGGTCAAGTACTAGAAAACGGTCCCGTTCTCCTAGATCTCGATCCCCGTCTTCACATTCTCCAAAACGAAGAGAAAGAAGGTCACCTAAAAGAAGGCTTAGGAGCCTCTCTCCAACTGGATCTAAGATTGGGAAACCACGACAGTCTGGGCCCAAACAGTCACATCTAGAGGATTTTGGGTCAGGAGCACGGGATGACAGAAGCTCGAACAAGAGGAATATCAAGCAGGAAATGAGAGATTCTAGGAGGCCAAAGAAAATCCACGAAGACCGACCGCAAGAAGGAATGAATCAACATTCTTCCAAGTCAAATTCAGAACCCAAAGAAAATGTGGAGAATTGGCAAGGTTCCAAATCGAGCAAAAGGTGGAAATCTGGCTGGGAAGAAAATAAAAAGTAAGTTGATGTTTATGAGCCGCAATTGATTATCACTAAGTGCAAATCTAAAATTACTGCTGAAATACAATTGTCTTTACAAAACAAAGTAAGGTAATTTTTAGTCGCTGTGGATGGAGACGTTATGTAAAATAACATGTCATTTCTATTGCTTTCAGCCCCCAACTTACTGAAGAGCATCAAGGACTTGGTAAATCCCCTCATCAGAGGCACAGGGATACTTGGGCAACTAATAAAGGAGTTCCTTCACCTCGCACCCCGAAACAGCAACATCGATTAAGCGTAGATGCTAATTTGCAGATACCCAAAGAACTGACCTTGGCAAACAAGAGAGAGATACTTAAGAAGGTAATATGTGAATTTGTTCTTGCTGATTTACTTTTTTTCTATTAAAAGCATTGAGGATTAACTCTTAATTTTTTTTCTTTTCGACTCACAGGCAAGCGAACGTCTCACATCTGGTGAAATAACACAGGACGAGTTCCTCGTCCTGTGTCATAAGATTCGCCAACTTTTCCAGTATCAGGAAGGAAAGCATAGATGCGAGTGGGATAATACACCAGGTGAAAAGGGGATTTCCAAAAAGAAGCCCTTATTATCTGAATCGGATTTAATATACCATGAACACAAAGCTAAGCTAAAACGAACGCAAGTTCAACATTCGTTTCCAAGACTCAATATGTTAGATGAAGAAATATTAGACTATCACTTACCTGATGGATTTCTTTCTGGAATGGACTCTGACCAAACAAAATCCAAATGCGGTGCTCAGTTTGGCGAAAGATCAAGACGACATTCTCCTGTTGGTGGTAGCAGACCATACTCTGATAATTCTCCACATGATGTCAGGAGAAGACACGATGAGCCAAGTGCCTCGAAAGGTATAAAAACGTTTATATTAGCGAAGCAAAATCAATACACATTTCTGTACATGATTGAGCTACATAACAGAAATGTTTGAATTTTTTTTTTCCCATAGAGGTGTACGTGAGCTTTACATAATGGGTTTAGTTGAATAAACCTTGTAAATTTAGTCTATTTTTCTTAAAGGTCTCCGGGAAGAGCAGAGGATCAATGACATTTTCAAGCGAGCAAGATACGAAGATACAGAGAAACCGTTCACTGACCTTCCAGGATCACGATTTGGGGTCTCTGATGGGAAGCAAAGATTTAGTTCATTGATTGAGGACAGAGCTCATTTTGAAGGTTCTCCTAGACATCCTGGCGTAAGGGCAAGTGGAGATGGACAACCAGGTCATTTTGAAGGGCCAGCTAATGCAGCTCCTCGAATTGAAGGGCCACAAGCACAGACTAATTTAAGGTTTGAAGGATCTCTAGGTCAGCCAGCTTCTCAGTTTGAAGGGCCCCAAGGACAGTCTGGAGGAAAAGGTTCTCACATGTTTGATGGGCCACCAGCACAACTTGGGGGTGGTCCTTTAAGGTTTGATGGACCCTCGGGGCAAGTTAGTACAGGAAGTGCTATACGGTTTGAGGGTCCGATAGGACAACCAGGGGGAGGTTTACGATTTGAGGGGCCTTCAGGCCAATCTGTGGGTGGAATGAGATTTGAAGGGGCCCATGGTCAACCCTCAGGAGGAATGAGGTTTGAGGGACCTCACAGTCATGCAACGGCTGGTATTAGGTTCGAGCGACCTCATGGCCAGTCTTCTGCTGGAATGAGGTTTGAAGGTATGCATGATCAGCCATCAAATAATATAAGATTTGATGGCCAGCCTTCGGGTGGATTGAGGTTCGAAGGGCCTCATGGACAATCTTCAAATGCCATAAGATTTGAAGGACCTCATGACCGGCCAGTGGGACCTCATGGTCCACCAGGAAGTGGAATGAGATTTGAGGGACCACATGGACAGCCTGTAGGGCCTCATGGCCAACAAGGATCTGGTCTAAGATTAGAAGCCCCACATATGCAACCGGTGGGGTCCTTGGGACAACCAGGAAGTAATATGCCATTTGACACGCCACATGGACAGCCCATTGGTCCACACGTGCAGCCTGCGAGTGGTCTGAGATTTGAGGGCCCTCATGGGCAACCTGTAGGGCCACACGGTCAACCCCTTGGCTCTAGGTTTGAGGGGCCTCACAATCAGCCTCTGGGGCCACACGGACAGCTGGGAATTTCTCCCAGGTTTGAGGCACCTTCAGTTCAGACTGGAGGTGGACTTCGATTTGAAGGGCCTATTAACCAGACAAGGTTTGATGGCTGTCCGTCAAGATTTGATGGCCAGCCTGGCCAGCCATCAATTCTACAAAGACTGGACGGATTACATGTACAACCTGGCTCAAGGTTTGAAATTGGCCCTGCTCAAACACCACCTCGATTTGATGGCCCACCTGGTCAGCAGGTCCAGCCTCGGTTTGATACAATACTTCAGCGATTTGACGATCCTCAACACCCAGCAACACGATATGACCTCCTCCTTGGTCATCAGGGCCCAAGAATTGAGAACGTAGCTAACCATCCTGGCTCAAGATTAGAGACGGCACCATATGGACAAACCGGCCCTTACAATGAAGCTCCCAACCAGCCACCTTATAATGGGGCATCACAAGGACTGCAGTTCCAGAGACCTGACCAAATATTTGATAATCCCCAAGGAACAAACTTCAATGGCCCACCTGTTTCTGGAGCACAGCACTTTCCTAATGCAATTAACAGGGCCCCAGGACCTTTTTATGACGACAAGAACCTTCAGGGCCCTCAGTTCAGAAATTTTAATAATATGACAGTTGGAAACGTTCAGCCGCCACAGCAGGTAAGAAGAGTCTTTAACAGTATCTCTGTTGTACTGTTCTTCAGAAACCTCGTCTGTTTGTATCTTCAGTTGCAGCAAATTATTTTTTATTAAGATTGATTTGTATGTGTGTGTGCATATGCCTTTGACTAGCAACTGCCCGGACAAATCCCTGCAGTTTTCTTGGCAAGATTTTGGAAGTGGCTTGCCATTGCTTCCTTCCTAGGGCTGAGAGGGAATAACCGGCCCAAAGTCACCCAGCCAGCTTTGTGCCCAAGCTGGGACTAGAACTCACGATTTCCTGGTTTCTAGCCTTATGCCTTAATCAGTACACCAAACTGGCCATGGATTAAGAAATACTTAACCTCAATAAAGTCTTAAAGTAGTATAATGAAGTGAATCCTAAATTGTCATTGAAGTTGATTGATGCCATGAAAAGTTTTGAATCTTCAATATTAATTTCTGACACTGTCAGAATGTCTGAAATGATT
>QLTV01002843.1:785-17811 GCA_003457575.1 Thermophis baileyi | reverse complement strand
TTTTTTTTTTTTTTTTTTTTTTGGTATTCCTAAACTGGTTAATTTCCATGCCTGCAAAATTACATCAGTAAAACTAGTGTAATCCCCTAGATTCATGCCGTAGATAATTTCATTGGCTAAGCAAAGATGATAAATAATGACCTTATTAGTTGAAGAAAATAATGGTCATCAGTCTTCTTTTGGAAAAACCGAAGCAAAATTTCCATGTTGGTGGTTAGCTTATATGGATGGTATAAAAGGATTTTAAGACTGATGTTTAACATTTGATTTGATATTTATAACATGGTTGGGGGCAATATGCTGACAGTGTAAACTCTTCAGAGAGTGCTGTAAAGCAGGGGTCCCCAACCCCCGGGCCATAGTCCTCTACCGGGCCGTGGCCTATTCAGAACCGGGTCGCAGAAGTGGTGGGTATGCGCAAATGGAGCTGCGCATGTGCACGTGCACTCACCACTCATACGGAACCATCATCTCTTCCCCCCCCACTGCCGGTCCGCAAAGCCGGGAAGGTTGGAGGTTGCTATTGCTAATATTGCTGATTTCATTTCAAGTGGTTTTATGTTCTGTACACAACTGAAATAAAGATTCATTTATTTTTGTCCTTAGGAGGAAAAAAAAGGCCTTTTGATCAGGGTTATGTCTTTTCACAGGTACCTGTCCTGCCAGTATCTTCTGGCCAACCTTTCAATCAAGGGCAGCCACTATTGCCAGGCCATGCACAAAACCCTGCAGGTTTTGTTCAAAATCAGCCAGGTTAGCATTTACTTATTTTGGGGGGTGGGGTTGTTTTACTGAAATACTGGGGATACTTTGTCTGTATTAAACCTGAAAGATGTGTTCAGCAGTAAGGCTTGGTACAATTGTCTGAAGTTTTAATTTAATTCAGTTTGGTATCATAAGGTCATTAAGGTAAAATTGGTATGTATGTTCTACTTATAGATGAGATATTTATCTACAGATATTTTCCTCCGTAAGATAGGACGAATATGAAATTCAGAGTTCAAATTATAGTTGCTAACTGCATCTTAGAAAATGATCTGTACCCATTTGGAGTCTGGAATTCTCATTGTTCAACATAAAGTAATATCTCTCCCCCCCCATACATTCAACAGTGACTGAGAACAGTTGTAACTTGCTCTAGTTTTCTGTATTGTGATCTGTGATAGCGAAAGGAATTTTAACTTAATTCTGAAGCTTGAGGAAAGCAGGAATAAATGGGCAATGATTGTAAGTAGTGGCATATGAAATGAAGAAGTAATGAATCCTTTGAGTGCTGGATATTAGCTGTTCAAAGTTTCATTGGACTGCAAAATTTGAATATAAGAACTAGCAGAGTGAATCGAGAAGTATTAAAAATAGCTGCATAGGATCTGATTTGAATTTTCTAGAACCTCTAATGTTTACCAAGTAGAACCAAGCCTTTTTCAAAAAAATAATGCCTGCCATAAAATGATTTGTAAAATTATAGCTTATTTCTCCCATAAATAGTTGGTTCTAAAACCCGTTGCTAGTGGCTCACGCACGCGTACGATGCTTCTGCGCATGCGCAGAAGCGTCCCGGGTGGGTGGGCGGAGCGTCCCGCCGCCGCTACCGGTTCTAAGAACCGGGCCGAACCAGGAGCAACCCACCACTGATTTCAACCAATAGAAATTGGATAATAGTTGATTAATTTCTATCATTTCCCTTATCTGAGCTACTTCCAGAGTGGCTATTACTGTCGCAACAGAGGGCCCAACTCTCTAATGTTTATAGTACAGCTGCAAGTGTTAAATCCTGGCCATAAAAAAGGAGCTGAGCATCATTGCAGAATAAAACCCCGAAGAATTCTTAGATTAAGAAGTGTGGCATGAGAAATTTAGATTACCTGAACTGTTCCAAGTTCCCTTTCTCTTAGTTCCACATGTTAATCAGACATGTTGCAGAATTAAATGTATCTAAAAAGAAGCAGGAATAAATGGGCAATGATTGTAAGTAGTGGCATATGAAATGAAGAAGTAATGAATCCTTTGAGTGCTGGATATTAGCTGTTCAAAGTTTCATTGGACTGCAAAATTTGAATATAAGAACTAGCAGAGTGAATCGAGAAGTATTAAAAATAGCTGCATAGGATCTGATTTGAATTTTCTAGAACCTCTAATGTTTACCAAGTAGAACCAAGCCTTTTTCAAAAAAATAATGCCTGCCATAAAATGATTTGTAAAATTATAGCTTATTTCTCCCATAAATAGTTGGTTCTAAAACCCGTTGCTAGTGGCTCACGCACGCGTACGATGCTTCTGCGCATGCGCAGAAGCGTCCCGGGTGGGTGGGCGGAGCGTCCCGCCGCCGCTACCGGTTCTAAGAACCGGGCCGAACCAGGAGCAACCCACCGCTGTCCCACACTCTTGGGAATATAACTAATACATTTGATTTTAGTACCCAAAATTTACATTTTAAAATAGTTTTTTTAAGATATTTTTACCGTCTGACCAGAATCACATTTGTTTATAATGCTAATAAACTAAAATATACATTCGTGTTACCATGGATTAATTATTAGATCTGAATTGATTAAATCTATTATGGTGGAGATTTATTTAAAAACTAAGGTTTCCAGAACATCAGAAGAGAAATTTAATTTGCGTAAAAAATGGTATTCAGGAAACTACATTTTAAACTATATATTTAAAAATATAAATATAGTATATATTTATAAAAATCACAGTAGACACATAAAAAAAGTTCATCGACCAGGGATGTAATCAAGGTTTTTTATTGTCTATTTTGATAGTTTTACATGTCTATTTTGATAATAATAATAGACATAATTGTTATCCCTGACTATAAAGCTTTTTGTGTCCATTGTGATTTTTTTTACTTTTAATTTCTAGAACTGTGTTATGTAATACAATTCTAGTTTTTCAAGTTTCAAATTTAAAAGAAGGAAACCATATCTTCCAATGACCTCCTTTTGGGAAGAATAAGTCCTAAGCATTTTTGAGTACATGAAACTAGTCCAACATGTCTTTATCACAGTTTTCTGTAAGGTTTGTAAGATAGATTCTCAAATGCTACTTCTGCATTTATACACGCACAAGGTCATTGTATAAATTGAAATGGGAAGATGGTTAAAATGGTCCTCATATTCTTTTAAGAGGAGCTAATACTAAAGATGGAGAAAGGGATAATTAATGATGATTTGTTTGTTTAACCTTTGACAATAACTACTTAAGATACTTGAATTCTAAATTGAGTTTCGAGAGTAATATCTTATAAATGTTCACATTTGCACTCATTTCTAGGGAACATCCCACTTTCCTACCCTGATAATCACCTTGGACAACTTGATGTGAATGAGTTATTTTCAAAACTACTCTCTACAGGAATCCTTAAATCTTTACAGCCCGATTCATCTTCATCCCGTAAGTATCCTTTTGTCATTAGTATAGAATATCCTTTGTATCCTAATAAATATCCTGTCTTGTCGGTCTGTCTTGTCTACCTTGTCTGTCTATTCTATTCTATTCTATTCTATTCTATGCTATGCTATGCTATGCTATGCTATGCTATGCTATTCTATTCTCTATCATCTAATTTAGGTACTATCCCTCTCTCTCTTGGCATTCTGAACCTGTTGTACCAAGTAATGAATGTTTATGCCACCATTCAATATGAAGCATTAGAAATAATTTGGTTTTCTTTTCTCTGGGCAGAAATTGACCAGTTGAAAATGGATCTATCATGTATAAGAACTTAGTTTTTAAGCCTATCAGTTGGAAATAGTGTGTATATGTCTGAATGCACAAATGTGTGTACTGTGCTTCCAACTGATACTTTTTTGTACATGTGTATAAAGAAAATTAAACCAGGAGATAAAAGTTAGATGTATTGAAAGAAATAGATCACAATCACTACCCCTGAACACTGTACCTGAGATCAATGTTGATCTTACAGATAAATTTACTTTAATTTTTTTAACATTGTTACAATTGAGGAAGCAAAGGTTATATCCCAGTATTTAAAAATACATCTCATTTATTTAGAAGTCAGTGAAGTTTCAACTCAACCACCTCCAGAGGAAGAAGAGGATGATCCAGATCAGAATGAGGATATTCCAGACCTAACTAATTTTGTGATAGAAGAACTAAAACAGTATGTGTATTTAATGGGGCGAAGAGGGGATTATATCCAATTGTGTAGTTTAAATAAGTAATTCCAAATGAATTGTAAAAAAATTTTTAAAAATCAGGTGCCTGATTCCTGAGGGTAAAAAATGATGATAGCTGTGTATAAATTCAATTTTTACTTCAAATACTGCAACATTTATTCAATTAAGCCTTAATCATTCTAGATTAAGAGGTCCCAAGGTTTGCAGTGGATTTCTTTAACATAGTGTCTTTATATAATCAGTTTGAACTCAAAAAAGTGATAAATCCAGAGAAAAGTTTATGTTCTTGCCATTGAGCAAATCCCTTTTAACATCTTCCATACATGAACTAAGATACAGAAATTTATCTGGCTGTTCTATTTTTGGAAAATTACACATAAATATGCCCATGCAAAAATATACATAAACTGAAATTCCCAAATAACCCAACTCTTAACAAGCACTTCTTATACATTTATCTTTAAAGCAGATACCATACATCAGTTTTTTAACCTCTGTTTAGTACATTAATCCTCCATTTATTGTGATCTATGGTTTATTTCCATCATATGTCATTCTTATTTCATCGTTGCATATTTGGGCAATACATATCATAATTAAAAGCTTTTGAATTTTCAATAAACATGCAATAAAATTACTTTTCATATATTTCTGATTGATCTGCAGAAGATTAAAAGTCTGATTTGCACAATTCATTGGCATGTCTGGTATATTTTCAATTAGAATTGTGCCAATCCCTTATGCAGGCACACTTAAACTACAGTAATCTCTCTGTAGTTTAACTTATCTTCCACCTTTAAAATAAAATTGGCCTGTATTTCCATGCTATAATATGTATTTGGACTTCAGAATTTTCCATTTCAGGTAGTGGCCACAAAGTTTTCTAACTATTTCTTTAAAAAAGAATATAATTAAATTTCCAAAAATAAAAGGCTAAAAAAAAAAAAGCATAACAAAAGAGCAAAGGTGGGGGAGCGGAACAACAGGGAAAGTTTAAAGCTTAAAAAGTAACATAAAAAACAAACAGCAAAATAAATAAATAAGTAATAAATAAGGTTGCTTCCAACTCTCTTCAGGATTGATCCAATTACATAATAAAATACACTCTTGTTTTAGTTTAACAAAAGAATGTAGATAATAAAATATAAAGATGTACATGCCAAACAATCAAATAATAACAGCAACAGTATGTAATGTCATAATATCAGATCTTGACATATAACCCATATGTGTATCATGTTATAAATTCCATAAAATACACCTAATATTGCTAGATATTTCTATAATAGAAAATCTACAGTGGAACATCCGCTACGCTAAGTTTTCTAACTTGACATTTCTCTCTTGTTTTCAGACGTTACGATAGCGTTATAAACAGGCTCTACACGGGCATTCAGTGTTACTCTTGCGGAATGAGGTTTACAACTTCCCAGACAGATGTGTATGCAGACCATCTGGATTGGCACTATCGTCAGAACCGTACAGAAAAGGATGTTAGCAGGAAAGTCACTCACAGAAGATGGTACTACAGCTTAACAGTAAGCAACTGTTTACATTGTTTGGCACAGAGAATATTTAGTCCATGTTCTTGGTTCATCTTTTCCAAAGGACTGAGGTCATAACGGTATCATCAAAATCAGTATAACACAAGGAATCTTCTAGCCTCTTACAGATTAAGACAATAATTGGGGATCATAGACCATTTCATCAGTTAACACAAATCGGTCCCAAGAGAGAGAGGGAAGGAAGAAAAGGGGATAATAATATACCTATCCTCAACCTATGACCAGAATTGAGCCCAAAATTTCGGTTGCTAAGTGAGATTTTTGCTAAGTGAATTTTGCCCCATTTTATGACCTTTCTTGCCACAGTTGTTAAGGGAATCACTGCACTTAAGTTATAATACGGGTTTTTTTAAGTGGCTTCCCCATTGACTTTGCCTTAGAAGGTCACAAAAGATGATCACATGACCCCGGGACACTGCAACCGTCATTAATACGAGTCAGTTGTCAAGTGTTCGGATTTTGAACATCTGGGGATGCTGCAATGGTCGTAAGTGTGAAAAACAGTTATAACTCACTTTTTTCAGTGCCATTGTGACTTCGAATGGTCAGTGAACTGCTGTAAGTTAAGGACTACATGCAAAAAAGTTAAAATTATTTGAGAATTACTTTTAGGCTGCAACAAAAAATTATTAATATGAGATAGACTTTCCTCCATTGATAATTTCATAAATGCGGATAATTGTCCTTGTTTAATTCATGAGGAATACTGTTAAATCTGACAAACTTTGGTTTGCTGTTTTTCAGGAAGATGTGATGTTGGTTTATTTCTTTAATTTATATGCTGCCCATCTCACTTTACAAAGCAACACTTTGTAATTCCTTTGTTTGAAGAGGGATATTTCTAATAATGCATCATTTTTAAAATGATGCAAGGCTTTGTCGGGTTTTCTCCAATAGATAGCATGGCTATAACTTTGGAAACCCAAGAGGAAACATTAGGGTAAATTGTGTAATTCTTCAAATTTATCTTAAATTCAGTATTCTGACTGCTAAGCTTTCTCGGGAGAGAGAATATTTGGTACTAGCCTTTCAGTAGTATTACATGTGTGACAGTTTAATGCTTGCTTGGATCACTTAAGATCATTTGCCGCTCTTGTTTTAATAGGTCTTTGGATAGTAATCCAGCTTCTAGGCTTAACATACTTTGTCCTTTGATTGATTCACATAAACCACAGTGCGTTCTCTTTGTAACCAGTACCATACAAGTGCTCTCTGCTGGTGACGTCACAGCCTCTGCCTCTAAAAATAATGCCGTATAGCCTTGCCACTGTGTTTAGAAGAAAAGAATATGCAGCTGCAGCAGTTAAATTCTAAACTGAGAAGTTGAAAGCTGAGGTTTTAGTGGCATTAGGTAGTCAAAGCATTTCCTCCCCCCCCCCGCATGCCTGATCTAAGCGTTTTTCCTAGGCGCTGTGTCCCACGTGGACCTTGGTCTTATGTTTGCTTACAGATATTTGGTGGTAGAGTTTTCTTGCATGAAGCCCCTGTCAAGTGAGAGCTGAGTGGCTTGAAGTCACTAGCCTCTTGCCCCTTTTCAGAAGATTCAGGGAAGGATCAAAAACAAGTCCCAAAGGTGGTTTTTTCAGAAGGAGGAGACTGGACTTTGTTTTTCCTTGAAGACGTTTTGCTTCTCATCCAAGAAGCTTCTTCAGTTCTGACTGAATGATGGAGAATTTATATTCCTTGCAGTCATCTGGTCGTTAGCACTCTTACACAATGACCAGTTGGCTGCAAGGAATATAAATCCTTCCAGTCTCCATCATTCAGTCAGAACTGAAGAAACCTCTTGGATGAGAAGGGAAATGTCTTCAAGGAAAAACAAAGTCCAGTTGCCTTTTGAAAAACCACCTTTGGGACAACCATCATCTGGATGACTGAGAATCTCCATAGACAATCAAACACAAGTTTAAAACTTTACAGGTAGTCCTCGACTTACAATCACAATTGAGCCCAAAATTTATGTTGCTAAATGAGACATTTGTTAAGTGAGTTTTGCCCCATTTTACAACCTTGTCACAGTTGTTAAGTGAATCATTGCAGTTGTTAACGTTAGTAACACAGTTGTTAAGTGAATCTGGCTTCCCCATTGACTTTGCTTGTCAGAAGGTCGCAAAAGGGGATCACGTGACCCCAGAACACTGCAACTGTTACAAATGTGAGAAAGTTGCCAGCAGTCTGAATTTTGATTACTTGACCGTGGGGATGCTGCAACGGTGTGAAAAATGGACATAAATCATTTTTTTTCAGTGATGTTGTAACTTTGAACGGTCACTAAATGAACTGTTGTAAGTCGAGGACTACCTGTTTATCAATACAGGTGGTCCTCACTTACCAACTGCAATTTGGTCACCTTGCAGCGAGATGGGCAACGAACAAATTTAATAATAATACATAAAATTAGGACCTCTGTTGATAAGTAATGTGATCATTAAATGAAACATCACATGGCCGTGCCAGCTTACAACATCAGTTCTGGTTGTGTCGTGAAGCTAATCACCCATGGTCATTAAGTTTGATGATTCATGACCACAACTGGCAAGTTTCTATCAGCTTCCTTAAATGACTTAGCTTGTTGGTAGCTGGTGAACATGTTGTGGTTGAACATATTGTGGTTGTTGTAAATGCAATCTGGTTGCTAAGTGCCCAAAACACAATAACACAGCTTTGAGGATCAGTCAAAACTTATTTTTCGGTGTTGCCATAACTTTGAATAGTCACTGAAGATCAGTCAGTAAACAAGGATTACTTATACATCACTGTAATGTGTAATGTGTTCCACTTGGCTCATTGAATCAAACACATGTTTCCTATACTGCTGGAAAATTCGGATGGATTGAAGAGCAGCATGTCAAGAGGTCTGTTTTTCCCAGGATAAAAAGACTGCACCGACTTGATCCTGTTGCCGAAATAGGATCATAAAGTGCTGTTGGTCACTGGGAACAAGAGACAAAGATGTATTCAACAGAGAAATAAACTCATGCTGCCATTTAAAAAATTGGAAAATGGGTTAAACGTTTTTCAATGTTCTTCTTTAGGATTGGATAGAGTTTGAAGAAATAGCCGATTTAGAGGAGCGTGCAAAGAGCCAGTTCTTTGAAAAAGTACACGAAGAAGTTGTATTAAAAACTCAAGAAGCTGCTAAGGAGAAGGAGTTTCAGAGTGTCCCTGCAGGCCCAGCTGGAGTGGATGAGGTAGGCATTGCTCTGTTAAAACTGGCTTCATGTAATTGAAGTTCTTAAGGATTGCAGTAATTATACTGCAATCCTTAGTTTGGCACTTAACATTTTACTAGCACTTGGAATATATAAAAATAGATCCATGTGGGTTTTACATTTGTACAATTTTTTAAAAGGCCTACTATGAAAAACCACATACATAGATGTTTACAATATTTACAATAAGAAAAGTTTGGTTTTTTTTAAACTGATTCCCCCCCCACACACAATTTCTTAATTTTTTTTTTGTTCACTGCTTACCTTTGGACTTCACATTCTAGAACTTTGTGGTAGCAGTAATTTATTATCAGCATTTGGAGATGACAATGGATTTTAAAATAGTTTCCCAAATGATATATTAAAACTCCAGTGTCTGTTTGTAACCTTCAAGTTGAGCAAAATGGTGCATTGTATGGCATCCATTTCTGAACCAACGTACCTCAAATGGGTTAATTTACAGAATGCCAGGATGCATTACTCCTGGGGGAAGAAAATTTGGGGAAGTTGTGGCTGCTTCGGCACCACTTGTGTTTCTGCTGCTGCTTCAGCGCTGCCACAGTCAGCTGTGGTCCTTATTGTCATTTCTAACACTCCCCGACACAAGTTAGTTGCAATCGTCCTTTCCATTGATTGCTGACAGCTTCCCACAAGCGAAGTCTTTGCTTCTGGGAAGCTAGCAGAGGGAGCATTGGCAATGGAGAAGCTGTCAGAGAAGGTTGCAAGTTGCTTGAGTAAGTCCTCCCCATTCGAGTCCCTCTGTGCTTATTTGTTTGTCCCTGTTCAACCTTCTTGACCCACGTGTCATCCATCCCTGACCTGCGTGGAGAATCTCTCAAATTGTTCCTAACCTGTGTAGACCTCTTGCGTGCCTCCATCACACTTCCCATGTCACACCCCTGCGCATCGTTCTTGACCTGTGCAGCACCTCTCATGCACCCCTGCGTACAGTCCCCAATTTGTGCTATAGCCTTGCATGTCCTTCAGACCCGTATAGTACCACCCGTGTACTCCTGTGTAATCTTCCCAACCCACACCGAACTTGTGTGCCTGATACACACTGCACTCCCAGCGGGTCAAAGGGGTGTGCAAGAGGCACCACAGATAGATCAGAAATATGCAAGAGATGCTGTGTGGTTTGGGGTGATGGTGTGGAGGTATGTGGGCTGGGAGAGTCTAGGACAACTCATCGCAGTTATCTCGCCACGGCCATCTGCCGCGGCCAACCCACTGCGGCCGTTTTGCCGCAACCAACATGCCGAGGCTATCTCGCAGTGGACAATTCCATACAAGATAATTCAACGTGATAAATGTTATCCAGCACTGTTTCTTTGACATTATTTCCATTGACAAAAATGGAAATAATGTCGAAGAAACAGTGGCAGATAACATTTATTGTGTTGAGTTATCCCGCATGGAATTGGCCATGGCATGTTGTCCTGTGGCAAATTGACCGTGGCAGATTGTCCCATTCCAGACTGGGAAGGGTGTGTTGGGGTGTGCAAGTGTGGGAGGTGTGGTAAAGGTCATAAAGGGGTGTGGGCTGTAAGGAAATATCTTTGAAACAATGACTCAACAGGTTAGGGGTTGTCCAGTTATAGTAGTAATAATGCCAGCGTACAAAATTTCTGCATTTGTCATGGGCCAGCTAGTCTTAGGTGGAAAATAAAATTGTTCTCCTACACATCTGAAAATATAAATGACACTTTGTAAGTATAAACTACATTTAATTCCTTTCAGAGCTGTGAAATCTGCCAGGAGCAGTTCGAGCAATATTGGGATGAGGAAGAGGAGGAATGGCACTTAAAAAATGCAATTCGTGTAGAGGAAAAGGTAACGTTGCATCTCTTCGTGTACGCAGTCTGCTTAAAAATGTCTGTTTTGGCTTGATACGCTATCCTCATTTCTATAAATTTTAAGAATTGGTATCCCTGAAAATATTCCCTTCTAATCATACTCGGGCTGCCTTCCACCAGTCTGTTTCTGTGAGATTTGCCACAGGTCCAAAAAAGATTGAATCAAATAGAGTGAAATATCAGCAAAGGAAGAATAACAATTATAACTTTCTATTTTTATAGAAATAATTCAGAGAGAGAGAGAGATGCCCCTGCAGAAAGAGAAATTGTTTTGCAATATATTTTGTGTGCCTTTTTGTATATTTGTAAACTAAGATCTGCTTCCTTTCCTTTTGTAGATCTACCATCCATCGTGTTACGAAGATTATCAAAAGGTAAACAAAAATTTGCTTTGATATTCTGTAGGCTTATATGTTGAGACTGCAAAAGCTGTTATTTGAATCACTAATCCTTACTGAGCTTATTTGACTATAGCAGTAAGAGGTAGCAATATCTTCTTAGGTCAGACTAAATATTTCTTGCTGTTGATGATTATATCTAGGGCTGATTGACATTGAAAAATAGCTGAATAATATCTGGATTTTAAGTGCTGAATTAACCATAAAAACAGCTGGTTAACAGTAGGCACTCTCCATTATGAAAATCCTAAATACAGAGACTCTGAACCACCTTTTGAAGATGGTTTTTAGAAATGATTCTCAAAAATCACAAAGATTTAAGAATGAATTTTATTTTAAGTGGCTTTGCCACTTGTGAACCACTGTTGACTAGGACCCCTTTTCTGCATGAAAGCATGAAATCCCTAGTATTCTAACAGAACTTTTACTCTGCTCATGAATAGGTAATGAAAGAATCCACCCAGGTAGTGAAAGCACTGTTTTGCTTTTTTAAAATTTTATCACATTAAAAAAAAAAACCTTCAAGCTTCATCCCAAATATTACGTTAATTTTGACTTGCAGACTTCATCATTTGATTCCACCCCATCTCCAAGCAAGACTCCTGTGGAGAACCCACTAAATATTATGTTGAATATTGTCAAACAAGAGGGACAGGATTCCTGTAACAGCCCCAAAGTTAAAGAAGAACCGGAAGAAAAAGCTACGGATTGCACGGATGGGAATATACCTGAATCTGCTGAAATTAAAACAGAGCCTCTAAAGGTTGAATCGGTTTAAACTGTGGGGTTTTTTTTAATTACAGAGAAATGCTTATTGTGTCCTGCTGACTCTCGATTGCAAATAATTTTTATATGAATAAAACGTTTGCCTGGGGCAGGGCCCCAGCTACTGACTTGGTTAATAAATACATTTTTGTATTTGAATTTCTTATTGCCTGCACCGTGTCAGGTGTCTATCGTGTGGAAGTTCTGTAGATGGCGTACAAATTTAACAGGAATAAGGCTGTATATGTAAGGGAAAAAATGTACATTTTTTTTCATTTGTGGAAAATGTAAATTATAAATAAAAGATATTTTTGCTATCTACGGAGTGTAATGTTTATGCACACCATCCAATTAAACAACACCACCACACTTAACCTTGGGGGTGTTTTAAAGGCAACAGAACTCACGCTTCTACACAAGGCTTGTGCTTAACTAGGATTCTTGCAGACATAAGAAGATTCTTTTGCTGTAAAATTTGATAAGGAGAAAATTGCTGTCTGAAGAAAGTTCTTTTGCAAACCTTGAATTGCTTTTCTTAAGAATTGACATTAGGCATTTAAAAAGAAAAGTAGGTTTACATAACAAATATAACATAGTTCCCTTTGGATACTTACCCACACCTTACATCAGAGCTAGATTTTCATAATTTCAACTTACTCAGTACACAAAAAGCTTAGTCTTTTTTTTTTCTTTTCCATTTTAGAGGAACAAATGTAAGATTGCTCGTTTGCAACATGGTTAAACTTTTTTTTGTTGGGTTTATTGGATCTAAATAGTAAGAAGAGATTACCAAGAAATGTTAATATTTATTTCGTGTAATAAATTAGAATGAAGCATATACCTGTTTGGAGTCTTTATTTCATGGGTGAGTTTGGGGACATCCAACTTGCTACCTCGCATACGAATTACAACTTTGGGCCTTGGAGTTAAATGAATTGGATGGGGGTGCACTTGTTTGCTTGTTTGCTTGCTTGTTGAATGTTATTCATAGAATCGGCTAGAAGGGACCTTAAGTCTAGTCCAACCCCCCCACCCCCCAAAAGCAGGGTGTCAGGCCTGCCACAATTTAAGCCCCTAAATAAAACAACCTTTCTCAACCGATGGAGCCAAATTAGGAGTTTAAGGTTTAATTTACCTTATTCTATCCCAGACAAATGGCTGTCCGGTTTTTTTCTCCAGCAATGGAGCACCCACAACTCCAGGAGGCAATCTGTTCCATAGATTAATTGTTCTCATTGTCAGGAAATTCCTCCTTATTTCCAGATTGGATCTCCCTCTGAGGAGCTTCCCCCCCCATTGCTTTTTGACCTGCCCTCGGGTGCTATGGAGAATAAGTTGACCCTCTCTTCTCTGGGGCAGCCCCTCAAGGAGTGGAATTCAGCTAGCATGTCACCCCCAATCCTTCTCTTCTTTAGGCCAAGCATATCTAGTTTTCTAAAGCAGGGGTCCCCAACCCCTGATCTGTGGACTGGCACCAGGCCGCGGCATGCTAGAAACCGGGCCACGCCAGCAAGCGAAGCCCCATCCGTGGGATGCTGGCAGCACATGAAACCAAGACGTCTGCGGAAAACCCTCTCCATGGAACCGGTCCCTGATGCCCAAGAGGTTGGGGCCCGCTGTTGTAAAAGCATTAATCTTTCCAATTTGCAAAGCTACTTTAGGGAAAAATCTTAAAAAATTCTCATTAAGCGAAGGAACTGTTTAGACGGGGAGATTTGAACTGGAACTAAAATAACGGCTTTCAAAGACTTGGTAACTCTTTTCTGACTAGTTGAGGGGGCTTGCTTCACTTCCAATGGCAGTGCTGTAACTATGGGTTCTGCCACAAAAGAAAGGTAGATTATGGATGGGGAATCTGTAAAATACGCAGGAGGCAGGATGGGCTGTGTGAAAATAGGGCTTGTACAGTAGCTTTTGACCAAAATTAAGCCCCAAATTTCTGTGGTCAAGTGAAGACGGGTTGTGAGGTGAATTTCGCCCCATTTTACAATCTGCTTTGCCACGGTTTTTAAGTGCAACACTGCAGTTCTTACGTTAGTAACACAGTTGTTAAGTGAATCTGGCTTTCTCATTGACTTTGCTTGTCGCAAAAAAACGATCACGTGACCCCGGGACATGGCAACCGTCATAAATAACAACATGCAAGCTGCCAAGCGGCTGAATTTTGACCACGGGGAAATGCTGCAACGGTTGTTAAGTGTGAAAAAAGTCACTTTTTCAGTGCCGTTGTAACTTCGAACAGTCACTGAAGTTGAAGACTATCTGTAAACTCGGTAAATAAAATATATAAGATTTTCCCTCCCACTGTGAGCACTTTGAATTGTGTTCAGCAGGCGACCTCCAACCAGTAAAGTTTTATTATAATGGAGATCAAGGGGGTGGGGGGCATTCACTAATCCTGTTGGACCAGATCTTCAACAAGGGCTGCTCCATCAAAAGTACGTTGCTATAATCCAATTTTGAGATTGCAAACCTGTGAGTAAACGTCTGAAGAGATTCTCATTAATCCAGGTCATGGTTGTCCCAAAGGTGCTTTTTTCAGGAGGCAACTGGACTTCCTTGCTTTTTCTTTGAAGACATTTCGCTTCTCATCCAAGAAGCTTCTTCAGTTCTGACAGGATAGTGGGGAATGGAACGATTTACAGTATATTCCTTGCAGACAGCTGGTCATTTGCATCCTTTTAGAGGGTCGTTGAAGCACTTGGAGGTTTATCTGTGTCCTCAGGGTCACCTGAGTGGTGCAAATGGTTCCTGTAGTCTGCCATTTTGTTTTTTTCTTCTCTGGAAATCCATTCCTACTCCCACACCATTCGAAGGGTGTTCATCCGAAACTGTATAGCTAAAAGTCTGTAGAGATTCTCAGTCATCCAGCTCATGGTTGTCCCAAAGGTGCTTTTTTCAGGAGGCAACTGGACTTTCTTGTTTTTTCCTTGAAGATGTTTCGCTTCTCATCCAAGAAGCTTCTTCAGCTCTGACTGGATGGTGGGGAATGGAAGGATTTATATTCCTCAATACATAGCAATAGCAATAGCACTTAGACTTATATACCGCTTTATAGTGCTTTCCAGCCCTCTCTAAGCAGTTCACAGAGTCAGCATATTGCCCCCAACAATCTGGGTCCTTATTTTACCCACCTCGGAAGGATGGAAGGCTGAGTCAACCTTTGCCTCCCCTCCCCATCCTCAAAGAAAATACAAGAAAGTACAGTTGCCTCCTGAAAAAAGCATCTTTGGGAAACCTGTGGGTACTTTCAGAATTGGATATTTAACACAGGCTCAAAGTTTCCTGTAAGTCAGATCTCATGCTCTAAAGCGGTGATGGCAAACCTATGGCACGCGTGCCACAGGTGGCACGCGGAGCCATATCTGAGGGCACGCGAGGCGTTGCCCTATGTCAGCTCCAGCGTGCATGCGTGCGCTGGCCCGCTGATTTTCGGCCTTCTTTTCGGCTGTTTTCACTCTCCCCAAGCCTCCTGAAACCTGGGGATGGTGAAAACGGCCCAACGGGCCAACTGGAAGTTCACTTGTGTGCTCACCCCCAGCCTCCTTTTTGCTGTCAGAGGTTTCAGGAACTTCTTCGGCGCGGGGCAGCCAGCGCGGGGGTTGTGCGCATGCGTGGGGGGAGGGCATGGGTGTGGGCACACGAGCCAAAAAAGGTTCGCCATCACTGCTCTAAAGAATAGCCCCCAGAATAATAGTCTTGTCTGAATAAAGCTTCAGTTTATTTTGCCCGTAAATCAAGTTCACATTACAGGGCAGTCCTCAACTTACCACCGCAATAGAGCCCAACATTTATGTTGTTAAGTGAGAAATGTGTTAAGCGAGTTTTGCCCCATTTTACGACTTTTCTCGCCACATTCGTTAAGCGAATTGCTGTAGTTCTTAAATTTATGTTGCTAAACGAGACATTTGTTATGTGAGTTTTGCCCCATTTTACAACCTTTCTTGTCACAGTTGTTAAGTGAATCATTGCAGTTGTTAACGTTAGTAACATGGTTGTTAAGTGAATCTGGCTTCCCCATTGACTTTGCTGGTCAGAAGGTCGCAAAAGGGGGTCACATGACTCCGGGGACACTGCAACCGTCATAAATATGAGTCAGTTGGGGATGCTGCAACGGTCATAACTGTGAAAAATGATCGTAAGTCATTTTTTCCCAGTGCCGTTGTAACTTTCAATGGTCACTAAATGAACTGTTGTAAGTCGAGGACTACCTGCACAGTTATTCACTTCTCATAACACACTAAACTTAATCCCTGTTGCCTAAATTTGTGTTTTGCAAATTTACTGCAGTGACTCATCATTATTATGATTTAAATCAGAGGTCTTCAAACTTGGCAACTTTAAGACTTGTGGACTTCAACTCCCAGAATTCTCCAGCCAGCATAGCTGGCTGGAGAATTCTGGGAGTTGAAGCCCACAAGTCTTAAAGTTGCCAAGTTTGGGGACCCCTGATTTAAATCAAGTTTCCCTGAATGTAGGTGATATTGTTTTAAAAGGAAAAAGAAAAGAAAGGCCAGTGTCCGGTAGCTTGACTCAAGACTGAAGTCCAAATTGCTTTATTCAAGATTGAGGTAGTCTGTGCCTGGAGGCTTCCAGTCCATCTGCCAGGAGAGAACATGGCCGACAGAGCATCGCAGGAAGTGTACAGGGTTTCCATAGCAACCTCCTAGCAGCCAAAGAAGCACTAAGAAGAAACGGACAGAGAGGAAAAGAGAAGAGTGGTGAGATTTTGGGGAAACCCTGGACCATGCCTGCTGCTGTCACCTCCCAACAGGGTGAGATTTGCTTTGCCTCCTCTTTCTCCCTACTCCCTACCCGTTCCTTCTTTCTTTCTTTCTTTCTTTCTTTCTTTCTTTCTTTCTTTCTTTCTTTCTTTCTTTCTTTCTTTCTTTCTTTCTTTCTTTCTTCCTTCCTTCCTTCCTTCCTTCCTTCCTTCCTTCCTTCCTTCCTTCCTTCTTTCTTTCTTTCTTTCTTTCTTTCTTTCTTTCTTTCTTTCTTTCTTTCTTTCTTTCTGTCTCTTTCTTTCCTTCTTTCTTCCTTCCTTCCTTCCTTCCTTCCTTCCTTTCTTCCTTTCTTGCTTTG
>QLTV01002842.1:110882-124767 GCA_003457575.1 Thermophis baileyi | reverse complement strand
CCCCCCGCATGGCTCACAACCCCCCACACATGCGCGTGCATCTCACGCATGCACCCCACCCTCAGCACATGCGCAGCAGATACCCGAAAATCAGCTGGCCAGCGGGAGGTGCATGCGCATGCCCGGTGGAGCTGAGCTGGGCGACGGCTCGCGTGCCCGCAGAGAGGGCTCTGCGTGCCACCTGTGGCACGCGTGCCATAGGTTCGCCATCACGGGCCTACACAATCCTACTTGTGAATATGATAATAAAATCATATCATCAGTGTAGAGAAGGTTACAATATGTATTTAGGATCATTGGCATATGTACCATGGGATCCTTCATTAACCCTGGCAAGTCATTGATGTATAAACTAAATAATAATGGAGCTAAGATACACCTTTGTCTTACTCCTTTATTTGTGTAAATCCTGTTACTCAGAGCCCCATTAACCCCATACTGCACTTTCAAGCAGGTACTTGTGTAAAGGGCTGTGGGAAGAAATATCCATCTGGTTCAGTTCCAAGCCGGGAGAAAGACACTGTAAACATGGAGGCTGATTGGAAAGATGGTTTAATGATGAAGCAGAACCACCAAGCACATGGTTCTGGTGCAGCTGACCACATGGAGTTGAGAGTGGGGGGTATTTATACCTTCTCTTGGGCTTTGCACTTGAGCTTCCTGTTCCTGTGCAAGAACATGTATTCTATTGGCTGTTGTCAGACTCCCATGGGGCCATGTGGGGTCATGTTTGTCTGAGCTAAGGTTGGTTGAAGTTGGCGACCTTGCTGCAGGGAATTTGCTTATGAATAGAGCTATCTATCTCTTTATCTCTTAAGTGCTGACATCTGCTGTGGGCTATTAAGAAAGGTGTGGGCTATTAAGAGTGAGTCTGCTTCCTGCCTCTAAAAAAACATGTTTCTCCATTTCTCATCCAGGGAAATATATTCTGCCTTTTTAATATTTCCTAAAATATTTCATTCTTCTAGGAGAGGGGTGGGTGCTAACTTTCTACAGGGCTTTAATCAAAGCCAGCAGTCTAGGTTCTATTTTAAGAGCTGTCAATTTACTCCATAGTACTTCTCTGTTTACCATATCAAATGCAGCTATGAGGTCTATAAAAGCAGCAAACGGGTCTCCTCTTATAGGCAAATTTGGCAATTAGATGGTTCAAGACAAAGCAGTTATCGATGGTAGATCGGCTTTGTCTAAAACCTGTTTGTTCTTCTACGAGGATATGATTTTCCTCTACCCAGGTTTCAATTCTATTCAAAAGGAACCTAGCATATATTTTGGCTACAATGTTAATCAGACTGACGGGCCTTTAATTATTAGGATTCTTTTTATTCCCTTTTTTGTATATGGGGACAACTATTGCCATCTTCCACCCATCTGGTATATGGCAGGTGTTATTTATATGTGTAAAAAGACCTGCCAGTACTGGAACCCACCAATCGGGAAATTTCTTAAATAATTCTGCTGGTAGAAAATCCTCACCTGGGGCTTTATTACTCTTTAGGCAGGGGGTTTAGTTATTAAATGTTTCTTCAGCATATTGCAGAGATTAAAGAATGCTTTGGAGGATGACAGCCAGTCGGTAGTAGATGACTGGATTCTTCTGGCCCAGTTAGCAGCATTCTCTGTTTTAAGACTGTCTGATATTGCCTTTGTATCAACTTTACCCCAAATTAACCTTTTATTTTGGGTCACCTCTAAGTTTTTAGTCTGTCGGCCGAGCGACCTCGTAATGTCACGCTCACAGGCTGATGATCACTTTCATCACCTAAATGTACGGTAACCTCTGAAAAGAGGTCAACGTTATCTCTTGATACACAGAAGAGATCTAACATGCTACTTGAGTGGGCTGAGTGGTATGTGTAAGGGTATATATAGTTATTATCCTTACCTCCCAAGATTTGAAGATTACCTTTAAAAATTAAAGAGACTAGGAGCAGACCAGCAGTATTACTTTTGTTGTCTCTAGAAAGCCACGGAGGATGATTATCAAGAAATTCCTTTGGGAATCCTTTCTTTTGAGCAAACTCATGCAAAGATGGACCTAATTTAGCATTAAAATCTCCAAGCAATATAATTATGGATTGAGGGTACAGTATGGATACATCATCTAGCTGTCGGAACTTCGAATCGTCATAAGTACCTTTTTTGGGACCATTGTAACTTCAACTGGTCATAAGTTAAGGACTACTTGTAGAAAGCAGAACCCAACATGCTTTCACATTTCATACCAGAAATCTCTATGGTGAACCCTGCAAAATGAGCGGTCCACCAAAGTCAGTGCAACCCTTCAACTTAGTGCTTTGGCCTTCTAGCTCCATCCTTCCTCCTTGTTTTGGAATCTTTACTGAGTAGCCACATCAGCTTCCTAGGCCCAAAGTGGGATTGTCATGCCCCCGTCGGAGTCTGAATCTGAGACGGAAGACGAACAGCTGACAGAGAGCGGGAGAGTGGCTCCGTTGGCTGTGGAGGAAACTGGGGAAGGGCAAAGTCAGGCTGGGCAGAGCAAGGGAGAGGTAGAACAAGGGAGAGGGGGTTCAGATGAAGACCAAGGTCCACCCCCTCCTCATCCTAGGGTGCGCAGGGAAGAATGCAGAAGAGAGCAACGTGAGTAGTAAGGAGTACATACCGTTTTTAGGGGCTTTTAGCCCCGCCCCTTTGTGATGTCACTTCCGCTTCACCCCTCCCTTGGAGGACTGTGTGTGATGTCACTTCCGCTCCCCCTCCCTTGGAGAACTGTGTGGGACGTCACTTCCGCCCCCCCTCCCTTGGAGGACTGTGACATCATAACCCCTCACTGCCACGCCCCCCCTTGGAGGACTGTGACATCATAAAAGCTCGCCCCCTGCATGACCCTCAACCCCTTTTACAGGAAGTAGTGATCTTGGTATCCAGAAGCCCTGTACTGTATTAATTATTCACCAGAGAGCCTAATACAAAATAAACAGAGGCATTTCTGATTGGGTGGCAGCCGGCTTGAGCCGTGGAGGGCCCCCAAAATTAATTAAAAAGCCTGTTTACGTACTGTGATGTGTAAAGGATTTACCAATGTAAACTAAGCATACCCCTGTCCCAGAGCCAGGGCCCTGTTGTAATGCAAGGTATTTGGACACCGCCTTTTCTTTGTTCTAGGGTTTCTTACAATGCAGGGATGTAAAAATAAAATACCATTTTGCAAAAGACCTTTTTGTCTGAGTGATTTGCTTTTCCGAAATGGTTCAGGGGTAGGGATAAAAGGCTGGAAAACATAAACAAAATTAAGAGAAAGGAGCCTGGGGCCTGTTGTAATGCAAGGTATTCGGACACCGCCTTTTCTTTGTTCTAGGGTTTCTTACAATGCAGGGATGTAAAAATAAAATACCATTTTGCAAAATAACTTTTTGTAGGAGTGATTTGCTTTTCCGAAATGGTTCAGGGGTAGGGATAAAAGGCTAAACTAAGCATACAAAATTAAGAGAAAGGAGCCTGGGGCCTGTTGTAATGCAAGGTATTCGGACACCGCCTTTTCTTTGTTCTAGGGTTTCTTACAATGCAGGGATGTAAAAATAAAATACCATTTTGCAAAATAACTTTTTGTAGGAGGGGTTTGCTTTTCCGAAATGGTTCAGGGGTGGGGGTAAAAGGCTGGAAAACATAAATAAAATTAAGAGAATGGGCGAGGGTGTAAGGTGTGGGGTTTGTCACATCGAATAGCATTAAGGCACCAAATGCAGATTCAGTCAAAGATGCACGTTACAGGATAAAGAAAAGCAACAGAGGTTTGAGGGGTTCCTGAGTGGGGTACAGTCGATATATGTAAAAATAAAAAATAAAAATGTGGTACTTATGCACATGCTTATTTATGACAATAGGGCACAGGGCTTGTTGGGACATGTCCCAGGGGATTAATGTGTGGGCATGCGTGGTGTAGGTTTCTTAGAGAGCAGGCATGTGACGCTCGTGATCGCACGTGTGACCTAGGGCATGTTTGGGCATGTCCTGGTTGTTACCTGCATTTCACGGGGTTAATAAAAAAGAGGTCTCTGCAGACGTTTTGCCAATTCAGCCGCCTAAAACGTAGCCTGTGTTTAATAACAACATGGGCCCTTGCAACGGAGATAATAAAAAGGCTGTAGACCCTTCTACATCATGGCCCGAGTTAAGACCTGTTTTGACAGATTGTCATAAAATATGCTGTACTCTGTTTGACGAAGACTTGCATTACTTCAGACCTATTTTGTTTTGATGTCGTCTACCTTGTTGTAACGTAAGGGATGCTTTACAACGGGAAGATGTGCCCGATCTCATCGGATCTTACCTGGAGGGCTGGGGAATGACTAAGAGATGCTCTTTATCGCCGGTCCAAGGAACAGGACTGTGTAAGTAAAACCCCTGTTATATATTCAAATGTGTAATTCAGGATAACACTGTTATTACAACGATAGGTAATGAATGGATACATTTTCCAGGTTCTGTTCCGGGTTATAGCCATAGCAACAGTGCATCCTTAATAACAAACTTATCAACCGATGAAGAGTCTGCAGAGGGGTGCTTAGGTAAATGAAACTAAATTGCCTTTTTACTACAACTATTGATGATAACTTTATATAATAAATGGAGAAAGTTGCTGTTAGCTTTAGTAATGGGATATTTTTTATATTTTACCAGAAACGGTTCCTGAATGTAAGCATGACAAGAGCGTGGTATTTTTAAGAAGCCTCTCAAGCGAGGATGAGTCTACAGATAACAGCGGTGATTGTAGGAACAGTACGAAGTCTATTACCAACATGTTTACTGCTGATGTTAATGATGATATTAATGAAGGTGTTCTGAAACTTTCCGATTACCCCTTTTGTCTACCTGGTGAATTTAAAAGATGCGTTTCAAATGAGAATAATGCCACCGAAGGTTGTGCCTGTGGTAATGTTGATTGCATATGTGTGATGACTACAGAAGTTGAAGATAATGACGATGACAATGATGATGAGGGTTATTATTCCGATGGTGAAGTTCGTGTTAGCGAACTCTAAATTACAAATAAAAGGGTTGTGCTAAAGAGTAACGTGTGTTTATTGTACGGGGTGAACAGAGCAGAATGAAGTATGAAAAAGTTCTAAAGGAGCTTTATTATAAACCCGAAAGATGCCCTAATTAATTCATGAGTCACGAGCCAAAGTCCAAAAGAAATATAAAGATTTATTAGGAGCGACATTTCGGCAATACTCCGATGCAGTCAGAACTGAGTCCACGTAGGCTGCACGCCCTCATGACCCTGTTTCCCCTCTTCTCATTGGACATGTCATAAATCACATTCTCCAATGAATCACGTTGGCGGGTTGTGAACCCCACACCCCTCCTTCTGACTCCGGTAGCCTAGGACACAATCAGTAAAATAAACATTTGTGGAATGTAGTTTCAGTTAATGCAATCAGCCACTCCTTCAGCTCTCCCCCCTTCCATTTCATGGCAACTTGAAATCTTTGCAAGTTGACATTCGGCTCCCCTCACTTCCCGAAGGCGACCTGCATAAAGCAAAAACAATTTGAGTACAGGTACAGAATCTAGGGACGCGACCTCCCCCCAGGCTTATTTGGATTCTCGTGAAATTTGGCTATAAGGCGATCAGCCTGGATGTTTCTACTCTTTACTCAAGATGCCTCTGATAAGGGGTAACCCTTCCACTTGATTAAGTATTGGAATTGTCTCCGGTGCCACCTCGAATCAAGGATTTGTTGCACCACATAGTGGGTGCACTATGACCACAGGGCCCGGGGGCTCACGGGGTAGTGGCCTCAGGGTCAATCCGACTACGGGTTTTAGGAGGCTACTATGGAATACCAGGTGTATCTTCCCTAGCAGCCTAGGCAATTTCAATTGTACCGTGACTGGGTTGATTATCTTTACTATGGGGAATGGTCCCATAAACTTTGGCCCCAGTTTCTTGCTAGGGAGTTTTAACCTTAAATATTTTGTGGAGAGGTAAACTTTCTCCCCCAATTGGAATGGCCATTGGGGAGCTAGATGTTTGTCTGCCTGTTTCTTATAGGTTTGTGGGCCACCAGACCTGCCTCCGTGCTAAGTGTAAAGTCTTTAGGAATCCGAAGTGGCCTGCCAGTTTAGCGTCGTGGCTCCTCTGGAGGATCAGGGTGCGTAGGGATTCTGGGACATAGAGCTTCATCCCCTTCCATGCGAGGTCATCTCTTTTTGCAAGGATGTGTTGATTGTCCCGAAACCAGGGGTCTGCCAGCAGTTCGGTTTTGAGTTTCACCATTAGGTCGCTTGCTGGTTGGTCGTGCCGGTCGCGGCTTTGCCGTCTGGTGGTCACCTGTGCCACTATTTGGGTAGGGGGAATGATGGCGTCCACCACCTGCTCCTGCTCGCATTTGTACTGTGGCATGCGGGAGAGGGCGTCAGCTAGAAAGTTCTTCCCCCCTGGGATGTGCTTTAGCATGAAGTCGAAACGGTTGAAGTATTGAGCCCAACGAACTTGTTTTGGAGATAGTTTTCGCGGGGTCCTGAGGGCCTCAAGGTTTTTGTGGTCAGTCCAGACTTCGGTTTCTGGCCCCCTTCCAGCAGGTGTCGCCAGGTTAGCAGTGCCCATCTCACCACGAACGCCTCTTTTTCCCAGGCTGCACATCATCGCTCTGTGTCCATGAGCTTACAGGAGGTGTAGGCGCAGGGTTGTAGATTTCCTTGACTATTTCTTTGAAGTAGCACTGCTCCCACTGCCACGTCGCTGGCATCTGCTTGGATGACGAAGGGTTGTTCGGGGTCGGGGTGTTTTAATACTGGTTCTTTTGCAAACAGTTCTTTCAGTGTTTCAAATGCCTTTTGGCAGGTTAGGTCCCACTGTAGGGGCTGTCCCGGCAGGGGTTTCGTTCCTGGGCTCCCCGTTTTTAGGAGGTCCATCATGGGTTTGGCAATCTTCGCGAAGGAGGGGATGAATTGCCTGTAGAAGTTTGCAAACCCTAGAAAACTTTGTAGCTGTCTGCGGGTGCGAGGGGGTTGCCAGCCTAGGACCTTATAGAGGTGCTCGTGCAGCACCTCGTTTATTAGTTGCATGAACACCGCTGGGGCCCCCTGTAGGCCGAAAGGCATCACCTTGAATTGGAAGCTCCCTAGAGGGAAGTTGAATGCTGTCTTCCATTCGTCCCCCTCCCTGATGCGGACTCGGTAGTATGCTTCTCTAAGGTCTAACTTGGTAAAGACCTTTCCCTTGGCCAAGTGAGATAGCATGTCCTTCATGAGGGGGAGGGGGTATAGGTTGTGTACACACACACACAGTTTATCCCTCTGAAATCCATGCATAATCTCATAGTTCCATCTTTTTTTTCTTTGAATAAGACTTGCGCTGCGACCCGTGGCTTGGCTGGTTCAATGAACCCCCTTGCTAGGTTTTTGTCTATGTACTTGCGCATCTCTTGCATTTTCCGGGGTGTCATAGCGTACAGTTTAGGTTTGGGTAGTTTTTCCCAAACTACCCTCTTTTGGGGGGTTTCCTGAATGGGCGGTGTTTCTGCATGCTGGTGTGGAGAGGGTTGGGGACCCCTTGCTATTCTCAGTCTGTGATTGCCCCCTTCCCACCAGATGGTCGGTCCCCACTTGTCTAGCCAGGAGAGTCCCAGTATGACTGCATCTGTCATTTTTGGGGCTATTACTTATCGAATTACTTCCCAGTGGTTCGCTAGCTCCAGCCTCACGGGTTCGGTTAGGTGGGTGGCATAGGCTCCCCCAACTAGGGACCCATCAACCTGTTCGAACCGGATCGGGTGGGCCAACCTCTTAGCTCTGATCCCGTTTCAGGACCGTGGCTAGGTTGATCAAGCATCTAGTGCAGCCTGAATCTATTAGGGCCTGAAAAGTCCCCTGGGTCCCTGTTTTTGGGGCTGTCAGGCGTATTGGGAAAACGAAAGGGTGAATTGGTTCACTCACCATTGGGTCGTTTTCGCCCTTGTCCTTGCTGTCGTAGGGTTCTGGCGACTGGTCGTCGTTGCCTGTGGGCCCTCCCCCTTCGATTGGGTGGGGAGGCACCTCTGTAGCCTGGAGGGCCTTCTGGGACATATTGGTGGCACGCTTGGGGCCTCGTTCCGGTCTTGCCCTGGGTGGTGGCTCTGGCCTTGGCTTCGGGGCCGGGGTTGCGCATGCTGATGCCATGTGGCCCATCCCCCCGCATCTGTAGCATTTCAGTGGACGTTGTGGGAGACCTGGCCTTGGGGCTGGCTGTGGTGCTGTGGTTCCCCATCGGCTGGGTGGTGCCTGGTCTGGTTAACCTCTCTCTTTAGTGTCCGGTTGCTTTCTCATGTCGTTAGCGTGCAATCCGACTTTGACCTTTATTGCTACTCGGAACCACTCAGAGAGTCGGTTCAGGATGTCCCAGTAGGTGGTTACCTGGGTAATTTGCTTGTCCAGGCTTGTTCTGAAAAAATGCACTAACAGCCACTCTGGTAATGGGGATAGCCTCCCATCTGGTAAGGGAGGTAGCCTTCCGATGACTCTCCTAAATTCCCGGAAGTGTTCCTTGATGGGTCCCCCCCTTTGCATTAGGTTTCTTAGCTCATCTTCCACGTAAAGGTCTTCCTCCGCCTCCTCAAATCTGGCCTCTAGCAGTTGTAGGAAGTCATCTACATCTTGCAGTTGAGGGGCTCTCCTCTTATGGAGGGCTGCCAGCCATTCCATTGCTTCTCCCTCTATCCCCTCTGTGATGGCGTTCACTATGGCTCTGGGGGATGGGTAGAGATGTCTATAGCGTTCTAAGTGGATCTCAACCGAGTCAAGGAATAGAGCTAGCTGGTCTGCATCTCCATCAAATTTCCCCCTGAAGCGGGGCGGTTCGTTTAGCACTGCTCCTCCCTCCTCCTGTTGGCCCCTGTGGGCATGCGCTCGATGCGGCTGGCCCTCTTCCTCAGCTCTAGTTCGGAGAGAGGGAGGGAGGGAGTTGTCTGCCCTGGGTGGCCTGTCTGCTCCATGGGAGGGCCACTGGCTGCAGTCCAGGGCTCTTCCTCCCTCTGATGGGCAGGGGGGTGGGGCTGTGTTCTCGTGTGTGTCTCCTCCCTCCAAAAGGATCAGCTGTCCCTCCCCTCTCTTTTGGCCGGCATGAGGGCTCCTCCTCCTGAATGGTGGCTCGGTCAAATTCCTCCCTCAGTTGCTCTATGGACCTCCCCAGGGGCTCTGTCAGGAGCTTTGGGAGCCTGGCTCGTTCCCAGTCCCACATCCAATCCACTCTTCCCAGCTCACTCAGAGGCTTTCTCTTTTCCTGGGCATTTGGGTGGGGGAATTCAGCTTCAGCAGCTTTAGGGGTTAATTTCCACAAGTACTTATCCTTTCTTGCTTCGGTCCCTGGAGCGGCCATCTCAGCTTTGCTGTCTGGGAGGGGCTGCACTTCAGCTGCAATCTCCTCTTTTGCAGTAGCTTCTAGCAGGCTTTCTTCGGATAGCCCGCCTGTCAGGCCGAAGCCATTATAGTCGGAGTCTTTGGCCTGCCACACTTTATGCTTTTTAAAAATGTATTCTTTGCTATGGGAATTTGGGAGGGGTCATTGCATGAGGGATGTATGCATGTAGCCATAACAAATTCCTTCTAGATTGTCAAGGTCATCCTTTGTCCTGCACCTGCACGGAAGAAGATGGGAGTAGCTGCCACGCTGGCAGAAGAAGATTGGTTAACGTAATGAACTTGAGGGTGTGGGGACAAGGGTTTGAACTTTCAACTGGGTGGAGAAACCCCTGCAGCTTCAGATTCGGGGTTCTCCCAGATGTGCCAACATGGCTCTGTTAATAATGCTAGTCGGAACCCTGACACTAACCCGAATTTCCCTTAAAATTCATCCAGCTACCCCGAATCCTCGGGGCACTGTTCGGGCTCCTGAGCCCCAACGCCGACCCGGCAACGGGCGGCGTAAAGACTCAGGGAAGATGGAGGAAGAGAAGCATGCTACGGGGAAGCAAGTAGAGGACGGATCACGTATTCACATCGAGACCCTCTACTTTCCTTCCAAAGCCGTGGTGGAAGCTGAAGAGGCCGCGGAGAGGGAACGACAGTTGGGGGCTCGGCGCAAGCAACCGACCCCTGAGCGCCCCTCTCAGACAGAGCGGATCTCTCGAAGCTCTCCCACAGAGCGAATGTGGGAACTACACCTGGGCGTGGGATCAGCCTCGGCCCACAAGTGGAGACAGCAGGAACTTACGCCGACCGGACACTCCGAAGGTGAGGGATCCCAGCCACTGTTGCGCAGCCAATTGCTGATGGAACTCCCCGACCAGTTTGGATGACTAAACGTAAGTTGGACCAACCCCCCTTCGGGACCCGAGGCCGCAAAATGGAACTTGGCCCAGCCAACGTTCTCCTTCCCAAAGAGGAACCCACTGGCTCCTTTGAGCGGAGACTCGGCCTCATTCTAAACTGCGATGAGTGAGACCCCTGTGAGCCTCTCCACCGGGGCGAAGCCTACGTGGGCAACCCTCCGCCCCGAACCGCATGCGGCCCACCAAGCCGGCCTAGGACGCCTGCTGGCCTGGCCGCAGGGATCATGGGGACTACTGACCCCAGCCCACCCGCTGAACCTCGGTATTGTGTCGCCGTGGCAAGGCCCAGCAGGGTGGGGTTTTTTCCCCAGAATGGGGTGGGCGCAGTGCCAATGGGCTCCAGGGCCCCAACCACAACCGAGCCTCGCGTCGATGTTTGGAGCGGCGCAGCAGCCCCCTGTGATGCCTGGCCCCGCCGCGCCAGCCCAACCCAGCCGCAAGCGCAGGGGCCCCTCCCCACAGACGGAAGCGCACCGGGAGTAGCCCAGCCGACGCAACCTGCTGGGGGGCAGCTCGGAGGGCCCCAGCTGCAAGCAACCGTCTGGCTGCGCAAGCTCAGGCCACCGCCCAGCCGGCCCCAGAGCCATCCCCTCGGTTTCATGCCACGTTCGATGGGGACCCCAAGAAACTGGCCTATTTCCTACACCGGGTCTGGGCATACATCGACCAGTACGGGACCCAATTCCAGTCAGACCGACAATTGATCGACAATATAACCGAGGGGATGAACGAGGGGGAAGCGGCGGAGTGGGTGGCGGAGCTCCACGACGAAGCAGCCCCAGAACTCGACGATGCAGACGAGTTCGTCCGGCAAATGCGGGTCCGCTTTAACAATGTGGCCCAGCAAGTGGAAGCCGAAGAGCAGATCCAGGGGTTGAAGCAAGCAGGCCACCCAGTGAAAGAATTAGTGTGGGAATTCAGAAGGGCGGCCGGGAAAGTGTGAGACTGGCCTGAGAGGCTCTTGGTGCACATGTTCCGAGACGCCCTGGATCCAGAACTAAAGAAGGCATGTGAGATCCGGGGAGTTCCGTGCCGGATCCAAGAGTGGGACAACACGGCCATCGTCCTGGATCACGCAATCCGGGACCACAAGAAACCTCCCACCGAAAGAATGGCCAGAAGGCCCCTGGGCCGCCGAGTCCAACCGAAGCAAGCCGCAACACCAGCCCCTGAGGCAACAAGAGGCGTGAAGTGCTATAGATGCGGCCAAACTGGTCACTGGGCGTCGGAGTTCTGGAGGTTCTGAAGGCCCTGGCTGCATCTTTGCCTCTGGCACTGAGTCCACACCAACCTCCTCACTGTCCGACTCAGGTACCAGCTGCACAGGCCGCCGGCGCATCACCACCACAGCCTCTTCGCTGTCAGAGTCTGCAACCAACTGCACGGTCGCTGGCGGGCCACAACACCCGCTACCGAGGGCCAGGCAAACTCCTGGGCCCCGGAAGAAGCCCCCAAAACCACCGGAGCGAAGTCCCCTGGCCCTACAAGCGGAAGAGTCCCCTCCCCACCTGACGAGGCTGAGGCGTCGCCAGGAGAGGAACCGTCTCCGCGATGGGACGAAGGAGGCAGCGGCGAAGACGACCCAATGGTGAGTGAAGCTGTTCGCCCTTTCCTCATTAAGGTGAAACTCACGGTACCAGAGATGGGGGAGGAAGGAGAGGTAGACGCAATGATAGACACGGGCTGCTCGAGATGTTTAATCAGCAAAGCAGTGGTAGGAAAGCTAGGGATCCGCACCAGGCCCCTAGCTAACCTCATCCGATTCCAACAAGTGGACGGATCGCTAATTGGGGGGCCCCCGCCACTCTCCTCACCGAGTTGGTAGACTTGCAGATAGTACACCACCACGAACTCATCCGGTTCATAGTTGCCCCCAAGATGTCTGAGACAATCATCCTGGGGCTTGCGTGGCTAGACAAGTGGACCCCCACCATCAAATGGGAGGACGGATACCGAAAGCTAACCATGAGCATCGGGCCTCTACCCCCCAAAGAGAAGCAAGGCCGCCCGAAAGAGCCAAAGCTCCTAGGGCCAGACCGCCCCCAGCCGGCAGCCCCGGCGCTCGAGGCCAAGCCCCCAGGCTCCCAGCAGGTGCCGGCAGAATACCGAGACCTGGAGGGGGTGTTTAGTGAGGAAGACTGTAACTATCTTCCCCCTCACTGGCCTACGGATTGTGCGATAGAGTTCGAGCCGGGGGCTACGCTCCCAAAACCAAAAATGTACTCGATGACCCCAAAGGAATTGGAAGAGTTAAGGAGGTACATCGATGCCAATTTAGAACGAGGGTTCATCCAACCGGCAAAATCAAGGGTTGCAGCCCCCGTGCTCTTCAAAGAGAAGAAAGATGGGGGGGGTGGTCAGATTGTGCATTGACTTCCGTGGGATCAACGCCGTGTGCGTGCAAAACACGTACCCCCTCCCTCTCATGAAAGATTTGCTGAACCACTTGTCCAAAGGCAAGATATTCACCAAACTGGACTTGAGAGAAGCATACTATCTCATACGCATTAGGGAGGGAGATGAATGGAAGACCGCCTTTAACTGCCCATTGGGAAGCTTCCAATTCAGAGTCATGCAATTCATCAACGAGCTGCTCCACCCTCACCTGTACAAGGGGGTACTCGTTTATTTGGATGACATTCTCATCTTTAGTGAAACACTAGAGAAACACGTGAAGCTAGTGCGGCAAGTCTTAGAAAAGCTTCTGGCCGCCAAGCTGTACGCAAAACTTTCCAAGTGCAAATTCCACAAAACCTGCCTAGACTACCTGGGATACCGTATCTCCAGCGAGGGAATAGAGATGGATCCAGGGAAAGTAAAAGCGGTGCTTGACTGGCAGCCCCCACGCACTCGCAAGCAACTTCAAAGCTTCTTGGGCTTCGCAAACTTCTATCGGCAGTTCATCCCTGCGTTTGCCGAGGTGGCGCTGCCACTGACCGAACTGCTAAAGACCGGCCCATCGCCCACCAAGCCAAAGCCCAACCAGCCAATTGGTTGGACAATGGAATGCCAAAAAGCATTCAAAAGGCTGAAGCGACTCTTTGCCCAAGAACCGATCCTGCAACACCCCGACCCAGAACAGCAGTTCATAATTCAGTCGGACGCCAGCGACGTAGCGGTGGCAGTGGTGCTGTTGCAGAAAGACGAAAAGGGCCACCTCCTGCCGTGCGTTTACGTCTCGAAGAAGCTCACAGCCACTGAGAGGAGATGGGCCATTTGGGAGAAAGAAGCCTATGCAGTTCGTTGGGCGCTGCTCACTTGGAGGCAATTCCTAGAGGGGGGCAAAGTACCGTTCAAGGTGTGGACAGATCATAAGAACCTCGAAGCACTGAAAACCCCCAGGAAACTCTCACCCAAACAAGTACGCTGGGCGCAATACTTCAGAATGTTCAAATTCGAACTGAAGCACCTCCCAGCTGGGAAGAATTTACTGGTGGATGCTTTGTCGAGAAAACCACAATACAACAGCCAAAGAGAACAAGAAGTCCACTCCGTCATTCCTCCCTCGCCAGAGAAAACAGCAGCCCCAGTCCTCACCCGGGGCCAAGCCAGCCAACCAAGTACTCCTAGCCAGGACAAAGGGACAGCAACGCTGAAAGCAGCGCTGCCTG
>QLTV01002842.1:67312-84070 GCA_003457575.1 Thermophis baileyi | reverse complement strand
TAAGCCCTTGCTTGATCATGATTTTTCTGATCAGCAGCTACAAACACTTGTGGTGGATTTTCTACGATATACCACAGCTCTTTAGCTTTCAATAAACATTCCATTTTTGCAGCCCACACAATATAATTCTTCTGGCCCAAACGAGGCACAGAGCTTTCCTTAAATTCCATTGCAGCCACTCTGCTAATCCTACCTTGTTTTTTATACTTTCTAAACACAGGCAATTTCTTCCAGCTTTAAATTACAATGCAGTCCTTAGTGAGCTCTGGGCCCATAACCTGTTAGAGAATTTTTCTTTCTCTGTTGTAGAAAAACAAATCAGAAGCTCTCACAGTTGACTGCATTTTGCTGAATCAAATAACTTCTTTATAATCGTATCAAAATATTTACAATACCATACATTCTTCTTTACAGCAACATATCATAATGAAGTCTTCACACAGAGAGATACAGAGACAGACCTGAGACTGGAAAACATGTCCAGCTTCTAGCTTAATTCCTTTTGCACAGACTCAGTAGCACTTTACTCACATTGGCTGACTGAGTTACCACATGACTCTTCCTGCTCATGAATATCCCAACAAATACCTTCACATGCTTTAACACTGTGAATTTGTAGCATCATCCTAATAAACACAAAACAGCTGGTATAAATATTATTTACTATATCTATGCCATGCAATATCTTAAAATCGTTATAAATGCACTTACATGAGTCTTGTCCATCGTGAAGAGAACTTCTTTACCAGTTAGCAGTGCGGTGCACCTATGCTTAAATACCTAGCACCTTATCTGTTTCAACTAAATACACGTCCTGTACCACCACCACCCCACCAATGCTGCTGACATCACACATAATCCAGCAATCATTACCCCTTACCCAATTATTAGAAATAACCGATTTCCAATTGGTTCAGTATACCATTTTATTTGAAATGCATACCATTTACATTAACATTTTCTTGTAATAAATTTCTGATACATTTTGGCATATCAATCTCTTGACAGATATAGGGGTCTCATCACGTATCTTTGTCATTAACGCCAGTGGTTCTTTTGTCTTCTCAATGCTTTCTATACATGCATTGACTTCATTCAGGGTATCCCTTGTGAAATATAGTTTACTCATTTTGTCTGAAATATTAATGATTGTCCATACAATTTGAGGTTTAGATATTTGAAGACACATGCTTTTAACAATGCCTGTTTCATCGGCTCCATCCATTTGGTCATCATTTTGCAGGCAGCCCATCATACAATGATGTAAAATTTTGACAACACAACTCTTGACAAATTGCAAAAGTCCTATGTTCTGATAGACGAACGGTTCTGAAAGAAGAAATACCACACATTATATATTCCATTTTCAACTCATGAAACTTTTTTGGTTTACACATTCTGCATACCCTCATCGTTTGTTGTTTGACAGAATCGACAATAACAGATCTTAATCACCAAGCCACGCTTACTCTCAATATTAAACATTTTACATCTTTTCCTATCTCGACGGACTCTCTTTGCTGGTTCAGGTCTCACATTTACATCAAATAAATCCTCCTCTGACTGTAACTTAGCATTATTTTTATTATTTCCGTCGCAAGGTCCCATGTTATTATTAAACGCAGGCTACGTTTTAGGTGGCTGAATTGGCAAACGTCTGTGTTGTGGCCCACCAGCGACCCGTGCAGCTGGTTGCAGACTCCGACAGCAAAGAGGCTGTGGTGGTGATGCGCCAGCGGCCTGTGCAGCTGGTACCCGAGTCGGACAGTGAGGAGGTTGGTGTGGACTCGGTGCCAGAGGCAGAGATGCAGCCAGGGCCTTCAGAACCTCCAGAGGCTCCCATCACTGACGAGGAAGAAGAGGAGGAGCATATTCTGAATGCACGGGCACGCAGAGCTGCCAAGAGGCAAGAATGGTTACTCAGGAGGAGGTCTCCTCGGGAGTAAGGCTTTGGGCTAATTGGCCACGCCCTTAGCCTATTTAAGTCATGACCAATCACATTGCAGGAAACAACGTTGTTCGTGATTACTTCTTGTGTTTTGCATCCAGTCAAGTCTGTTCGGCCTTTGTTCTATTTCGTGACTTTTTCCTGCACATTTATTTCTGGGAGTTTTGCCAACTACTGTAAGAACTGCTCTTATCTGCAAGCTGGTTTCTTCAGAAGTGAGACAATTATCTCTTGAACTCTTGCTGGCTGTTAATGAAGTTAAATTAACAGCCAGTGTTCGAAAAAAGACTGCTTTAAATGTATGTTTATTTAAAACGGCTACTAAGACGTTAATTAGTAGACCTTCAGTAGTAAACCAACAGTGTGTTCGGAGTTTGTGTGTGTTGCATTCTTGGTGGTTGGTAGCTGGGGCAGAACAGTCTGCAGAGACCTCCTTTTTATTAACCCCGTGAAATGCAGGTCACACCTGGGACAGGCCCAAACATACCCTAGGTCACACATACGATCACAAGTGTCGCACACCTGCTCTCTAAGAAACCTACACCGCGCATGCCCAAATGTTAATCCCCTGGGACATGTCCCAACAAGCCCTGTGCCCTATTGTCATAAATAAGCGTGCACATAAGTACCACGTTTTTATTTTTTATTTTTACATGTATCGACTGTCCCCCACTCAGGAACCCCTCAAACCTCTGTTGCTTTTCTTTATCCTGTAACGTGCATCTTTGACTGAATCTGCATTTGGTGCCTTAATGCTATTCGATGTGACAAACCCCACACCTTACACCCTCGCCCATTCTCTTAATTTTATTTATGTTTTCCAGCCTTTTACCCCTACCCCTGAACCATTTCGGAAAAGCAAAGCACTCCTACAAAAAGTTCTTTTGCAAAATGGTATTTTATTTTTACATCCAGGCTGTCAGGGTTCCAAATAGCCTCCAATTTTAAATCAGAGTCCGAGGCAGAATATTCCTCAAAGTTCCAATTTATTAACAGAGCCATGTTGGCACATCTGGGATAAACCCAAATCTGAAGCTGCAGGGGTTTCTCCACCCAGTTGAAAGTTCAAACCCTTGTCCCCACACCCTCAAGTTCATCACGTTAACCAATCTTCTTCTGCCAGCGTGGCAGCTACTCCCATCTTCTTCCGTGCAGGTGCAGGACAAAGGATGACCTTGACAATCTAGAAGGAATTTGCTATGGCTACATGCATACATCCCTCATGCAATGACCCCTCCCAAATTCCCATAGCAAAGAATACATTTTTAAAAAGCATAAAGTGTGGCAGGCCAAAGACTCCGACTATAATGGCTTCGGCCTGACACCTGCATTGTAAGAAATCCTAGAACCGTGATGGTGAACCTATGGCACGTGTGTCACAAGTGGCACGCGGAGCCATATGCACGCGAGTTCAGGTCCGGCGCGCATGTGCGTGCCGGCCAGCTGATTTTCGGGCCTTCTGGGCCCTCTGGGAGTCGGGAAACAGGATGTTTCCAGCCTCCGGAGGGGGTGGGGAAGGCCCGTTTTTTTCTCTCCCCAGGCTTCAGAGCCTTTCTACGAGCTTGGGGAGGGCGAAAACGGCCTTCCCCACCCCCAGGAGGCCCTCCGGAGGCCAGAAATGGCCCGTTTCCCAACTCCCATCACATGAGGACGACTTCCGGGGTAACATCATGGTGGTGCGGTGCAGAGAAATGGAGCGCTAATTCTCTGCCCGATTTTTTGCGTTTGGGAGGCCGAAATCGGCATCGCGATCCTCGTGGGGGAGAACAACAAGCAGGGGAATACCGTGCGGCAACGGGAAGGGGAGGGGAGCGACAAATTTATATTTATTCTGACTTTTATTTACATATTTGGATCTACGTGTTCTATAATACTGAAAATATTTATACTACTTATTTTTATTATATTATATTTATACTATACTATTACTGTATTAACATATGTTACATATTATGAAATAATTTAACTATTGGTATTTAAATATTTGAAGTAGAAATTAAACATTAAGTATTAAGTATTTAATATTTATAGATGGTATTAAAATAAATCAAGTAAATAGTTTTAAGTATTAACACTAAAGTTTAGAAAATAATAGTAATAATATCTGAGTCTTGTAACCTTTTTTTGTATTTTTGATTTCCTTCTCTCACTTTAGTTCTTCCTCTTGAAGATCTTTTACCCCTCTTCTTTTCTATATATATGATATATAAAATAATTTGGAATTTATAATTTATAATAGATTATTACAAATGGAATTTTAATATAAAGAGTGAATAGCTGATTATAAGAATTTGAATAACAAAAATAGAATACTGGTGGGCTGGTTAATAGATGATACGGTGGAACAACTTTTTCAAAAGAGTAAATATGGCAACCACATCCACTGTGACTAAAACTATTAAAAGAGCAATACCTGTAACGGCCTCACCAGCAGGTCTTTTCCCTCTCTCATTCTCTCCCTCCAGGTCTCTCATTTCTCTCTCCCTCTCCCTCTCTCCCTTCTCTCTCTCATGTTTCTCTTTTTCCCCCCTCTCTTACTCTCCCTCCATCATTTTCTCATTTCTTTCTTTTTCTCCTTTTCTCCTTTTCTCTTTCTCATTTCTCTTTCCCTTTCATTTGTTTTTCTTTTTCCTCTCCCTCTCTCTCTCATTTGTTTCCCTCTTTTCCCTCTCTCTTTCTCCCCCTCCATCATTTTCTCATTTCTCTCTTTTTCTCCCCTTTTCTCTCTCTCATCTCTCCCCCCTTCTCTCTCCCCCCCCCATGTGCATGCGTGTTCCCTCTTGAACCATTTCCAAAAACAGGCGAGGGTTGGGGTTTTTTTCCCTGATGTTCTTTCTTCTTCTTTGGGTGCTTTTTACCATATGATTTAAATCAAGAGTCATTTCAGGTTCTCAGATAAACAAAGCTATTTCGTCCCCTTGCTGTAGCTCCCTGTCAGCTGGCCGGCCCCACCCGTCACCCTCCCCTCCCTGTCACTCCTCGCATGGCCTGAGAAGGTAAGGGTGACGGCGGGGATGGAGACTCGCTCCATATTCCAGAGCAGGAGGGAAGCGCCCCTGTACTTGCCTCTCATCTCGCGGGCGCTTCTTGGTGCTGCGCACGCACCTCAGTTGCTCGGGGAAATGCACGACTTTATCTCCGCTCCAAGACATGCCCGGCCCGGATGCGGCCGATGCGCCGCATCGTAATGGGCTCCAGGAGGAGGAGGGGACGCAGTCTCCCCCATTGTGAAGCACGCTAAATTTAAGCGTGCTCACAAGGCGCTGCAAGAGCAGCGAGGACATGGAGGCGCACGAGAGGAGGAGGAGGAGGAGGGGGAGGGGGAGGAGGAGGGAAGCCTCCGCTGCGTTCCTCAGCCAGCCCGGATTTCCAAAAGGAAGAAAGAAAAAGGGGTAGTGAAGAGCCCCAAGGAGAGCTCGCTGGACTTTCCAAGAGAGTAAGAGACACAGAGACAGGGAGTGAGAGCGAGCGATACACACACACACACACACAGAGAGAGAGAGAGAGAGAGAGAGAGAGAGAGAGAGGAGACCGGCGGATGGGTGAGCATCTTTGGTGAGGGCCCTCCGGCTTTTTCTGAGCCTGACCCCCGGGGTGGGCATGCAAGGTTCGGTGGGGCCAGCCCCCTGTTCCCGCTGGCCTGAGCTTTTTAAAGCCGCAGCTAAGCGCTGCGGGCCCATCCCCCTTTCCGTCGTCCCCTTCTCCCGGATCCCATTCCCACCCCACCAGCCCTCGTGTTAGCGAGGCCGGCGTCGGTTGCAGATGGGTCGGGCCAGTGTCTCAGGGCGGGGAGCAGGTTGCACATCTCCCCAAGTGACCGAGGCACGCCCAGCACCAACAAGGGCCGGAAGAAGCTCCAGCAAGAGTGAGGCACTGGAGAATCAGCCACTGGATGCTTCTCCATCCCCCGCCGTCACCCTTACCTTCTCAGGACAGGCGAGGAGTGACTGGAAGGGGAGGGCGAGGGGCGGGGCCACCCAGTGATGGGACAGGGAGCCGCAGCAGAGGGCCCAAAGAGCCGCATGCGGCTCTAGAGCCGCAGGTTGCCAACACCCGCCCTAGGTAGTCAATTTTTTCCTGGTGGAATTCACATTTGGAAAGTTTTGCATAGAGTTTTGCGGACCGGAGTTTGTTTAGGACCGCTCGGATTATTTTTACATGCTCTGCTTTGGTTTCTGTGTATATTAAAATGTCATCAAGGTAAACCAGGACCCCCTTGTATAAATGCTCGTGAAGCACCTCGTTTATTAGTTGCATAAAAACGGCTGGGGCGCCTTGTAGTCCGAATGGGAGTACTTTAAATTGGTAGCAGCCCAGTGGGGTATTGAATGCAGTCTTCCATTCGTCCCCTTCCCTTATTCTGATGTGGTAATAAGCCTCTCTTAAGTCCAGTTTAGAGAAGATTTTTCCCTGAGAGAGGTGTGCTACTATGTCTTTCATAAGGGGGAGGGGGTATACATTTTCTACGCTCACCGTGTTGAGATTTCTATAGTCTACGCAAAGACCCGTCTTTTTTCTCGCGGAATAGTACCGGGGCTGCGATTTTTGGTCGGGTAGGTTCAATAAATCCCCTCGCTAGGTTTTCGTCAATGAACGCTCTCAGTTCGTCAAGTTCTTGGGGGGACATGCTATACATTTTGGGCTTTGGGAGTTTAGCCCCTGGCAAAATTTCGATGGCACAGTCTGTGGCGTGGTGTGGGGGGAGTTTGTTGGAGCCTTCCTCGCTGAAAACCTTGGCTAGATCCCTGTACTGTTTTGGGATACCCTGGGTTGGCGTGGTCCAGCTGGCCATGGCTGTTTCACTGCTCCCCCCCTTCAGGTTTCTCCTCTCGTTCGTCAGCGAAAGTCACGTGTCCTTGGAATCTTATGGTCCCTCGCTTCCAATTTACTTTAGGGTTCCATTTCCTTTTGCTACTATAAATGTGATTGTTTCGTCATGGTTTCCCATGTTTATTTGCAAGGGTTCTGTAGCAAAAATGGCTGGCTCCCCCCCCCCCCACTACTGTCCCGTCTAGCTGGCAGAAAGTGATGGGGGTTTTTAATTTCCTTAGATGGATCCCCAGTTTCCCCACTAGGGTTGGACTAATGAGGCATCGGGTGCACCCCGAGTCCAGTAAGGCTGAGATTTTTTCCCTCTTCCCCCAGCTGGTGATGAAAAGTCTTAAGGGTAGGGTGAGTGGTTCAATTGGATCACTTACCAGCGGGTCGTCTTCCGGATCACTTTTGGATGGACTCAGGTCTTCACATCGGGGTGCCGGAGTTCCTTCCTCTGGGGTTGAAGGGGGGTGAAACTCCATGGCCTCTCTGCTTCTCAAAGCAGTTTCTTTCCCTTGGGGGGGGCTGTTTTTGCGGGCTTTCCTCTGGACAGGCGCTCGGGCTTTCTGGCGGGAGTTTTCAAATGACACTCCGCTGCGCGGTGCCCCTTTCCGCACTTGAAACAGGCAGACGGCCTTGGTGCTAGGGCGGTTTGCGGTTTGAACGGTTCCCTCTTCCCCTGGGGTGGGGATCTTCTCCAGACCCTTCCTGCTCGGTACTGGTTTCGGGTCATATCAATCTCAGCTTCCTCTGCCATGAGGTACCACTCATGCAAGCGGTTAGGGCCCCCCCCCCGGGCTAAGCAAACGATGTATAGGTCGTCATTCAGCCCATCTTTGAACAAGCTCACCAAGATGTCTTCTGGCCAATCCACCCGGCAGGCGAGGTCTTGGAATTCCTCAGTGTATTTGGCTACTGGCCGGCGACCTTGCTTTATGACTCTGATGCGATCGCGGGCTTTGCAGTCAGCCAGTGGATCTTCAAAACGACGTCGCAGTGCTATCATGAAGCAGTAGAAGTTCCGTAGCTCAGGAGCATCGGCGTTGTGGAGGGTTACCATCCACCGGGCAGCTGTCCCCTCTAAGGCTAGGGTGACAACTTGAACTCGCGCCCCCTGGGTTGGGAAATTCCGGCCGTATTCCTGCATATATATGAGGACTTGGGCCAGGAAGAAACCCAACTTCTGAGGGTCCCCATCATATTTTACGCCCAGGGGGGAATTTCCTCTCCAACTGGGGTCACCTGGGCTGGTGCTGCGAGGGGCAGGTTCCCCGGCGCGGCCACTGCTCCGGCGTCGTTGTCAGCTTGGTCGGCTGCTTCTGGGTCTGGGGTGACAGCTCTAGCTTCAACAGCGGCTGGTGCTGTTTCTGCCCCCCTCCGTTGATGGCCCGGCTCCCCTCGGACGTTAAGATTCTCCAAAGTCTCCATCACGAGTCGGGTGATGTGCCTCTTGAGTCGGTCTTCCTTCAGCGGTTCCTCGGTCAGCTCTTCCTGGTCGGATAGGGCCTCCAACTTCAGCTTCCACCCCGGTTTCCGGCTGCCGCGGGTGAGGGTGACTCCTCTGGTTCTCCCATCCTAGCTGTCCTTCTTCCCCATGCCGATCGACCACCGGGGTTTCATGGAGGCTTCCAGGACAGCCTCGATGTCTTCAATGGGGCATATGGGGCCGGCGTCTGGCTGGGTAGTCGTTGATGTCTCTCCCAAGCACTCTGCCTCCCCTGGCTCGCTGCTTTGTTCAGACATGGTTTGTAGGGTCCCCTTGGTAGAGCGAAAATCTTCTCTCCGGGTTGACCACGTTTGCAGAGCCTGCTTTATGTAAGGTCCGGCCTCTCCTCCTCATTCAAGAAAGTAAAAACTCTTGAAACTTAGCATTTCAAAAGGAACCTTTTATTGAACTGGAGGGAGAGCAGGACGAAAGAAAAGCAGGCTCTGAGGTCCCTCAGGCAGTACAGTTAGGATAAAGGAATTAGAAACCCCTCCCAACAGTCCAATGTGGATTCAGCCAATCCTCAGGTGTGAAGATGTTATTTTACCAGCCGCTCTGAGAAACCGATAAGGGAACTTTCTCAGGGTCATCCTCTGCTGGCTTTCAAGCGATACAACCCACATGGCCCTACCTCCCCTTACATTCTGCAAAAGGTGTGAAAATCCCAGGGCACCTAGGCGCCAAGCTAAAGGTTATAAATCAATAGGATACAGGATATAGGATACATAAGGAAGAAAGCAATAAAGTAAATAATGTAACCAAGGGTCCCCCCTTCCCCTGAAGAATGGCAGAATCACAGATCTGACAGCCCGGTAGTGATGCCGGATAAATTTGATGGCTCGCTGGCCCAATTTCCAGCATTTTTTTGGGCAGTGTCAGCTTTATTGTTTTCAAAATTTGTTTTTATTGCACAATTTTTCTTTACATGCCTCTATCACATAATTAACAGATCTGTGACATTGTTCATACAATTAGAATCATTATTCAGTACATTAGATACATTCTATTTCCAATCAATCTAACCCTATGTACATTTATATTTCTTATTTCTATTGTCTATCCATTCATACCAATTCTCCCATACCGCATAGTATTCTGAATCATCCTTTTCCTTTAACTCTAATGTGAGTTTGTCCATTTCTGCACATTCAAATATTTTTTGGATTACTAGTTCCTCTGGTGGGCTACTGTCTTTCTTCCAATATTGTGCAAAGGCAATCCTTGCCGCCGCTATTATGTGTAACATCAAGTACTTTGATTTTCTATTGTATTTCGCCCTAGTTATCCCCAGGAGAAATAGTTCAGGTTTGAATTCTATTTGGCATTTAATTAAATCCTGCAGCCAATTCTGTATATTCTTCCAATATCTTTTCGCTTCAGGGCATAACCACCATGAATGAAAGAAGGTACCTTGTCCCTGTTTACATTTCCAGCATTTTGGGTTTAGATTTGGGTACATCTTGGCCAATCTCGCCAGCGCCAAATGCCAATGACAAAACATCTTATATTGATTGTCCTTATAGGCCACAGATTTAGTAATTGTGTAGTTTTTGTTCCAAATTTTTTCCCAATCTTCCAATTCTATATTATGTCTGAAATTCTTGGCCCAGGCAATCATGGGTAGATTTTGGTACATCTTGGCCAATCTCACCGGCGCCAAATGCCAACGATAAAACATCTTATATTGATTTTCCTTATAGGCCACAGATTTAGTAATTGTGTAGTTTTTGTTCCAAATTTTTTCCCAGTCTTCCAATTCTATGTTATGTCCAAAGTTCTTGGCCCAGGCAATCATACAGTAGGTTCTTTTACCACCTCCTCTGCCCTATCAAATTTTAGTAAATAGTTACATATTTTGGATATTAATTTTTCCTCTGGACTTACCAACAGTTTATCTAATTGTTGCGGTTCGGTTTCAAATCCATATTCCTCTGCATCCTTCTTATATCTAGATTGTACCTGTAGGTATGGCCACCAGTCAATGCATATTCCTTGTTCCTTTAGTTCTTGATTGTTTTTAAGTTTCCCTTGGCAATCTAAAATTTCATTGTATCTGTATGTTCTAGCTATATCCAATGTATTGGTGTAGATCATTGCCTCCATGGTGGATAACCACCCAGGGATCCTCATATAATGTTTACTCCTTATGTCTTCCCAAGTTTGTATCAACGCATCTCTTATTTTGTGTCTGTAGAAATACGAGTGTGCCTTCTTTCCCTTATCCCACAAAAATGCGTGCCACCCCTTTTGTACATCATGCCCTTCTAATGTTAGGATTCTTCTATTTTTTAGGTTTACCCAGTCTCTGATCCATACCAGTATTGCTGCTTTGTAATAGAGCTCCCACGCCGGGAGTCCAAAGCCACCTCTACTTCTGCTATCCTGAAGTGAGGCTAATTTTATCCGCGCCTTTCTACCTGACCAAACAAATTTTGTAGTTATTTTGTTTAAATCTGTAAAAAAACCTTATCCAATTTTATAGGGATTGTTTGGAATAAATAGAGTAATTTAGGTAAAATATTCATTTTAATAGTCGCTATTCTTCCTAATAAAGATAATTGTAGTGTCTCCCACCTTTCCAAATCCTTCTTTATTTGTTGAAGTAGTTTTATGTAATTGTCATCTTTTATTTAGTATCATCTTTCTTTGAACCAAATTCCTAAATATTTTGCTGTTAACCAAATTCCTAAATATTTAATCTTCATAGTAATTTGTAATCCCATTTCCTCTTCTAATTCTTTTTTCTGGTTCATTGTTAAATTTTTAACTAACATTTTAGTCTTTTCTTTATTAATTTTAAGGCCCGATACTTCTCCATATTTTTCTATTTCTTGTAATAAGGTGGGGCCAGTTTCCAATGGCTCCTCAATAAAAAATACCAAATCGTCGGCAAAGGCCTGAACTTTATATTCTTCCTTTTTAATCCTTGTTCCTTTTATTTCTTGATTCGCTCTAAACCTATTTAATAATATTTCTAATGTCAATATAAAGAGTAGACGTGACAATGGGCATCCCTGGCGTACTCCTTTCGTTATTTGGAATGTTTTTGTAGTATCCCCGTTCAATATTACGTTTGCCTTTTGAGTAGTGTATATTGCTTCTATCATATTTCCAAATTTGTCTCCAAAGTTCATATCTCTGAATCATAAATTGCCAATTTAGGTTATCGAAAGCCTTTTGAGCATCCAGAAAAACCAGGGCCGCTTGTTTTTCTGGGTGGGCTTCGTAGTATTCTAATATTCTTGTGTTATCTCTTATTTGTCTTGTTGGTAGAAATCCGTTCTGATCAGGGTGTATATTTTCGTTTAATAGTTTTTTCAACCTCTCTGCTATAATATTCATAAATATTTTATAGTCAGCATTTAGGAGCGAGATTGGCCTATAGTTCCCAATTTGGTTCTTGTCTGTACTTTCTTTCGATATCAAGGTGATATATGCCTCCCTCCATGAGTCCGGTAATTTTGCTTTGTTCAACGCTTCATTACATACTTCCAATAATATTGGTTCTATTAGGTCACCCATATTTTTATAAATTTCCCCTGGAAGGCCGTCTGGCCCTGGGGTCTTATTGTTCTTTTGTTTCTGGATTGCCTCTTTCAGCTCTACTAGCATTATTTCTCTATTTAGGATCACTCTTTTTCCCTCCTCTAATGGTGGCATCCCTTCCCCCTTCAAATAATTCCTTATATTATCCTTTGCTATTTCTTCCTGTTTATAAAGATTCTCAAAATATTTTTGTGTAATCCTTTTTTTCTCTTCTTCGTTATTTTGTAAATTCCCCATTTCATCATATAGCTGCTGTATTATCCTTCCTTCTTTTTCTTTTTTCAATTTATAAGCTAGCCATCTTGTTTGTTGGTGTGTTTGAAGAAGTTTTGTTTGGTAAATTTTAGGCTTCTTGCAATATCATCTTGTTCTAATATATTTAATTTATGTTTAACTAAGGCCAATGTTTCTTTAATTTGTTCATTCCCTGATTTTTTTTGGAGTTAGTTTTCTAAATTTCCAATTTCTTCCTTTAATATATTATACTAATATTGGTTCTATTAGTTCACCCATATTTTTATAAATTTCCCCTGGAAGGCCATCTGGCCCCGGGGTCTTATTGTTCTTTTGTTTCTGGATTGCCTCTTTCAGTTCTACTAGCATTATTTCTCTATTTAGGATCACTCTTTTTTCCTCCTCTAATGGTGGCATCCCTTCCCCCTTCAAATAATTCCTTATATTATCCGTTATTTCTTCCTGTAATCGTTTGTGTATATTCCTTCTCCTTTAAAATCTGTGGGTTTAATGTCCATCTTCTACTCTTTTTTCTTTGGCCTCTCCATATTATTTCAAGGGGGTTATGGTCTGCCCACGTATTTGGGGAAATCTCTATCTTCTCTATTCCTTTGCCTACTTCCTTATTCATCCATGCCATGTCGATCCTCGACCATGATTTATGGGGGTTGGAATAAAAAGTATATTTATTTTCTTTTGGGTGTAAGCTTCTCCACATATCCGTCAGGTTCAATTCTTCTGTCATCTTAAAAAAGGTTTTTGGTAATATATTTCTTTTTTTCTTGTTCTTTGTATCGCTGGTATAGTCTTGTTTAGTATCTACTATCCCATTAAAGTTGCCCACAATACATACATTCCCTTGCCCTATCTCAGTAATCTTTTCGTGCACTTTCTTGTAATACTCCCCTTGGTTTTTATTGGGTGCGTAAATAACTACCAACAAGATTATTTTTTGCCCTATTATAACTTCCATCATTAATGTTCTTCCTTTTGGTTCTGCATAAATTTGTTTTACCTTTATCAATTCTTTAATGTATACTGCCACCCCTCTTTTTTCCCCCGCCAATGCTGTGTGTAACTTCCCCAATTTATTATATTCTAAGTATTTTTCATCTTGCTTTTTGATATGTACCTCTTGGAGGCACACAATATCTGCTTTTTGTTTAATTAATTTTGTAAATATTTGTTTCCTTTTTACCAATGCGTTTAGTCCATTGACATTAATTGATAGTAGTTTCAGCTCTTCCATTCTCCTATTTGTCAACCGGTTTCTGGTTCCTGTTGGTCCTTGTAGCTCTTTGTGTTCTTGTTCTAATACCACCTTCTTCTTGGTGTTCTTTTTCTTCTTTGCTTCTCTCTTCCTGTTCGCCTCCACTGGCTTCCTGTTGTTGTTGTTCTTCTTGGCTTGCGGTCTCCAGCTCCCCCCTACTCCCGTAGTCCTCTTCCATTCCCGTCAGTTGGTCAAATAATTCCTGGGCTTTGTCTAAGTTATCAATTTTGATCTTTTTGCCCTGCCAGGAAACAAGCATTCCTTCCGGGAGTATCCACCTAAACAATATGTTCCGTTTGTTCAATTGTGCGGCCAAAGGACGGTAATCTCTTCGCTGTTCTCGAACTCTTCTAGGGATTTGTTTCAGGATAATAATTTTCTTATCTTTGTATACCATTGGTTCTTCTCGAGTTATCTGATAAATTATATCCCTGACCTTTTTTTGAGCAAATCTGATATGTACCTCTCTGGGCAGTCTATGGCACCTAGCATAATTAGTTTGGATTCTATAAACTTCATCCAATTCATTTAAGATTTCGTGTTTATCTCTTTGGAGTGTTGCTGCGATTAGTTCTGCCATTATCTGTCCTAGATCTTCCTCTTTGGTCTCTGTCACATTTTGAAATGTATTTATTTATAAAAATTTATTTATTTATAAAATTTGTATGCCGCCCAACTCCCGAAGGACTCTTGGCGGCTCACAACATATGAGGAAAAAAAAAAAATGCAAAAATAAATATTGTTGTACGGCTTGCATCGTTTGCATATTAGGTGTTGTATTAGTCTTCTCTGTTGTTAGCATTCCTTCTATTGATCGTTGGGTTGTCGGGGAGGCCATCGTCATTGTTGGGTTCGATGCAGCTTTTTTCCCTGTCCTCAGGGTTGTCGTAGTAATACTAGTCATTTCTTTCAAGATTTTACTTTGTTCTCCGAGGATTCTATAGATACTTTTCCAAATTACCATCAACTGTTTATCTGCAGATTTCCCCCCCCCCTCCGTAATACTACTAAGTATCTTATACAACTATTATATTTCTTCTCTTAATCACTCTAATCAAGTTGTTCAGTGTATAAATAACATTAACTGCAATATAGATATGGATATTCTAAATATGTTCTAAGTAAATTAATCAAAATATATGTCAATCTAAGTATGTAATCAATATATATATAAATTTAAATATAAGTAAAAATAAATATAAAAATAGATATTAGTACATCAGATAATCAATATATAGAAATGAGGCGTTGGTCTTACCTGATACGCTCCTTCTCGTAGGGTGGAGATAGCATCTAGACATGGGTTGTCCTCATCCGTTCATCCAATAGGACTGCGTCTTTTAAGCTGATTATTCCTGCCCCAGCTTCATGAAGGCAGAAGACTGACTCGACGTGTGGTGCTGCTGACAGATATGTACCCCTCTCACGATGGTACAAAAGGAAAGGTTAGTACAAAGAAAAAAGGACACAGGCATGGACCAGGACCAGAGAGCAACCAGGGTGGGGCTAGATGCTATCTCCACCCTAAGAGAAGGAGCGTATCAGGTAAGACCAACACCCCTTCTCCATAGAGGGTGGAGCTAGCATCTAGACATGGGACATACCAAAGACATGTGTCCAAGGGTGGGCTGGTCCTGGGGCCAGAGACATTACTGTGAATGCACCTGCTGAAGAACCCTGCGACCGAAGGCCACGTCCGCCGAAGCGAAGGCGTCAATCTTGTAATGTCTTATGAAGGGCGATGGAGAAGCCCAAGTAGCCGCTCTACAGACCTCCTCGATGGAGGCTTGGGTCGCCCAGGCCGCTGTCGTTGCCACGCTGCAAGTGGAATGCGCCGTCACTTGGGAGGGGCGGGGAAGAGAACTTAGATCATACGCCTTGGCGATGGTGCCCCTCAACCAACGCCCAATGGTAGAGGGGGACCCAATGGTAGAGTGGGACACTTTGTGGCCCACTGTGGATGGCAGGAAGGAAACGAATAGAGACTCTGTTCTACGGATCTGAGATGTGCGTTGAATGTAAATTCGCAGAGCCCTGTGGACATCCAACTTGTGCCATCTTTGCTCCAGTGGATGGGAAGGGTTAGGACAAAAATTAGGGAGGATGACCTCCTGGGCCCGATGGAACCAGGAATTGATCTTGGGAAGAAAGGAAGGGTCCAAGCGGAGCACCACCCTGTCCAGGTGGAATATGCAAAGGTCCTTTCGCACAGAGAGTGCAGCGAGTTCCGAGATCCATCTGGCGGAGGTGATGGCTACCAGGAAGGCAACCTTACAGGTGAGGAGACGGAGGGAAGCCTCGCGTAAGGGTTCATATGGTGCCGCCGTTAGAGAGTTAAGAACCCTGGACAGATCCCAGGTAGGGTATCTGTGGATGACAGGTGGACACAGATTGGGGGCCCCACGGATGAACCTCCTCACCGTGGGATGTAAGGCCAGTGACTCCAGGGAGCCACAGGATAACACTGAGGACAAGGCCGCCACCTGCCTCCAGATGGTGTTAGGAGAGAGCCCCTTATCCAGGCCCGCTTGAAGAAAGTCAATGATGTTGCCAATGGAGAGTTGTACTGGTGCGTAGCCCTTTGTCGCGCACCATGCGCAGAAAGCCTTCCAGGTGGCGGAGTATATACGTTCGGTGGAAGGTCGCCTGGATGCCTGAATGGTTTTGATGGCCCTGGCGGAGATGTCCTGGCACCTTAGGGCCCACCGCTCAAGTGCCAGGCGGTCAGACGGTACCACCTGGGATCCGGATGGACCAGCACCCCCTGGCTGAGTGCAGACTCGGTGGCTGGTATCTGCCAGGGCTGTGATATTGACAGGGATATTAGATCCGCAAACCAGGCTCTCCTGGGCCAATGGGGGGCCAGGAACAGGACCTCTGCCCTCTCTTCCAGGATCTTGGTGATGACTCTGGCCAGTAGGGGAAGAGGAAAGGCATAGAGTAGGCCGGGAGGCCAGCTGCAGCGAAGGGCGTCCGTCCCCTCCGCGCCCTGGGTCTTGTACCACGAGAAGAATCTCGGGAGCTGAGCGTTCTCCGGGGTGGCGGACAAATCGACCTGTGGAAGACCGAAACGATGTGTCCGCTCGTGGAAGATATCTGGATACAGACGCCACTCTGCGTGGTCCACGTCTGACCGACTGAGCCAGTCTGCCTGGATGTTGGACTCCCTGGAGATGTGAGCAGCCGAGAAGGAAAGCAGATGGCGCTCTGCCCACAGACCCAGTCTCTTGGCCTCCCACATGAGGGAACGAGATCTTGTACCCCCCTGCCTGTTGATGTGGGCCTTCGCGGTCACGTTGTTAGTGAGCACCAGGATGTGTCTGCCGGATGTCAAATGTCGCAGTTGCTTCAGGGCCAGGTAGACAGCTCGTAACTCTAACCTGTTGATGTTGTGACTCGCTTCTGCTCTGGTCCAGTGGCCCTGAACCATCGTGGTCTGGGAGTGGGAGGTGAAAGCTG
>QLTV01002842.1:17423-39128 GCA_003457575.1 Thermophis baileyi | reverse complement strand
ATCCGGCCATGAAACGGTGTGTATGAGTTTTTAGTTGTTTTTTAAATGTTTTTAATATGTTTCTTTTTAATAGTTTTTAATATTTTAATAATGGGTTTTTTTTTTAATATTGTTGTAAGCCGCCCAGAGTCCCCCGGGAGTTGGGCGGCATAGAAATATAAATAAACTAAACTAAACTAAACTAAACTATCACTTAGGGGTGTATTCACTTTTGTTGCCACCAGTTTAGACATTAATGGCTGTGTGTTGCGTTATTTTGAGGGGACAGCACATTTACACTGTTATGCAAGCTGTATACTCACTCCTTTACATTGTAGCCAAGTGTCATTTCTTCAGTGTTGTCACATGAAAAGATATACTTAAATATCTAGACTAAACTAAACTAAACTAAATTAAATATAAATAAACTAAACTAAACTAAACTAAACTATCACTTAGGGGTGTATTCACTTTTGTTGCCACCAGTTTAGACATTAATGGCTGTGTGTTGCGTTATTTTGAGGGGACAGCACATTTACACTGTTATGCAAGCTGTATACTCACTCCTTTACATTGTAGCCAAGTGTCATTTCTTCAGTGTTGTCACATGAAAAGATATACTTAAATATTTACAAAATGTGAGGGGGTGTACTCACTTCTGTGACATACTGTATGTTACATGCACTGATAACCCTATGAATTTTAGATTGCTAGGGACAGAAATGTTCTATATCAATTAATTCTCTGTCCCCGCTGTTTAGTTTAAATGTTTATCCAGAAAATCTGTGAATTTAATGTCTCATCTCTTACCTATAAACAAATTCTTAAAGCCATGTCATTCAGTCCTAATCAACAGAAGTCCATTAACAGTTATGAGTAATAACAACATACTGTATATATGTTAACCTTGATCAAATATACCAACTTTATATTCCTTCCCTTTGTTTTTAGCAATCTTGATCTTTAATCCCTTTAAATAGCATCCCAGAACTTGATTTCCTTTCATTTTCTCTTTGTTTCTTCTCAGAAACTCCTTCAATACTTTAACATGTCTTTTTTGTAAATCAAAAATAAAGTTATCCAAGTCACTCTTCTAGTTTGTTATTTGTATATCCCTTTTAATTATTAAGACATCAGCCAGTTTCATTTGCAAATCCAGTGTAACATTTTTTCCATACTATAATGATTTACCACTACTTAGAAACTATGCGTATTTTCCTTATTTTTTTTCCTTTACCCCAGCTCAAGAGTGTATTTTTCTATTTTTTAAAAAAAAAATATAGCAACCGCCTTTTATGCAGGAAAAGAAGCTTTGGAACAAAATCTCACATTGTACACTGTGTTAATTGATGGTCGGTCTGTTTCCTCTCGTTTCCTCCCCCTTTTTAAAGAATTCTATCAAAGTTAACGTGGATTAGTTTTCAGTTACATTTTTTTAAAGATCAAAGTTTATTAGAACCAGAAATGGGCACCTGGGTTCAACTGTGTTATAATAAAGTCATGATGTGGAGGGAATGCAGCTTTGAAAGACTTGCTTCCAAAGAGATATATGTCCACAAGGTTATGTTTCTTGGAAATAAACCCCATTTTAAAAATTAACTTCCAACTAAAACGTTTGACAAACATATAATGAATGAAATTTGTCCCCAAAGCAGCTTTCACTTTGCCTTCCAAAGAAAACGGACTACTTTTGCAAATGGGGACTTACAGGAAAAAATAAGGAAAGGAACAAGCCCTGCAGTCTTGAAGCAGTAGAGTAGATCAAGCAGACTCAGACAGTTTTGTGTCTTGATTAGACACAAGGCCCAATTCAAAGTTAAGTCAGTAGTATTCAGGCATGGCTACCAGAATTCACTTTTGCGCTGAACAGAACATAGGGAATAGACTTCTGTTCAGTTGTAAAACACCCAGGTTCAACCAAAGATAAAAAGGAAATTTTGGATTAGCCTTAGTTGCCTGAGCAAAGTTCCTATTACCTGTAGTAACCAAATGAATGTTTATTTGCAAGTCTGGCTTTAATAAGAAGGATTTAACTTCATTAGATTCCTTTTGATAACTGCTGGTAGCATCTTTTTTTAAAATGATGTTCCATTCCTTATAATACCTATGTAAACCTCTGGTAGTTTCTTGCAATATAATAGCTGATGATGTTTTATAATTGTGTAACGAGATTAGTAAGGAAAATGAGATTCAAAACCAATATTATGGCTTTTACGGTACTTATTTTTTGAGGTGGTTGTGTACGAGGTTTGTGTCCCTTTCAGCACTTGGCTCCCACACAATTTTTCCTGTGTAGAGATGTTCAGTATTCGCTGTAAAAATCTGTTGGTCATATTTAGCTGATCTTTTGGCAATTGCCACATTTGATGTTTCACAGTAGTTGATAACTGTCTCTATCTCCTGTCTTCATAGAACGCCTTGCAGCAGGCTGTGGGCAGTGGCCTAGGAGGGAAACTGAAATATCCAACTAGTGAGAAAGGTACGAGAAACCAGGATTGAAGGGTGGTATCTGCATCAGAATTGTCTACCTACAATATCCTTAGACTATAAAAGGCCAGAGGTAGAGCTGTCTCTTCCATATACTGTCAGTTCCTAGATTAGAGGGAAGTGCATATCTTGTTGTTTGCCACCCAGAATCACTTATTTGTGAGATGGACAGCTATATAAATTTAATAAGTCTTTAAAATTAGAAAATCTTTCTCAATTACCACATTACCCTAGATATTCAGAATTTTTAAAATTGTTTGATTTGTACCCACATTTCTCACTTTTTCCAGAATGCTTTCATCATAGCTCCCAAATGCACAAGCAAAATAGTAGAACATACAGTATATTTATAATAATATTTTATAATATGTTTATAAAAACCCAGTCTAGCTGAATACCACTGAAAAAGAAATCCAAGAAGAAACCAGCATGGTTAAACAAAGAACTCTCTGATAAATTGAGAGACAAACAGGATAAGTACAAAAAAGGAAAAGAGGGACACATAACTAAGGTACAATACCAAGAAATAGCACAAACTTGCAAAGATGAAGTCAGGAAAGCAAAGGCTCAGAATGAAGTAAAACTTGCAACAAATGTCAAAAATAATAAAAGTTTCAACATGTAAAAAACAAGAAAAAAGCAAAGGAAACAATCGGTCCACTAATGAGAGAAGATGGCAAGGAAGTAATGGGCAGTAGAGAGAAAGCAGAGCTACTTAATTCATTCTTTGCATCTGTCTTCACACAAAAAGATAATACAGCTCAACCTACCAAAAACATAACCATAAAAGAGACTAGGAATACAAATTAAAATAAGCAAGAAAATGGTAAGAGAATACCTGTCCGGTCTAGACAAGTTCAAATCACCTGGACCTGACTGATTACATCCCAGAGGTCTGAAGGAGCTGGCAGATGTCATCTCGGAACCATTGAACCATATCTTTCAAAGATTCTGGAGCACTGGGGAACTACCAGAGGACTGAAAAAGACCTGATGTGGTTCCCATCTTCAAAAAAGGAAAAAAACACAGATCCAGGAAACTACAGACTAATCAGCCTGACATTAATACCTGGGTAGATCCTGGAAAAGATAAGCAACAGATCTGCGAACATCTAGACGCAAGCAAAGTTATAACCAGAAGCCAACATGGGTTTGTCAAAAACAGATCATGCCAAACAAATCTTACTTTGACAAAGTAGACCACAACCTACCGTATTTTTTGGAGTATAAGACGCACCTTTCCCCCCCAAAAAAGAGGGTGAAAATCTGGCAGCGTCCAGAAGGACTGAAGTGCTGTGTCTCTATCGGCCCTTGCTGCGAGAAAGCCAGGCTTTCAACGCCTACAGCTATAGGTAGGAAGACAGGGGCATCTCGGGAGCGGAGCCTTTGGTGCCAAGTGCCTCTTCTGCCCCCACGAAAATCATCCCCCACCCCACCCCACCCCCTCCAGTTAAATGCACGTAGGGTGATAGGGTTTGTTTTAAATGGATAAAAAGATCTGTGCTGCTCGTTATCAAAATCCGAGTGGAAGTGAGGATCCCCGCCTCCTGGAACCACCCGAAAATGCGAGGCACAGAGGCGGCGATGATCTGTGGCAATCCCTGCAGCCTGGAACAGCTGATTGGGGGTATTCCACCCGCCAATCAGCTGCTCCTGCTGAATCAGGCGCTGACCAGGCCGTTTGCTGTTTGCTGCATGGACGCTAGCCAGATGAATGCCGATGGATGCTGGTAGACAGAGGCAGATTTTTTTTTTCTTATTTTACTCCCCCAAAATTAAGGTGCGTCTTATAGTCTGAAAAATACGGTACTTCTTGGTAAGCTAAAAAAAATGTGGGATAGACAGCATCACCACCAGATGGATTTGTAACTGCCTGACAAATCACACTCAATGTGTAGTCCTCAATGGAACTACATTTACATGGAAGGAAGGAAGCAGCGGGGTACCCCAAGGTTCCGTTTTAGGCCCAGTACTCTTCAGTGGATTTGTAACTGGCTGACAAACCACACTCAATGAGTAGTCCTTAATAGGACTACATCTACATGGAGGGAAGTAAGCAGTGGGGTACCCCAAGCCACCAATAATACGCACACACAAACTGCAAAACACTGTTCTTTTACTAATAAATGTCTCCTAATAACTTCTTAGGAGCAACATAATAGTTTGAAAACAAAATAAAGGCAGAATAGTCTTTTTCACCTCCGCTGGTAAATGTCTAATCTTAACAGCTGGCCGGAGTCCAAGAGATAATATGAGCAGGTCTGACTGTATTTGGCAATACTCCCTGAAGAGACCTCCTCCTGAGTAGCCACTCTTGTCTTCTAGCAGCCCTGTGTGCCTGAGCATTGAGAAGAAGAGGCTCCTCCTCTTCTTCGGCCCTGATGGGCTCCTCAGGAGGTACAGAAGGCCCTGCTTGACTCTCAGCCTCCTCGCTGTCTGACTCGGGTGCCAGGTGCACAGGCCGATGGTACCTCGCCACAACCGCCTCATTGTCCTCCTCGCTCTCTGACTCGGGCGCCAGGTACACGGGCCGATGGTACCATGCCACAACCGCCTCATCGTCCTCGGGATCCATGATCACCTGCACGGGGCACTGGCGGGCCACAACAGATAGGCTCAAGATCCAGATGGATCTCATCAGATTTGAACACTGGGCCCTATCTAACAAAATGAAATTCAATGTAGAGAAAAGTAAGGTTTTACACTTACGTAAGAAAAACCAAATGTACAGGTACACATTGGGTGAAACCTGGCTCAGCAGTAACTGTGAGAGGGATCTTGGAGTCCTAGTGGACAATCACTTAAATATGAGCTAGCAATGTGCAGCAGCAGCCAAAAAGGCCAATGCAATCCTAGGTTGCATTAACGGGGATAGAATCAAGATCAAGTGAAGTATTAGTACTGCTTTATAAAGCCTTAGTAAGACCACACTTAGAATACTGCATCCAGTTTTGGTCATATTATAAAAAAGATGTAGAGACTCTGGAAAGAGTGCAGAAGAGAGCAACAAAGATGATTAGTGGCCTGGAGGTTAAAACACACGAAGAATGGTTGCAGGAATTGGGTTTGTCTAGTATAGTGAAACGAAGGACTAGGGGTGACATGATAGTGTTCCAATATTTGAGGGGCTGCCACAAAGAAGAGGGGGGTCAACCTATTTTCCAAAGCACCAGAAGGCAAGACAAGAAACGATGGAAACTAATCAAGGAGAGAAGCAACCTAGAACTAACAAATTTCCTAGCAGTGAGAACAATTAACCAGTGGAACAGCTTGCCTTCAGAAGTTATGGATGCTCCATCACTGGAGGCTTATAAAGAGAGACTGGACAGCCACTTGTCTGGAATGGTATAGGGCCGTGATGGCGAACCTATGGCACGCGTGCCAGAGGTGGCACACAGAGCCCTCTCTGTGGGCACACACGCCATCACCAGCTGCTCTTCTGGTTTCTGGCATGCATGTGGTCTTTGTGTGCGCTGGAGTGCTGGAAAACGGCCAGAAAAAGGCCCCAAAAACGGCCAAAAAAACCAGGCCGTTTTCCGGGCTGTTTTTGGGCTGTTTTCAGGCCGTTTTGGGCCATTTTCAGGCTGTTTTTTGGGCCAAAAACGGCCTGAAAATGGCCCAAAAAATGGCCTGAAAAACGGCCCTGAAAACAGCCTGAAAAACGACCTGAAAATGGCCAAAAAACAAGCATGCGCGTGCCGGCCAACTGGTCTTCGGGTTTCCGGTGCTTCCGGGTGCATGAAGACCAGCTGGCTGGCGCGTGTGCTGGAAACCTGAAGACCAGCTGGCCGGCGCGCACATGCGCACCAGCCAGCTGGTCTTCAGGTTTCCTGCGCTCCGGCGCACGCACATGCACACACATTCCGGTTTGGGCACTCGGTGCCGAAAAGGTTCGCCATCACTGGTATAGGGTCTCCTGCTTGAGCAGAGGTTGGACTAGAAGACCTCCAAGGTCCCTTCCAACTCTGTTACAGGTAATCCTCGAGTTGTGTCAGTTCACTTAGTGGCTCTTAGAAGTAACGACATAACCCCCTCCCCCAATACGTACGACACAGTCCCGAAGTTATTAATGTTACAGCACCACGGCAGTCGTTCACACTTACGAACGACCACACAATGCAACATTCACCCTGCCTATTCCCCCCCTCCCCCCGGGTCTCCACAGGCACTGGGCCTGTGGAGACTCACCTTGTGACGATCTAGAGAGCCATCGGTTCCTTTGCCTGCTTCGGTGCATTTGCAGAGAACAGAGGCCTAAAGTAGTGTGAGATCACGCGATATCAGTAGTGAGAGTTCTCGCACTACTGATCTTGCACTACAGTACTTTAGGGCACTGTTCTCTGCGAACCGAGACCTGCACGAGATCCGTGGCAAAAGGCTTTGCCAACGGAGAGGCCTTCCCTCAGTTTGCAAAGCCTTTTGCCACGGATCTGGTAGAGCGCTTGCAAGCCGACAAGACTTTGGGGCAGCAAAATCGTGTTACTTCAAGCCTCCCATCAGCTTGCAAACGCTTTTTGCACCTTTCCAGTCTCAGTGCGAAAAGCGTTTGCAAGCCGATGGGAGGCTTGAAGCTTTTTGCGCTGAGACTGCAAGCAGGCAAAGAAACCGCGACAGACAGGCTGGAGAGGAGACAGCTCGCTAGATCTTCACAAGGTAAGTGACCCGGCGTGGCAGGATGGGGGGGAGCAATTGTGGGGACCCGAGGGGAGGGAGCATGAGTTATCTCAGTGGGTTGGGGGAGGCCTTGGGTGGTCTGAAGCAGGTGGCCTGTTCCATCGCTAGGCCCCCCATGGCCTTCCCCACCCTGAGATACCTCATGTGCACTTAACAACCTGCGCATTTGATTAGCGAATGTGTGGGCGAAAGCAGGGAGTGATCACATTCGTTTGACGTGATTCACTCCAACGAATCCTCCGGTTACGAATGTAATTGGCAGGCTCCATTAGATTCGTAACACGAGGATTACCTGTATTATGTTAAGGCTTTGAAAAAAACATGCCTGGCTGATTGAGATGGACCCCAGTCAGCAGCTCTGTAATCATTTTTATAACACTTTCACTGCATTCTCATAATATTCCCCATGTGCCACTTTACAATGTTTACATAAAACATACTTTTTTCTATATTGCAGATGGCAAATTGAGAAATAATGCCTTATTTCAAGCCATTCAAGCAAATTTGTGACTGCATGGATTTGGGGTTTCTGAAAATATTGGGCCATAGCTGTTATGGTGACTTAAAGGTCACTGAAAAATTAGGTATAACTAACTTGTTGTTAAGCAGTCTTGGTATACAAGTAGTCCTCGACTTACAACCACAATTCAGCCCAAAATTTATGTTGCTAAGCGAGACAGTTGTTAAGTGAGTTTGCCCCATTTTATGACCTTTCTTGTGACAGTTGTTAAGTGAATCACTGAAGGCGTTAAGTTAGTAACACAGTTGTTAAGTGAATCAGGCTTCCCCATTGACTTTGCTTGTCAGAATGTCGCAATAGGGTATCACCTGACCCTGGGACACTGCAACCATCATAAATATGAGTCAGTTGCCAAGCGTCTGAATTTTGATCATGTGACCATTAGGCTGCTGCAACACTCGTAAGTGTGAAATATGGTCATAAGTCACTTTTTTCAGTGCCATTGTAACTTTGAATGGTCACTGAACTATTGTAAGTTGAGGACTACCTGTACATATTCTTTAAAAAAATACACAAAGCCAAAAGGAAGATGCTTGTGCACATCTGAAGCCAGCTGATTTATAGTCTATGCAACACCAGACTCCCATCGATATTCTTTATATGCAGGCATTATTTGGAATTGTACAGTATATTATTTTAAGTCAGACATATTATGTCATACTGTAGTAGGTTATAAAACATAAATACCTGTTTGTTGTTTTCAGATACAGAATGCAAGTACACAAGTCAAAGTAAATGGTGTTGGAATTCTAAAACTGAAGGTATTGGAGGAAGTTGCCTGGGAACTGGGGACTCTGCCCTGGCGTACAATAGAAATGGCCCAATGGGTGAGGTATGTTGAGATCTCATATGATTGTTCCTATTCTGATGTAGAAAATATTGGTGAGCAAACATGCCTAACTGAAGATCTTTACAAGTGCCAGTCGTTGTACTAAACTACAGGTAGACCTTGACTTACGACCATTTGTTTCACGACACTTAAAAGTTATGATGGCACTGAAAAAAGTGACTTACGACCACTCCTCACACTTATGACCATTGCAGCATCCCTGCAGTCACGTGATCAGAATTTGATCACTTGACAACCAGCATGCATTTATGATGGTTACAGTGTCCCGGGGTCACATGATTGTCATTTGCAAACTTCCTGGGATGGGGGCTTCTGGCAAGTAAAGCCAGAAGGGGGAAGCCAGATTTGCTTAACCGCATGATTCACTTAATGACTATGGTGATTTGGTTAATGACTGGCAAAAAACCCTAACATTGGGTGCGACTCGCTTAACATCCACATTGCTTAGTGACAGGTTCCAGTCCCAATTGTGGTTGTAAGTTCAGGACTACCTGTATAGGCACCTCCATACAGGTTTCATTTTCCAGGTTATTTCTTTTGAATAGTGCACTTTTTCTGGATGGGATCATTTCTTTTGGAGGAAGGCTTCATTGTATAGTATATGCAGATATTCTGTGGTGAACATAGGTTAAAATGGTGCTGTCAGGTACTTTTTTTCATGCCCATTTCTTTTTCACCATAGAGAGGTTATTATGGGTTCTGGTCTATTTTTGTTGCTGATGATGCCAATTTCTGTGCTTTCAGGTTTTTGAGGCTCCTGCTTCTGTTATAACGCCTATCTTGGCTGGAATATTGGATTATCTGGAGTGGCCATATCATATGCCCCAGGAAGTAGAGAGCTTCATAGGTGCCCAGGCGGTTTAGTAAGTGGGAATCTTCTCAAGCTGTCATCTTGCAGGAGATAAAGTGCATGATGCTACTGAAAGTATCATATGGACTTCATTAACAGTTTGGAAATTTGTCTGCTTGAAAGTCCCATAAAACTGCCTGGAGGACTGTGGTACCATTTAGAAAGCTATTGCTGATCAGTGGTTTAAAAAGTAATAAATTAAATTAAACATGAGAACTGTGCCATTGATATGATTGTGCCACCTCCCCCAAACAAGTGGGCTAGAATTCTCAACTCAACCTGTGGGTCCCATCCATCTGGGGATTATGGGAGTTGTAGTCTGACACATCAAGTTGGTATCAGATTGGAGAAGGCTGTGGTAGAATAACAGTGCTTACTGAGTAAATTCAGAGATGTGTGTTATATAAGTCAAAGAGCCATTTTAGAATTACTTGTGTATGGTTAAAAGTAGATATTTAAGAAATGGAATGGCAACCCTGATGGCATTCTGGAGGCCCTTAAAGATCTGGCTCTTCTCCTTGGCTCTGGGCTGAGGTGGTTGGAGCTTCTGCTCGGTGCATTGCATTTGTTTTATTTGCCATCTGTTAAGGGTTTATATGGATTGTAATTTTTAATATTTCCTTGTTTTGTGAGATGCCCACAATCAGCCTTGAGTCACAGTACACCGGCATGTGTTCCAGTACATGAGTTCCTATATTAGCAATTAGGGTTTTGAATGGATCATCGGACTGTACCTGCCTGCTATGTTGTACAGGTAATCCTCAGGTTACGAGTGTTCCTTTAGCGAACGTTTGAAGTTATGCGATAAGCGCCCCCTAGCGTTTGCGAAGAAGTCCCGAAACTACGAATCTTGCAGCACCACAGCAGTTATTCGCCCTTACCAACAACCGCAGAGGCTCTGCAACATTCGTCCTCTACGTTGCTGGCTGAAATGGAGCTTCTGAGGGGCGGATGCGCCCCTCAGAAGCTCCGTTCGGGCGTCCAGAGGCCTCCCCCAGCCCGTTGCAGGCCAAAATGGAGCTTCCGGGGGCCGGATCTGGCCCTCAGGCTCCGTTCAGCCCTCTGCGGGCCTCCCCCAGCCCAGCCCTTGGAAGCTCCATTTCGGCCTAAAATGGGCCGGGGGAGGCCCGTGGAAGGCCGAACGGAGCATCGGAGAGCCGGATCCACCCCCCAGAAGCTCCATTTCGGCCTGCAACGAGCCGGGGGAGGCCCACGGAGGGCCGAACGGAGCGTTGGAGAGCCAGATTTGCCCCTCAGAAGCTCCATTTTGGCCGGCAACCTGCCGGGCGAGGCCTGCAGAAGCCCGAACGGAACTGCAGAGGGGCGCACGTGGCTGAGAGGCTGGAGAGGAGACTGCTTGCTAGATCTTCACAAGGTAAGTGACGTGGCGCGGCAGGGGGGGAAGCAATTGTGGGTAGCATGAGGTATTTCAGTGGGTCGGGGAGGCCTTGGGTGGTCTTAGGTAGGTGGCCTGTTCTGTCAGTAGGCCCCCCATGGCCTTCCACACCCTGAAATACCTCATGTGCACTTAACGAGCCTCACATTTGATTAGTGAATGCATGGGTGAAAGTAGGGAGTGATCCCGTTCAAGGTACGAGATTCGCTGCCACGAATCCTCGGGTTACGAATGGAATTGGCAGGCTCCATTTCATTCGTAACTTGAGGACTACCTGTACTGTGATCTTAGGGAATTCAACCAAGGTTGGAAAAATACTGAAACACCTCTTAGATATGTCCTGAGATGCATAACCAATATTGTTCTTCAGATGTATTATACTATTTAAAAGTCCTTTAGGAAAGATGCTCACAATTGAATGCCTTCCATATGTTTTGGATTGCAAATTTCAGAGTTTCTAACTGTTGGCTAGACTAGTATTTGCTTATGGGAATTACAGCTTGAAACATCTGGGTCATTTCTCTTCCCTTTAAGGTGTTGATACTGATTAGGTTAAGAATATGGGTATTACATCTGCTTCTGATGAGCCCTCTATTGAGGAAGGTTTGATAGCTTTTTAGAATTGGGACTGGGGTAGGGGGCATTCTAGTCAACTGCTTCTGAAGAAGATATAGCTGGAGATGTTGATTTGCTGGAATGACTCTCCCATGTTGTGATGGAACTTAATTTAGGGTTGCTTACAATTGGTTTTTATGACCACAGTCTTCATAAATCACTCTTAAGTAATTAGTGTAGCTGATCTAACACCAGTTTGAGGAAAAGCCAAGAGAAACTGGTTAAGAAAATCTGAGATCAGGACCCTCTTACAGTTGAGTACACTGTTCTTTGTAACCAGTTCTTGTCCTTTGTTTGGTGGCGGCAGCAGCAGCATGCTCTGAAGCAGTGTTTTTCAAAGTAGGCATCTTTACATTGTGTGGACTTCAACTCCCATGCTTGCTGGGGAATTCTGGGAGTTGAAGTCCACACATCTTAAAGATGCCAACTTTGAAAAACACTGATCTGATGGGAGAGTAAACAAGAGGAAATCACAAGTCCTGATATGGAGTTGAATTTCACAAGTTGCTCAGTTGCCTGTTGCAAACAACCCAAGGAAGCTGAAAGGTTGACATAAATCTGCAAACCAGGTATTGCCTTATTACTCTGCTGGTGAAGTTCTAATTCTGCCAGCTGTTAACTTCAGGTGCTCATTGCATCCTCACTCTAGCAGCCTCCATTGCCTCCTGCTTTCTTGGATCTGAAGGAGTGGCACAGATTCCAGCCAGTTGTTATCTCTAGCTGTGTCCTATTTAGGATAAATGTTCCAGGATGCTATTGGCTGCAAATCCTGATCGTGAAGAGGAACCAAATTTTTATCAGAGGCAGATATGATGGTGGAAGGAGACAGTTCTGAAGTACACAAGGTCAAAATATCTGAATTGTGCTTATGCATCTGTAGAAGTCAGTGGAGATACCAGGTTGCTGGAGTGATAAATAGTTGTCTTAGTCTATGTGCATTGTTAAAGGCAGCTCTACACTACCACATCAGTGAGATGACAAAGATATGGATGATGGCTATGAAGTCTGTACAAGAAAAAGAAAAGTTGCAGCTTTTAAAGTCAGCAGCTGTAAATTGATTCAGCTCTCTGGTAAAACTTATAAAATGCTGTCCTTGCTAACTTTGTCCAGAGTAATGTACATACGTTCCTGTATGCAGTCTTGGCACTACAGAACTAAGGATTGTGTGTGTGGATCCTGTGTTACATAGGCTTTCTACCTTTGAAGCTTCAAGGATTAAACATGGACTCTTAAGAGGACAAATGAAATGAATATCCTAATTGTCTGTCTCTTTCTCAACAGTGGGGATGAAAATATAGAAGAAGTGGAGCTGGTATCTGAAGTGCAGCTGGGGGATGTTGGTGCTCTTTCAGGCATCTCCAGAAGAAACCTGTCCTGGAGGATGCAGAAGGCTGGTGTGTGGGTGTGCCTGTATGCATATGCAAATAAGGAGGAAGAGGGTAGAAATACAGTTAGTCCTCGACTTATGACCAGTCACTTAGTAACCATTTGAAGTTACAATGGACCTCCCTGGGGCTACTTACGAGCCAGTTCTGAAGTTCCAGTGGCCACACAAACACCTAGTCATATTACATTTTGGGTGCTTAGCAATCGGCTCACATTTATGGCTGTTTGCAGCATCCTGCAGTCATGTGCCCATGTTTTATGACATTTTTTGCCGAAACCTGGCATTTCTGGGTTTTGGCAAAACTGGCCCATAGCGAACCACTGGTTTGCTTTATGACCTTAGTGTTTACTTTATGACCATGGCGGTCACTTTACGACTACAGCAGTTGCTTAAGGACTACCACAAAAAAGGTGGTATTCAGCGATCGGTGGCGATAGGAGGCGGCGAGCGGCAGCGATCCCCGCCGCCTAGAACAGTTGATCGGCGGTATTCCGGGAGGCCGATCCAACCGCCAATCAGCTGCCCGGCAGCAAAGTTTCCAGCGTTCTGTGGCAATGGTGACAGGCGGTGGCGGCAAACACCGCTGCCACACCAACCCCCCTCCCCCCGCCACAATATTTGCTCCATAAGACGCACAGACATTTCCACCCACTTTTAGAGGGGGTGGGAAAGTGCGTCTTATAGACCGAAAAATACGGTAATTGGGGTGGTTACATGGGTGACCTGCTTTACCACCATCATGACTTACAACTGATGGGTAGACTCTAACCAAAAATCCTCTCCTAGTGGACCCCAGAGAGGGATTCTGGCAGAGATCCTTCAAGCCTTGTGTTCCTACTCCCCATTTTGTTGATCTGGAGCCAACAGTTTTATATTATGGCCAAGGAAATTGGGCTGGCAAGCCTAGCACCAAGATACAATATGTGTTACTTTTTAGTGGGGTAAATGTGTATATTCTCCTGTGCGCTGCTTGGAGTGTTCAAGTATGGGTTAACTTCTTGTCTGTTAGCCAGGGACTGAGTAAGAAATATCTGGCCACGCCTCCTCCTTGGCCCCGACTGAGCCAGTTGTTTTATTCAGTCAAGCCAAGAGGGAGGCAAAATTTATTTCTCCACTCAGTTTTTGGATAACAGACTGAATTTGCCCCTGGATTTTCCATTTACAAGTTTTATATTACGTTTCTTTCTTTGGGAATGGGTGAGTGCATGGGAAGTTTTCCCTGCCGCCCTGTGCAATGTATTGTTTCTATCTGGGGGGCGTGTTTGGCCTTCGGATTCATTCGCCTTTCTTGTAATTCTGTGTTTACCCTTTACTGGTATGCGGGTGTGCTTGTCCGGGGTTCCAGCGAGGCCCCGTTTATTTCATTACGATAACCAGCGGTGAGTCGGGCTTTGTGGGGCGCAGCACTATTTTTGCCTTGCCATGGAGTCCTCATCCGGAGCTCCGGCGTGGCTCCGGTAGTTTGAAGTCCCAGGGGGTCTAATTGGCTGTGAGTTGGTCTCCGCTCACTTGCCGAAGGCTTGAAACTGTTTACATTTAACTCTGTCGGCAGTCCTTGTCCGGAGCTCCTGCGTGGCTCCGGATTGATTTGCAACGCCGGTCAGCTGTGAGTCGGGTTTCCCGCTCACGTGACTTTGGGTGTTACTGCATTATTGCTAGCCTACGGAAGACTGGGGAGTGCTCGTCTGGAATCCCGGCGAGGCTCCGAAGGCAGGCGGTGAGCTGTTCCTTGATGTCTCGGCCTCCCACTCACGTGGTTAAGGAGGCGAGCTGGGGGGCGGGGAAATAAGCCTCCCAGTCTCTGCCTTTTGAAAAGGGCGGTCCTTGTCCGGGGATCCGGCAGGGCTTCGCGTGCTCTGGCTGCTCGGGGTGAGTGCGATTGGCATGCCCACGTAATTAGCAGGGAGGCAGCAACAAGCACTTGGCACCGGCAGGACTAGCTCCCCGGGGGACTGTTGTTGACCCACGTGGCAGGAGGATTTTTGGTGCAGGCGCAGTGGGGTTTTGTTCCTCGGTCGCCCTTCCTTGTTGCCTGGTCACATGTGCTCCTAGTTCCTCAGTTGTTGCTATCGCTTCTCCCTGGTTGTTGTTACACTCCTGCCTCCTGGTGGTCTGCCTTCGGTTGCATTAGCATTCTGGGGAAGACCATTTGCTCCTGGTGCTGCTTTCCTGTTCCAAGCTGCATACTTCAGCCAGTGCAGTCCTTGCAAGGAGACCTGGTGATATCAATTTATTTCCTATTGTGTTGTTCTGTGCCCTTGATTTGTACTATGGCAGATAGAGCTAAGAAGGGCAAGTCAGCCTCAAAAAGTTCTTCTTCTAGAGAATTGGATTCCTCCAAATCTACTCATAAGACTCATCGATCTGATAAAGAGGCCCCTGGGCAGAGTAAACCTCCTAAGGATTCTTCAAAGAAGCATTCTTCCTCTGCTGAGGATAGGGACGCTCAGAGGCATTTTAGATCCTTGGAAAAACATCTAGCAAAGGCATGTCAGCAATCTGCAATTGAAATGTCTCTGTCTCCTGTACAGGAAGAGGACCCCGCCCTTGAGGAGGGCTCTCCTGAACATAGCAATAGCAATAGCACTTAGACTTATATACCGCTTCATAGTGCTTTACAGCCCTCTCTAAGCGGTTCACAGAGTCAGCATATTGCCCCCAACAATCTGGGTCCTCATTTTACCCACCTCGGAAGGATGGAAGGCTGAGTCAACCTTGAGCCGGTGAGATTTGAACCCGCCGAACTGCAGCTAGCAGTCAGCTGAAGTAGCCTGCAGTGCTGCACTCTAACCACTGCGCCACCTCGGCTGACTCTATCAGAGAATTATCACCAGATGCAGCTTCTGAAGCTCCTATCTTGGAAGCAGAAATTAGCAGGTCTCCAGTTAGATCTTTGGCTGGAGTTAGAGTTTCTGAGTCGGATCAGTCTAGATCACTGACCAGATCTGCCCCAGCTGCTACCTTTACACCAACTGCAGCAGGCCTTAGGGCTGGGGGATCCCAAGAATTATCTCTACCCCACGATATCAGAGATCTTATTGCTTCTGCTGTTTCACAAAGAGTTGCTACAGAATTGCAACACAGAGGTCTCTCTCCTGGTCTCCAGGAACATTCTGCCTGGGTTTCCCAACAAGGTCATAGTTCTTCTCATTCCTCCTTTCACAGTGAACATTCTAGTGTTGCAGAAGACAGTTTGGTAGACCAGGACCTCTCTGAGGATGAGGGCCTCATTCCTGACCATCCTTCATATTCTGGCCTTTTTAAACCGGCTTTGTTTAAGTCTCTTCTGCATAAGGCCAAAATGACATCACGTATGGGGTTAGCTGACATTTCATCCGAACCGGAACTGGGGCTCGATCCCACGGAGGGGGTCTTTTCTGAACCAATTCTAGAAAAGGAAACTGTTCCGGCGCCCAAAATGTTCGTGGACGTTATTCAACGTCAGTGGAGTCAGCCCGCTTCGCAAAATACGCCCAGTAACACTGACAAAAGGTTTTATAGCATGGATTCAGGTCTGGAGGACCTTCTCCAGCTCCCTGTAGTAGATACTCCAGTGGCCAATCTAGTGTCTTCTTCAGTTCTCCCTGCTGATCTTTCGGAGGGCTTGAAGCTGGAAGATCGCAAGGCAGAGATGGCAGCCCCTAAGGCGCACCTGGCTTCGGCCTGGTCCATCAGGGCGACCACAGCAGCTTCATTCTTCAATAGGAATTCTGTTTTATGGATTAGGCAGATGTTGACTAGGGTGTCTCCTGAGGATTCGCGTCTACGCCAAGATCTAAAACTCCTGGCGGCCGCTGAATTTTCTGCAGATGCGACTGAATGCAGCCAAATTTGCTTCTAGAGCGATTGCAGCCAATGTTACATCACGCAGGCTCTTGTGGCTTCGCCACTGGCAGGCTGATATGAAATCTAAGTGGCGTTTGGCGGCTGCACCCTTTAAACTTATGCGCCCCCATTGCTGGTCGGCTAAATCAATTCATCCACCAGTGGGAGGTTACTACATTGGATACTTGGGTGCTGCAGACAGTCAGTCTAGGTCTCACTCTAGAGTTCACCGCCATTCCACCAAGATGCTTTATTCGGTGCCCAGTATCCACCAATCAGGCCAAAAGACGTCTCATGGAAATCGAAATCCAACATCTGTTGGATATAGCCACTATAGAGACGGTACCCCCGGGGCAGGAAGGTGGGGGGTTTTACTCCATCCTCTTCCTGGTTCCCAAAAGTTCAGGGGGGGTCAGGGCCATCTTAGATTTAAAGCAACTCAACCTTTATTTGGCATACAAAAAATTCAAGATGCAGTCTCTGAGATCAATCCTCAGTTGCAGCAGGCCGGGCAATTACCTGACCTCCATAGATTTAAAGGAAGCCTACCTTCATGTGCCCATTCGGCAATCGCACAGGAGGTTCCTGAGGTTCTGTGTCGCAGGGGTACATTATCAATACAGGGCCATGCTGTTCGGCCTCTCGTCCGCCCCTCACACTTTCACCAAGATGTTAGCAGCAGTGGCGGCATCACTCAGGGCGAGGCCTATACGGCTGCAGTGTTTTCTGGACGACATTGTCATTCAGTCGTCTTCGCCTCTGCTAGCTCAGGAACACCTTCGGGTCACCATACAAACCTTACAGGACCACGGGTTCTCCGTGAACTGCGCAAAAAGTCATCTGGTTCCGACCACCAGCCTTCTTCATCTTGGAGCAGTGATCAACACTCGATCTTGCGAGGTGTTCCTCTCACAGGACCGCTTGAACAGCATACGGCTCCTCGTCGATCAGGTATGGAGACTTCACTTAGTTCCGCTGGCTGTCCTCTCCCAGCTTCTAGGGAAGATGATCTCCTGTATCGCCATTGTGCCTTGGGCGAGGCTGCACACTCGGCCGCTGCAATGGTTCTTGCTGCCACATCAGAGGGCGAGGCATAGCAACTCCACGCTGAAGGTACGTGTCTCACTGTCCGTCCTCAGGTCTCTACATTGGTGGACATCCAGGGCCATGTCCAAAGGTTGCCTTTTCAGAGAACCCACCCGCATCACGATCACGACGGATGCCAGTCTGTTTGGGGGGGGCTCACGCCCAGTCCCTGGTGGCTCAGGGGTGTTGGAGCGCATTGGACTTGACACACAACATCAATTGGTTAGAGCTGAAGGCGGTTTGTCTCGCTCTGCGTCATTTCAAGCATCTAGTTTCCGACCAACACGTCTTAATACTGACCGACAACGTAGCCACCCGGGCTCACATCACTCGCCAGGGGGGCACGAGGTCCAACAGTCTCATGCGAGAGGCACGGCAACTGGCCCTTTGGACGTAACGCCACATCCGGTCCATCAAGGCGGAACACATCTCCGGGACAGCGAAACTTCAGGCGGATTGGCTGAGCAAGACCACAATAGATCACTCAGAGTGGCGCCTGCACCCGGATCTGTTCGAGGATCTGTCCCGGAGGTTCGGTCGACCAGTAGTAGACCTGTTCACCCTTCCATCCAACACTCATCTTTCCCGGTTCTTCTCCAGGTTTGCAGTGCCGGGGGCGGAAGGGATCGACGCTCTACGCAGCCCGTGGCCACAGGGGCTCTTGTATGCCTTCCCCCCTCTCCCTCTCATTCCAAGAGTGATAGGGAAGCTACTGGCAGAGAGGGCGGAGGTTCTCCTAGTCACCCCGCATTGGCCTCATCACCCTTGGTACGTGGATCTGGTCAGCCTGTCAGTATCCAGCCCATGGAGGATTCCCGATCACAGGATATCACTCAGCCAGGGGGCGGTGTTCCATCCGGAACCCCAATGGTTACAACTAACCGTATGGCACTTGAGAGGGATAGCTTGACAAGGGAGAAGTACACGGGGGAAGTGATCAGTACCATTCAAGCTTCCAGAAGACCATCTACCAATCGTATTTACGACGCTACCTGGTTGGCATTTTGTCGTTTCTGCGCAGTCCATGACATCTTTCCAAATTCAGCCTCAATCCCGCAAGTTTTACGTTTCTTACAGGAAGGGTTGACTAAGGGCCTAGCGCCCTCCACCCTTCGTAGACAGGCGGCAGCGCTATCTACTGTGTTGGTCTTTGAAGGTCTTCAGTCCTTGTCCTTGCATCCTAGGGTTCGTAGTTTCCTCAAGGGAGCTACTAATCTGAAACCACCAACGGTACACCGATATCCGTCCTGGGACCTCACCCTGGTCTTACAAGCTCTTACTGGTCCTCCATTTGAGCCATTGCGTTCTGCTAGTCTCCAGTTGCTGACCCTTAAGGTAGTCTTCCTGATGGCTATCACTTCTGCCAGGAGAATTTCAGAGCTAGCGGCGCTATCAGTTCATTCCAATTTGTACATTTTTCATTCCAATAGAGAGATTCTGAGATTGCATCCATCCTTTCTTCCAAAGGTTAATTCCTTATTTCATAGAACTCAAGAACTGATTCTTCCAGATTTCTGTCCAAATCCGGCCCATCCTAGGGAGAGACAGTGGCATACCTTAGATGTTCGGAGGGCTCTCCGTAGATATATCAAACGGACGGCCGCGTTTCGCAGATGTGAGTCCTTATTCGTGTCCTTTCAACTGACGTAGATGGGTCAGAAGGTCTCACCCTCTACTATAGGCTGCTGGCTGAAGGCCTGCATCACGACGGCTTATGATATCAAAGCTACTCCTTTGCCGGGCCGCATTACTGCACATTCCACTAGAAGTGCGGCCACTACTGCGGCATGGGCCACGCAAGCCTCCATTGAAGACATTTGCAGGGCAGCGACCTGGACAACTCCGTCACCATTTATTCGACACTATAGACTGGATTCCTTTGCATCGGCAGAGGCCTCGTTTGGCAGGAGGGTTCTGCAGAGGGTTCATTCCACATCAGGAGCCCTGGACCAGACCTCTTCCCGCCCTTGAGTCTTATGCTTGGGTACATCCCATACTTGGACACTCCAAGCAGTGCACAGGAGAATGAACGTTGTCTTACCTGAACGTTCCTTCTATGTAGGGTTCATTCCACCTCAGGAGCCCTGGACCAGATTTCTTCCCGCCCTTGAGACCTATGCTTGGGTACATCCCATGCTTGGACACTCCAAGCAGCACACAGGAGAATGAACGTTGTCTTACCTGAAAGTTCCTTCTATGTGCGCTGCGGGAGTGTCCAACCCACCCTGTGGCCGGTTCTGGTCCAGGGTATGGACATTGGATTTCCGTTTGCCTACCTGCAAGTCTACTTCTTTGTAAAACAACTGGCTCAGTGGGGGCCAAGGAGGAGGCGTGGCTGGATATTTCTTACTCAGTCCCTGGCTAACAGACAAGAAGTTAACCCATACTTGGACACTCCCGCAGCGCCCAGAGAAAGAACGTTCAGGTAAGACAACGTTCATTTTTCCTTTCCCCAATTCATTATTGTGTATGTTTTGATGTAAGAAGCTGAATTTTCATCAGCCCAGTTTTTTTTCTTTTACATGGGAAATCCTCCAAAATACTGAAAAAGATGTTGTGCCTCTGGTCCCTCTACTTTCCCTGCCTGCCAGCCTAGAATTTGAAGCTTCTTCCACTGATGAGAGCCTCTGCAGTAACACCAAGTCCTGTAGCTGGTAAATCCAAGAACTAGTTTATCAGAAATGAGATTTGGGCTGTCATGTTCAGGAGCAGCTCATTTAGTGGACTGTTAGACCACAATAACGTTCACCAATGTGGTGCCCTTCAGCTATGTTAGACTTAACAGAGTAGTGATTGAGAAACATGAGAATTTCTTTCTTTTAGAATGCAGATTTTTTCAAATAATTTTGGTGCATTTCTGATAACTTCATTTGATTTTTACAGCTTGCCTTGGATCATCTTCCCCCTGCTGGAGAGGAAGCAGAGCCTGCCAAATTGGTCGCCCTTCTGTTTCAGAGCAATCCTATGCTCTAGACCCACATAGAACTCTGCCTTTAACACACAGGGCTACTTGGACTTCTGTTTTAGAAAGAAGCGAGATTTTGCAGTCCCCTAAAGCAGACAGGACTTCTTCACCTTGTTTGGCCATGACTTTGGGAATTGGCACATGGGTCTACACTGGGGCGCAACAACATCCACAGAGTGCTGCTGGTCAAGAGTCTGAATTTCAGCAATGGTCCCAGCCACCACCTGGTAACTCCCTGGATAAGGCCAATTCCAGCACCTCTTCTTCATCCTCTTGCTCTTCATCCTCTTCTTCCACGTCCCGCCATCAGGGCCTGCCTGGTGAAGGTGGTGGCTCTTCAAATCCCTGCCCCTCCATGCAGTCCCGAGACTTAGATATTTATGATCCTTTCCACCCTACTGATGAAGATAACCTCAATGGTGATTTTGACTTTGGGGATTCCCCTAACAAAGAAGCAGAGGGTGGGCGGCATGACCAGAAATATGACCCCTTTGACCCCACAGGCTCCAACCCCAGCTCCTCTGTTAGTACCCCTTCACCGGAGGACGACGATGAGGGTGAAGACATTGACCGTGACCAGCATCCCCCTGATATGTCACATAGCATCAGCCGCATTTCAGAAACACTGGCTGGAATCTACAATGAAAATAGCTTGAGCCAAAATTTCCCTATTTTCTTTTTTCCGTTATATTGATATTGTATGTTTCCTTCTGAATCTATCAGTTGATTTATTAATTTCTTTTCTCTTTCCTTCTTAATTTTATAAGCCAACCAACATCCTGGCTTATTTGCATTTTCAAAAAAGTTTTGGGGATGGGGGTGCCGGGTGGTCTCCGAGCCTCTCCAGGAAGGGAAGGTGACAACATCCTGGCTTATTTGCATTTTCAAAAACGTTTTGTTTTGTCTGTTTTATTTTCTGTGCCACTTCTTCATTTTCAATAATATTAATTTTATGTTTTTGTAAATCCATTTTATTCTTAAGTATCTTATTTTGCGGATATTTTTGAAGTTCTTTTTCTAATCTTTTTTATTCTTCTTCCATCTCTTTTGTTTTTGTCTCATTTGTATTTTC
>QLTV01002841.1:310258-329689 GCA_003457575.1 Thermophis baileyi | reverse complement strand
CATAGTTGTGAAGAAAGTAAATAATAAAGAGAGAAGCTGTATGGCAATAACATGTTTGAAGTGCAGATGGTAAATTATCTATAGAAAGTAGCCGTTTACCAAGTTGTTCAGGGTAACAGAGCCACTTTCTGGACTGAACAGCTGGTTATTGTATTTTTATACTGCTGTACTGAAAAATAATAATAATAATAATAATAATAATAATAATAATAATAAAAAATTGTTAGGGGGGGAAAGGAGTTGAAGCAATAAAGGGAGAGAAAAAGAAAAAGAAAAAAAAGGAGACTTTGCCCTGCGTTTGTCTGGCCAACAAAAACAGAGTAAAGAGAAGTATTCTTTTTTCCTTCCCTCTCTGTACCTTTAAGAAAAGCCTAAGGTTATGAGAGAATGTTTTAAGTTAATTTACAAGAAAAGTTTCATTCTTGCATTTACTGTATGGTTTTATCTGTCCATCCTTTTTCTGAAGCATGTGAATCCAGTTTTTTTCTCATCTGTGATGTCCCCATTTTGTTATAACTGGTCTATCTGTTTAATAACTGCAGTACTGATTTTTTTTCTTCCTCAAACCCTGCCTGCATGCTATCTACTCACCCCCACTCTATCTCTCCATCTCTTATTCTCCTACAATGCCTTTCCTCACCCACAAAGGGGGGAGGGGGCCCAGTTCTCATGTCTTTCAGCCTTGCACAGATGACTCTGCAACCTGTAGAAGCAGATCATGCTGATCCAGATGCTGCCTCCAGAGGAGACGTTTCATCCATTTGAGCCAGAAATTGGGTTTGGGTCCAGTCATCCACCTAAAGCCATCACAGCAACCAGAGTGGAGCAGACCTTCCCAAGCCTGACTGACCACCCTTACCACCAAGCCAAGCCTAATGCCACCCAGCAGACATGAAAGAAAGGACCCTGAAATGGATAACTAAAGACTAAAAGACTCTTTTCAATCCCCAAAAGACAGCTGTAAAGACTATGGAGGGAGGGTGGAAATTCATTGTAAAGTTTTCTTTCTTTGCTTCATCCACAATTGTAACTGATCAGTTAAATGAATTCTTGGAGAGATTGCATTTGGTAGTGGTTGGCACAGCAAGTTCTGAATACCTTGGACTTTTGACTGGTGGGAGGGAAATTTGTCCAGCATGTTTGTATTGCCTGTATTGTAAAAGTAGCTGCATACACATGTGCACACACAGAGAGACACCCAATTCAGAATTAGACTGAAACTATTCCCTTCACCTACCTCCACACAAAGCTTCTCCTTTTTGCTCTGTGGCACTAAGGCCCAAGCAGTCATATCTCCCTGCTAATTCCATGGGGGAGGGGAATCCCCCTCAGGCAATTTCCTCACTTGAAGAGATAGCAGAAAAGAGATCTCCAAAACCCAAGCCCTGACTGTGCCTCACAAATGATGCTGCCCAGTAAAGCAGGATATGTTGCACTGGTGGTCTCATGAGTAGGAGTCCCGGGGCTCATTGTGTAATTTAAAAAATACTAAAAAGCCTGGATTGCACACTGGCTAACCTCAATTTAGACTCACAAATCCTGGATGCACTAAAGTAAGAGCTAAGTAACCAAACCTTGGAAATGGGTAGCCTGTAATTTAAAGGAAAACCATGCCTGTGAAGAATTTTGGGACTTCTGCTTGCTTGAAACCTTACTGGAAGCTCACAGAAAGTGATATCTAACCTCTAAAAATAATTGGCATGGAAAATTGGATACTGTAAATTTATTTCCAGAACTTTTGCCCTGGCTGCCAGACCTGCATGGTTGAAAGCTCTCCTTTTGGGAGCCACTGAAGGAATCATTTTCTGCTGCCTCTATCAATGCCTTCCCCTTTGCATCAGAAAAATTAAAAGCACCCATCAAGTCTCCCTGATCTGATCAATTTTTAATCTTTTGCCAATAGCATGTGTGTTCCACCCACATATTTTGGCAAAAAGGGGGGATTGTAGGAAGTTAGCACCCACCAGGGGTGGGTTCCTCCTGTTTCGGACCAGTTCTCCCGAACTGGTAGCAGCCCTCTGGTGATGTCACGATGATGTCACCGAACCGGATCGGTTGGTGCCGGTCCGTGGGGGCCGCCATCTTTTTTTTATTTTTTTTTTGAATTTGTTTCAATTTTTTTTGAATTTTTTTTCCCTTCTGAGCATGCCCAGAAGCTGACTTCCGGCACTGTGCATGCGGTTGCCATCTTTTTTTTGGCTTTGTTTGTATTTTTGTTTTTGAATTTTTTCAGATTTTTTGTTACTGCGCATGCGCGTGCGCGTGAAGCGTGCACATGCCCACAAGGTGTGCCCACGAGGTGCGCCCATGAGGCGTGCCCATGAGGCGCACCCATGAGGCGCGCCCACGAGGCACGCCAACGAAGCACGGGAGGCAGCGAACCGGCAGCAAGGTAAGTTGGAACCCACCCCTGGCACCCACCCCTCTTCTAGAAGAATGAAATACAAAAAACAGCCAGAAAACAGCAAAAAATGTTGAAAATCATGATCACATGGGATATTGTAACCAGTTATAAATGTGAGTCAGTTGCCAAGTGTCCAAAATGTAATTACATGACCATGGGGGGAAGGGAAAGGTGTGGCAGTCATAACTTTGAGGATAGGCCTTATGTAACTATTTTTGAGTCTGTTCCAATGTGAAATTGTCATTAAGCGACCAGTCATTAACCAAGGACTACCTGTATTCCCACTGATAGTCATTGCATAGCATGCAACCACTTCACGCAATTATGATCTTCCCACTAGTAACTTCCGCTGCCATTCCTGTCTCATTCTTTTCTTAGGTGCCTCCTCTCTCTCCTTCCCAACCAAGAGTGGATCTTCTGCCTTCCTTATTCATCTCCTGGGTTCAGAACTGATAAATAGATTTCATTTAATTTCAGTATACAAATCTTTGACATATGAAGTGCAATCTATTCCTGCTTTGAGGCAGCTCCCATGATCTACTAATAATGTTCAAAGATCCCTATTTATTCTATACATAACAAAAAGTTAATATAAGAAGTCTTGGTGGATAGAGTGATGATGCTTGAAAATGGGCTTAGACTTGTCACTTACTTCCTGGTTTGGAATGTATGCACGGAGTTTTCAGTATACATTTTACTGTAGAAAATTTCTAACTCCAGTTCTGTTTTCCCTTTAACATTAAGTAAAATGGAACAATATTATCAGCAATTGAGTTTAAATGATGATATAAACATAGCAAAAGTTAAATTCAGCTTATCAGTGCATTAATAAAAGTGAAACATCAAAGACTTGGATGGATAAATGATCTGGAAATCACATACATTTAAGAATTAAATACTTAAATAAGTGAATTAGCTTGTGTCTGTCCCAAAGTGCACAATTATCGATACCGATATTCAATACTGATAATCCTGTCACTGTCAAATCTTGAAACTGGCTAATAAAATATAAGTATTAAATATGTGCCATATGAAATATATAACCTCATAGTAGCTCATACTGTATTGTGTTGGCATCATGATACATTCATCATAATGCACATGACTATCAAATTATATTGATAACATTATCAAAGTGTCCGTATCATTTTCATTAACATCAAGTGGATCAAGTATGCTGGCAATGTTGAATACTAAATAATTATGTTTAATGTATTCAAATCGCAGCTGAAATCTTAAGGGAGAGATCACACAGATATCAAATGAATTAATGACAAGCAGTACTGACAATATAAAAACAAACCTTTCTAATAAAATTTACCAGCAATAAATGCTGAATGATTAGTATTTGACTGTTGCAACATTTATGTCAACTCTATCAACTCTGAAGCGAACCTGGCTGAAGCCATCTTTTCGTGCCTCATAGTTGCCATGAGCTTTGAAAGAGGGAAGGGAGGGGGGAAGTAGATAGACCAGCTACCAGTCAAAACAAAAAGTTTTCTTGTGGGAACCAAGGTCATTCTAACAGGTAGCAAGTGAAGGAGGAGAGGAGTGACCAAGCAGCCTCCCAGCTACTTTCATTGGACAATGTGACCAGTGACATCTGGGGAGGGAAATATTTGCTCTTTTAATTAGGGGGGAAACTGCAGGAACTTTTAGAGTTGGTTTTCACTAGCTGTGCTGATATGATGTATCCAATAAACATGTTCTTTGAGGAATCTACCTGCCTCGGAGTTCTGCTTTTGGTGGATACATTACTCGGAACCCTGACAGCTAATTTGTAATATAGAGTAGAAATAGAATTAATAGCTGAGCCAATTAAATTTAAATTTTGCAGAATTCAGTGTTTCTTTAACATTTTATGGTATGTTTGAGGCACAAAGATTGACTATTAGAATAAATTGAAATATGCCTCCTACCATACTAGCTTCTTAATATGAGACATTGATTATACATCTAAGCTTCAAATACAGAATGGCAAAAATCCTACTTTGCTCATATAAAATATTTGTTTTCAGCTACCAGGGCATATTGTGGTTGTCATATAGTTAAACCCAACTAAATAAAAAAGCAACCAAAGATTATAGAAAGAAATAGAAAAAAAGACTGCTTTCAAAAGAAGGTTACAGACAGAATTGCAGAACTGATTTCAGGAAAGCAAAGGCTTACATAGAATGAACTGAAGTTTGCAAAAGATGTTCAAAATAACAAAAGGGCCTTTAGATATGTTCTAAAGAAATGGGGGGAAAGGTCAACATATGAACATCTCATAAAGCAAATGGTGATATATAACTAAGGAAAGGAAAAACTTCTGAACTCCTTTTTGTTTTTCCCCCCAACAAAGACTGTGTGTTCCACTAGAAAATTGTGAAGGCTGAGCTGAAGGATAATGTTGAAGTTTGAGACTAATAGAAACATTGTCAGGAAATATCCATTTATTTTCAACATATTTAAATTCAAACACCTATATATTATCTTTGTGATCCTGGAAAATTAGTGAAGTGCCAAAATATTGGAGATTATATGTCCCCGTCATCAATAAAAGGAAGATCCAGCAAACTATGGTTAATCACCAATTAGAAGAGAATATTTGTAGTTCTGGGTTGAACTATGAGGTCCTTGGTGCTTTCTGAGTTCGGTGGTTTTCTTAAGGACGTTTCATTACCATACTAGGTAATATCTTCAGAGCTAGAAGGGAATGAGGCTTGCTCTTATTTTTATATACTAATGGCTTCCCCTATCAGTATTAGTGGGAGTGGTCTTGGTGGTTAGGCTGTTGTTTACTGTTCACTTGCTTGTCTGTATTAGTAGTTCCTTGATTGGGGTATTGTTTACTTCTGGATTGTTGGTCTAATGGTAATCTTGGTGCAAATCTCTGTTCATATGGTTTGATTGCTTGTGGGGAGGAGTTTTGGTCTTTTTATTTCCTTTTTGGCTGTTTGATTGTATCTTTTGAGTAGTATGTAGATGTTGTTTATCTTTGTGTGCCAATTTGTCTGAGTGCCAGACCTCCTAAAATGCTAGTCTCAATTTAGCTAATGAGAGCCTTGGTGGATTGTTATCCCAAATAAATTTCCTAAATAAACTATCAATCTGAAAAAAAATACTTATTTGATGTTACAGGTGCCTGTAACAACATAAATCAAACAAGGGATGATCAGGATCAAGAGCTTTACATTTTGCAACAGCAATATATAATTAAGTAATTCCTAAAGTATCAGAGGAACTTTCAAAATATCAGTATAATCTGAAAAGAAAATTTGAATATTCACCTGGCTCAAAAACTGATTAGGTCATATTGTTCCCCCTTGTCATTCAAATTATATAATGACTTATTAAAATAAAACTGGTTTTTAACAGCTTCTGGTTCAAACAGGGTCTGACCACCTTTAGTAACTATTTCAGAAGCTAAGCTTTGTTGATTTTGTTACAGCATATGATCTGTCAACAACTCACCTACTTTTCACCAGTCTTCCAATACTTCAATTTACTTAATGACAATTCTACCTTGTCAGCTAAAAAAATTCCACAACTGTAACTTGGCAAATACAAGCACATCATAGGCTTGTGCTATAGGATGTTTTCCATAATTCAACATTACCTCTTTAACCATATTTTCCAGTTGTTGATGCAGATTTTTTCATGCTTCCCCTTCGAAGCATAGGCATATGACTTTGCATAAATGTACCCTTATTGTCTGTAGACTGGATGGTAAACACCGTATTTTTCGCTCCATAAGATGCTCCTGACCATAAGACACACCTAGGTTTAGAGGAGGAAAACAAGAAAAAAAAATCTGCCTCTGCCTCCCAGCATCCATCCAGTATTCATCTGGCTAGCGTCCTTGCAGCAAATAGCAAACAGCAAACAGCCTGCCTCTTCCGTGTCTGCTGCCGGGGAATGCTGGAGCCTTCGCCTCTGAGCAGCTGATCGACAGTTGGATCGGCCTCCCAGAATACCGCTGATCAGCTGTTCCAGGCGGCGGGGATCGCTGCCACCGTTCACCGCTGCTGCCTGTCACCCATATTCGCTCCATAAGATGCACAGACATTTCCACCCACTTTTGGGAGGAAAAAAAGTGTGTCTTATGGAGCAAAAAATACGGTAATTAATTTCAGAAAAATTGTAAGATTAATTGTCTTATACACCTTAAAAACCATCTTCTTGAATAAAGAAGTGTTAAAATATCTCTTTCCATAATCAGGTTTTAGCTTTTTAAACTGAAGGGTTAATGTAAAAGAACATGTTCCAATATAACAATAGAATGAACGGAAGAATCTAAAACATATTCCAGTAACAAAAGAAATTTGTTTAAAAAATCTACTGTAGAACACATTTTATATGAAATAAAAGAATAGTTTCTAACCTGAGAGTGAAGTTTATGCCATATGACTATCAAATTAATCTCTTGCACACAAGTCTGGAACAACCACCAATTTGGATTATAAGTGTTTTGAGGTAGGGGGTATTCCTTTCCGTATCTGAATATGCCAACAAATGTTGCCTCTTGGAATTAATCCATGCAATTTTGTAAAGCATCTATGAAACAAAGCACAATAATTTTTATGTGCCCATGAAAATTAACAAAAACCAAGTCAAAATCAAATATATTCATGTTTTAATATATCAAGTTTAATATAATCATTGCAATTATAATTGATCCATTCATGTGTGTTGGCTTTGGCCTAGTGACAATTGTGTGTCAGAATAGGTTGAATGACTTATCAAATCAAATCAAATCAAATCAAATCAAATCAAATCAAATCAAATCTTTATTGTCACTGCACAACATATGTACAATGAGATTGGTTGAGCTCCCTCAGTGCACCCCCCAACACAAACTATAAATGAGTCAATAAGTCATGGTTTCCATAAGTGCCAGGCAAAATATTTTGCTTGTTTGTTTGTTTGTTTGAATTTATTAGCCACCCAACTCTGTCAATGATTTGGCATACATAGCACAGAAAGGAAGCCTAATCAGATCATAACAGATCCAAATGGTCATTTCAATACTGAAGACAAATATTAGTATAGGAAACAAGAAAGACACCAAGTAGCACAAAAGAAAAGCTTACCCAACAAGAAAAAACTCTCTAGCCCGAGACAGTAACCATAAGCCTCTGTGTTACCCATGACCTCCTCTCAATACCTTTTCTCCTTGGAGCAAAGCAAAGCAAAGCAGAGCAAAGGTTTTAGAGAGAGAAAATCCTACTAGAAATCCCAGTAGAAAGAAAGTTTAACCTATTTCTTCCTCCAAAGCCCCTATTGGTTATGCAATGCATTATAGCAAGAATATAATATAAAATATGTAAAACTTTAAATGAGCACAAAGTTTACATCTTACCAGACTATGAATTCAACATGCCTATTAATATACCAATTGAAAATTCATATTGGGGAAAAAACAACTGAGGTAACTTGACCTAAGGTAAGTCTTCTGGACAACTTTAGAAAAATGTATTTTTATATTGATATTCCTTTGGGGGGGGGGGTTAGGCAGCAAAACAAAAACCAGTTGCTATGGTCTTTTAGGCAACAGTAAATGTGCTAAATCAAAACAGAAAGCCAGCTGGCAAAAAGCTCTTCCTTGCTTGCTAAAGCAGGGTTTTTTTCACCTCATTCAGTAGCCTGAGGCTAACTATAGGCTTTTTTATATGCTGTTTTTAGTATTTAATTCTCAATCAACTTCCCACCATAAATTTGCTGTTTCAACTGAGATTGTACTTACAATCTAAATACATTTTATTAGATTTTATCCTATCCTTCCTACTTTTTTCTTTTGTAGTTGTATCTTTCCAATAACATTACTTTTCTTAACTTATTCTCTCTCTCTCTCTCTCCCCCCTCCCTCCCCCTCTCATCCAGCTGCCAGACTAATTTTGGTTCCCACCAGTTACAATGGAGATGATATCAGCAGGGAGCTTTAAGGAAAAAAATATAATTGTCCTCTAGAAAAAATCCCCCTGATGTGATTTATTTCTCCCTTGATGAAGAAAGGCAACTTGTGGAGAATGCAGAGGGGATCTTTTTTTGTGCATTGGCAGGCAGAAAAAATGTCTCTTAATCTGTTCTTAATAATCTGTTAATCCTTGCGAACATCAAATTCTGCTTTTGCTAATGTTATTTTAGATACATTAAAGACCAGAAAGGAGAATTTACTATCTATAGCTTTCAATTTTATTAAAGCATAATCTCCACAATAAAACTAGTTGACTAACAAAATCTACCACTTTTTTCTACACCTTTTTCTAACTAATTAAATTCAGTTTGTGTGCATCATCCAGTATTATGAAAGATTTTTCAATGCACTGAAAGTGGTATAGAACTTTCATACTACTGCATTTATGATAGCTGGCCCTGGGTCATTCTTCACTAACATAGTTTCCGTATTGCATGGAGTCTACAAATCAGCTGTATAACCAATCATATGTGGTATGAAAATAAACCCTTTGATTTGTTACAAAAAATCCAAGTTTGAGCACATGAACATTAAAATCTCACCAGTGACCAACAAGATGCTACTGGGAAGTCCATCAGCACATCCTCCTTTATGAATTCCTTCTTAGTGAGATTAGAGCATGTTCATCTGTTCATATCATCCAAGTGTACAGTACTATAGAGATTCTTAGATGATAAAAAGAATGCTCATGGTTATATTATAATAAAAGTTATATTGCCGTGATGGCGAACCTATGGCATGCGTGCCACAGATGGCATGCGGAGCCATTTCGCCTGGCATGCGCGGCGGTGCCCATTCCTCTTCTGGTTTCCGGCACATGCATGCGCACTGGCCAGCTAGTCTTCTGGTTACTGGCGCACATGTACACACGATGATCAGCTGGCCTTCCCGCATGCGGCTGTGCCAGAAACCGGAAGATCAGCCGCCCAGCTGATTGTTGTGCATACATGCGCGCCAGTAACCAGAGGACTAGCTGCCCAGTGTGCATGCGTGCGCCAGAAACATGAAGTTTATTTCCCGGCATGCGCATGCCCACTGGGCAGCTCCTCTTAGCGGGAATGCACAACAACCTCTCAGGCCGAAGCCATTTTAGTTGGTGTCTTTGGCCTGCCACACTTTTAACTATTTAAAAAAATGTATTCTTTGCTGTGGGAATTTGGGAGGGGGAATTGCATGAGGGCTGTCTGTATGTAGCCATAACAAATTCCTTCTAGATAGTCAAGGTCATCCTTTGTCTTCGCACTCCTGCACCTGCACGGGAGGAGATGGGTGGATGCTGCCAAGTTGGCAGTTGAAGATTGGTCAACATGATGGACTTGGGGGTGTGGGGACAAGGGCTTGAATTTTCAACTGGTTGGAGAAACCCGGGGGACTTCAGATTCAGATTTCTCCCAGATGTGCCAACATGGCTCTGTCAATAAATTGGAACTTTGAGGAATACTTTGCCTCGGACTCTGATTCTCTTTGGAACCCTGACACTAACCTGAATCTCCCTTAAAACTCACCCAGCTACCCTGAATACTCGGGGCGCTGTTCGGGGTCCTGAGCCCCAACGCCGACCCGGCAATGGGCAGCGTAAAGACTCAGGGAAGATGGAGGAAGAGAAGCATGCCACAGGGAAGCAAGTAGAGGATGGATCGCGTATTCACATCGAGACCCTCTACATTCCTTCCAAAGCCGTGGTGGAAGCTGAAGAGGCCGCGGAGAGGGAACGCCAGTTGGGGGCTCGGCGCAAGCAACTGACCCCTGAGCCCCTCTCTCAGCCAGAGCAGACCTCTCAAAGCGCAGCCGGGGGGCTGAGCTCTCCCACAGAGCGGATGTGGAAACCACACCTGGGCGTGGGATCAGCCTCGGCCCATGAGTGGAGGCAGCAGAAACTTACGCCGACCAGACGCTCCGAAGGTGAGGGATCGCAGCCACTGTTATGCAGCCAATCGCTGATGGAACTCCCCGACCAGTTCGGACGACTAAGCGTAAGTTGGACCAACCCCCCTTCGGGACCCAAGGCTGTAAGATGGAACTTGGCCCAGCCAACGTTCTCCTTCCCAAAGAGGAACCCACTGGCTCCTTTGAGCGGACACTCGGCCTCATTCCACACTGCGACTAGAGAGACCCCTGCGAGTCTCTCAACCAAGGCAAAGCCTACGTGGGCAACCCTCCACCCCAAAACGCAGATGGCCCAACAGCCTGGGTTCAGGAGCCCGCTGGCCTGGCAGCAGGGCACATGGGGATTGCCGACCCCAGGCCAGCCACCGAAACTCGCACAGCCGAGGCAAGCCCCAGCAGGGTGGGCTTTCTTCCCAGGCATGGGATGGGCACAGTGCCAATGGGCTCCGGGGACCCAGCAGCCACCGAACCCCACACCAATGTTCGGTGCGGTGCAGCCTCCTACAATGTCCGTTCCAGCCACGCAAGCCCAGCTGAAGCAGCAGGGGCACCTCCCCACTAATGACACCGCGCCGGGGCTAGCCCAGCCATTGCAACAGGTGGGGCCGCAACTGGGAGGCCCCCAACCACAAGCGATCGTACCGCCGGCTGCACAAGTGCAAGCCGCTGCCCAGCCGGCCACAGCGCAGCCCCCTCGGTTCCGGGCCACATTTGATGGGGATCCCAAAAAACTGGCCTACTTCCTACATCGGGTCTGGGTATACATCGATCAGTTTGGGACCCAATTCCAGTCGGACCGAGAACTGATCGACATGATAACCGAGGGGATGAATGAGGGGGAAGCAGCAGAGTGGGTGGAAGAGCTCCACGATGAAGCAGCCCCAGAACTCGATGACGCTGACGAGTTTGTCTGGCCGATGCAGGTCCGTTTCAACAACGCAGCTCAACAGGTGGAAGCTGAGAAGCAAATTAAGGGGCTGAAGCAGGCAGGCCGCCCAGTCAAGGAGTTGGTGTGGGAATTCAGAAGGGCGGCAGGGAAGGTGTGGGACTGACCCGAACAACTCTTGGTGCATACGTTTAGAGATGCCCTAGACCCAGAACTGAGGAAGTACTGTAGCATCCGGGGGGTCCCAGACAGGATCCAGGACTGGTACAACACGGCCATCATCCTAGATCAAGTGACCCAGGGTCCCAAGAAGCCCCCAGCCAAGAAGCCAGCCAGGAGACCCTTGGGCCGCCGATCCCAGATGAAGCTAGCTGTGACCCCGACCCCTGAAGCAACGAGAGCAGTAAAGTGCTATAGGTGTGGCCAACCCGGCCATCAGGCTTCAGAATGCTTAGCACCTGCCCCAGTCCCACAACCAAGGACCCGGCCAGCCATGGGAACCCGGAAGAATTCCCCAAAGCCACTGGAGAGGAGCCGCCTGGCCCAACAAGCGGAAGAATCCCCTCCCCCATCCGATGAAGCCGAGGCATCGCCAGAAGAGGAAGACCCTCTGTGCTCTGGTGGGGAAGGCAGCGGCGAAGATGACCCAATGGTGAGTGAAGCCGTCTGCCCTTTTGTCATCAAAGCAAAAATTATGGTGCCAGTGACGGGAGAGGAAGGAGAGGTAGAGGCGATCATAGACACGGGCTGCTCACAATGTTTAATCAGCAAATCAGTGGTAGAGAAGCTAGGGATCCCCACGAGGGCCTTAGCCAACCCCATCCGCTTCCAACAAGTGGATGGATTGCTGATTGGGGGGCCCCCGCCATGCACCTCACCGAGTTGGTGGATTTGGAAATACGGTGCCACCACGAACTCATCCGATTCATAGTCGCCCCCAAGATGTCAGAAACAATCATATTGGGGCTTGCGTGGCTCGACAAATGGACCCCCACCATAAAGTGGGAAGATGGCTACCGAAAGCTAACCATGAGCGTCGGGCCGCTAACCCCTAAAGAGAAGAAGAAGAGCCGACCGAAGGGGCCAGAATCCATCGGCCCAGGCCGGCCTCAGCCAGCAACCCCTGCAGTCGAGGCCAAATTCCCAGGCACCCACCAGGTGCTGGTAGAATACAGAGATCTTGAGGGAGTCTTCAGTGAGGAAGATTGCAACTATCCCCCCCTCACCGGCCCACGGACTGCGCGATAGAGTTTGAACCGGGAGCCACACTCCCAAAACCCAAGATGTACTCAATGACCCCAAAGAATTGGAGGAACTAAGGAGATACATCAATGCCAGTTTAGAGCAGGGCTTCATCCAGCCGGCAAAATCGAGGGTTGCAGGCCCAGTGCTCTTCAAGGAGAAGAAAGATGGGGGGGGGTCAGGCTGTGCGTGGACTTCTGTGGGATCAATGCCATGTGTGAGGAGGGGGGAGTGGAAGACCGCCTTTAACTGCCCATTGGCAAGCTTCCAATTCAGAGTGATGCCCTTTGGACTACAAAGGGCCCCCGCGGTCTTCATGCAATTCATAAACGAAGTACTCCACCCACACCTGTACAAGGGGTTACTCGTTTATTAGGATGACATTCTCATTTTTAGCAAGACCCTAGAGGCCCACACCTGTACAAGGGGGTACTCGTTTATTTGGATGACATTCTAATCTTTAACGAGACCCTAGAGGAGCACATGAAACTAGTGAGGCAAGTCTTAGAAAAACTTCTAGCCGCCAAGCTGTATGCAAAACTCTCAAAATGCAAATTCCACAAGACCTCCCTAGACTACCTGGGGTATCGCATCTCCATCGAAGGAATAGAGATGGATCCAGGGAAAGTGAAAGCAGTGCTAGACTGGCAGCCCCCACGGACTCGCAAGCAACTACAAAGCTTTTTGGGCTTTGCAAATTTCTATTGGCATTTCATCCCAGCTTTTGCTGAGGTAGCGCTGCCACTGACCGAGCTGCTAAAGACAGGTCCATCACCCACAAAACCAAAGCCTAACCAGCCGATTGGGTGGACAATGCAATGCCAAAAAGCGTTCGAAAGGCTGAAGCGTCTCTTTGCCCAAGAACCGATCCTTCAGCACCCCGACCCAGAATGGCAGTTCATAATTCAGTCTGACATGGCGACGTGGTGGTGGCAGCAGTGCTGTTGCAGAAAGATGAAAAGGGCCAACTCCCGCCATGCACTTATGTTTTGAAAAAGCTCATGGCCACCGAGAGGAGATGGGCCATTTGGGAGAAAGAAGCCTAAGCAGTTCATTGGGCGCTGCTCACTTGGAGATAATTCATAGAGGGGGGCAACGTCCCATTCGAGGTGTGGACAGATCATAAGAACCTCGAAGCCTTGAAACCCCCCCGGAAGCTCTCTCCAAAACAAGTACGCTGGGTACAATACTTCAGAAGATTCAAATTCGAACTGAAGCACATCCCAGCTGGGAAGAATTTGCTGGCTGACGCTTTATCTAGGAAGCCACAATATGACAGCCAGAGGGAACAAGAAGTCCACTCCATCATTCCCCCTTCCCAGGGGGAGACGGCAGCACAAGTCCTCACCCGAGGCCAAGCCAGACAACCGAGTGCTCCTAGCCAGGACAAATGGACTGCAACACTGAAGGCAGCCCTGCCTGGCGATCCCTGGCTCAGCGACAACAAGGAGATCTTGACAATGAGAGAAGGCTTGGCTTGGAAGGGGTCCAAATTATATGTACCTGCCAGCTTGAGATTGGAAGTGCTCCAACGCAGCCACGACTCCAAACTGGTAGGACACTTTGGATTCCTAAAAACTCTCCACCTAGCCAGGCGACAGTTTTGGTGGCCTAAGATGAAAACTGAAGTGGAAGACTATGTAAAGAGCTGTGCCACATGCGCAACCAGAAAAAATCAGCCAGGAAAGCCGCCTGGACTACTACAGCAAGTGACCAACCCCAGCAAACCCTGGGAGGAGATCGCCATGGACTTCATAGTGGAACTCCCAGACAGCAACGGAAATAAGGTGATTTGGACAGTCATCAACTTGTTTTCCAAGCAAGCTTGCTCAGGTCTACCGTCAGCCAGGAAACTAGAAAAAACTGTTTCTCAAGCACATCTACCGCCTACATGATGTCCCAAAAAGAGTCATCTCCGACCGAGGCATACAGTTCACCGCCAAAGTCTGGAGGGAGTTCCTGAGAGCAATTGGATCCACACAAGGACTCAGCTCGGCTTTTCATCCGAGTACAAATGGAGCAGCGGAATGTACAAACGCAGTGGTCGAACAATACCTCTGTTGTTATGTAGATTACCAGCAAGACAATTGGTTAGAGCTGCTGCCATTTGCAGAAGTAGCATATAACAACGCTGTCCACAGCAGCACTGGACTAACTCCCTTTCAGGTTACCAGTGGCATGGAATTTGTTCCCATGCCTGAACTACCTACAGAGACCCCCACTTCCATGTCACTGACGGAGTGGATGGAGACGCTGAAAAAGGGATGGGAGAACACCAAGAAAGCACTAGCGGAAGCAGCAGAAGCCTATAAGAAGCAAGCAGACAACCACCGATCGCTCCAGCCCCCCTTCCGAGTGGGGGATAAAGTTTTCTTGTCCACTAAATATATCCAATTGAAAATGCCCAGCAAAAAGCTAGGGCCAAAATTCTTGGGTCCTTTCCCAATAGTCAAAATTATTAACCCAGTCACAGTTCAGCTTGAACTGCCTAGAATATTGGGGAAAATTCACCCTGTGTTTCATTGCAGCTTGTTAAAACCGGTGATTGGGTCAAACATAAGACCACAAACCCAACAACCACCTCCCCCTGTAGTCATACAAGGAGAGACACACTATGAGATGAAGAAAATTCTGGACTCCAGAGTGTTTAGGGGTCGACTACAATATCTAATCCATTGGAAGGGGTACCCTTTGGCAGAAGCTACCTGGGTAAAAAGTTGGAACGTGAAAGCTGACAAGCTAGTAAAACAATTCCATGACAAATATCCAGACAAGCCAAAGGGTCCCCCTGGGAGGGGAGGGGTGGTTAAGGATACTGTATTAACCCCCTATGTTATTTCTTTCCTTTTCTTGTAGGACAGTCTTTTCCTGAGGGGAGGCCGCCTGTCAGGCCGAAGCCATTTTAGTTGGGGTCTTTGGCCTGCCACACTTTATATTATTTAAAAGAAATGTATTCTTTGCTGTGGGAATTTGGTAGGGGGAATTGCATGAGGGCTGTCTGTATGTAGCCATAACAAATTCCTTCTAGATAGTCAAGGTCATCCTTTGTCTTCGCACGCAGATGAGAATGTAATCTAAATAAATGAGTACCCCCATGTACAGGTGAAGGTGGAGCACCTCGTTGATGAATTGCATGAAGACCACGGGGGCCCCTTGCAGTCCAAAGGGCATGACTCTGAATAGGAAGCTTCCCAATGGGCAGTTAAAGGTGGTCTTCCATTCATCTCCCTCCCTAATGTGTATGCGATAGTATGCTTCTCTCAAGTCCAGTTTGGTGAATATCTTGCCTTTGGACAAGTGGTTCAGCAAATCTTTCATGAGAGGGAGGGGGTACATGTTTTGCACGCACACAGTGTTGATCCCACGGAAGTCAACGCACAATCTGACCCCCCCATCTTTCTTCTCTTTGAAGAGCACGGGGGCTGCAATCCTCGATTTTGCAGGTTGGATGAACCCTCGTTGTAAATTGGCATCGATGTACCTCCTTAACTCTTCCAATTCCTTTGGGGTCATCGAGTACATTTTTGGTTTTGGTAACGTAGCCCCTGGCTCGAACTCTATCGCACAGTCCGTAGGCCAGTGAGGGGGAAGATAGTTACAGTCTTCCTCACTAAACACCCCTTCCAGGTCTCGGTATTCTGCCGGTACCTGCTGGGAGCCTGGGGGCTTGGCCTCGAGCGCCGGGGCTGCTGGCTGGGGGCAATCTAGCCCTAGGGGCTTTGGCTCTTTCGGGTGGCCTTGCTTCTCTTTGGGGGCTAGAGGCCCGATGCTCATGGTTAGCTTTCGGTATCCGTTCTCCCATTTGATGGTGGGGGTCCACTTGTCTAGCCACGCAAGCCCCAGGATGATTGTCTCAGACATCTTGGGGGCAACTATGAACTGGATGAGTTCGTGGTGGCGTCCTATCTGCAAGTCTACCAACTCTGTGAGGAGAGTGGCGGGCCCCCCCCAATTAGCGATCCGTCCACTTGTTGGAATCGGATGGGGTTAGCTAGGGGCCTGGTGTGGATCCCTAGCTTTCCTACCACTGCTTTGCTGATTAGACATCTCGAGCAGCCAGTGTCTATCATTGTGTCTACCTCTCCTTCCTCCCCCGTCTCTGGCACCGTGAGTTTTGCCTTAATGAGGAAAGGGCGAACGGCTTCACTCACCATTGGGTCATCTTCGCCACTGCCTCCTTTGTCCCATCACGGAGACAGTTCCTCTCCTGGCGACGCCACAGCCTCGTCAGGCAGGGGAGGGGACTCTTCTGCTTGTAGGGCCAGGCGACTTCGCTCCAGCGGTTTTGGGGGTTTCCTCTGGGGCCCAGGAGTTTGCGACCCTACTTGGTAGCTACCCTTGAAGAGTGTTTGGAGACTACAATTGGTCCAGAATGCGGCTGCGCGGGCTGTCATGAGTGCACCTAGGTACACCCATATTACACCAATTCTCCGCGAGCTGCACTGGCTCCCTATTGGTCTCCGGGCACAATTCAAGGTGTTGGTTATTACCTTTAAAGCCCTATATGGCTCAGGGCCAGGTTATCTTCGAGACCGCCTTCTCCAATGACCAGTGAGGTCGTACAGGGCTGGCCTTCTTCAGGTACCGTCAGCCAGACAGTGCCGGCTGGCGGGCCCGTGGGGGAGGGCCTTCTTTGTGGCTGCCCTGGCCCTCTGGAACCAGTTGCCTCCTGAGATCTGGACTACCCCCACCCTGTTGGCCTTCCAGAAAGCGGTGAAGACCTGGCTGTTCCGGCAGGCTTGGGGCCATTGATCTCGCTTCTGCAATTTGGAGAGATCCGGCCATGAAAAGGTGTGTATGAGTTTTTAATTGTTTTTAAATGTTTTTATTATGTATCTTTTTAATAAGCTTTTTATATTTTAATATGTTTTTTATATTTGCTGTAAGCCGCCTAGAGTCCCTTGGGAGTTGGGCAGCATAGAAATGCAAATAAAAGTAAAGTAAAAGTAAAGTTTGCCTGGCCCTCGGTAGTGAAATTGGGGCCGGCACCAGGCACTCTGACGCCCGGTGACCGGTTTGACCGCATCTATAGCACTTCACGCCTCTTGTTGCTTCAGGGGCTGGTGCTGTGGCTTGCTTCAGTTGGACTCGGCGGCCCAGGGGCCTTCTGGCCGTTCTTTCGGCGAGAGGTTTCTTGTGGTCCCAGATTGCGTGATCCAGGACGATGGCCGTGCTGTACCACTCTTGGATCTGGCACGGGATTCCCCGGATCTCACACGCCTTCTTTAGTTCTGGATCAAGGTCATCTCGGAACGTGTGCACCAAGAGCCGCTTGGGCCAGTCTCAAACTTTCCTGGCCGCCCTTCTGAATTCCCACACTTTCACTGGGCGGCTTGCTTGCTTCAACCCTTGGATCTGCTCTTCGGCTTCCACTTGCTGGGCCACATTGTTAAAGCGGACCCGCATTTGCCGGATGAACTCGTCTGCATCATCAAGTTCTGGGCTGCTTCATCGTGGAGCTCTGCCACCCACTCCGCTGCTTCCCCCTCGTTCATCCCCTCGATTATATTGTCGATCAATTGTCGGTCTGACTGGAATTGGGTCCCGTACTGGTCGATGTATGCCCAGACCCGGTGTAGGAAATAGGCCAATTTCTTGGTGTCCCCATCGAATGTGGCACGAAACCAGGGGGTGGCTCTGGGGCCAGCTGGGTGGCGGCCTGAGCTTGCACGGCTAGCGGGACGATTGCTTGCAGCTGGGGCCCTCCGAGCTGCCCCCTGCAGGTTGCGTCGGCTGGGCTACTCCTGGTGCGCTTCTGTCTGCAGGGAGGGGCCCCTGCGCTTACGGCTGGGCTTGCATGGCGGACCAGGCATTGCAGGGGGCTGCTGCACCACTCCAAACATTGGCATGAGGCTCGGTTGTGGTTGGGGCCCTGGAGCCCAATGGCACTGTACCCACCCCATTCCGGGGGAAAAACCCCACCCTGCTGGGCCTTGCCACGGCGACACAATTCCGAGGTTTGGCGGCTGGGCTGGGGTTGGTAGTCCCCACAATCCTTGCGGCCAGGCCAGCGGACGTCCTAGGCCGGCTTGGTGGGCCTCATGCGGTTCGGAGCAGAGGGTTGCCCACGTAGGCTTCGCCCCAGTGGAGAGGCTCACAGGGGTCTCGCTCATCGCAGTTTGGAATGAGGCCGAGTCTCCGCTCAAAGGGGCCAGTGGGTTCCTCTTTGGGAAGGAGAACGTTGGCTGGGCCAAGTTCCATCTTGCGGCCTCGGGTCCCAAAGGGGGGTTGGTCCAACTTACGTTTAGTCGTCTGAACTGGTCGGGGAGTTCCATCAGCGATTGGCTGTGTGACAGTGGCTCACCTTCGGAGCGTCCGGTTGGTGTAAGTTTCTGCTGTCTCCACTCGTGGGCCGAGGCTGATCCCGCGCCCAGGTGTGGTTCCCATATCCACTCTGTGGGAGAGCTCAGCCCCCCGGCTGCGCTTCGAGAGATCCGCTCTGGCTGAGAGGGGCGCTCAGGGGTCCGTTGCTTGCGCCGAGCCCCCAACTGGCATTCCCTCTCCGCGGCCTCTTCAGCTTCCACCATGGCTTTGGAAGGAACGTAGAGGGTCTCGATGTGAATACGCGATCCATCCTCTACTTGCTTCCCCGTGGCATGCTTCTCTTCCTCCATCTTCCCTGAGTCTTTACGCCGCCCGTTGCCGGGTCGGCATTGGGGCTCAGGACCCCGAACAGCGCCCCGAGGATTCAGGGTAGTTGGATGAATTTTAAGAGAGATTCAGGTTAGTGTCAGGGTTCCAAATAGCATCCAAACTTAAATCAGAGTCCGAAGCAAAGCATTCCTCAAAGTTCCAATTTATTAACAGAGCCATGTTGGCACAGCTGTGAGAAATCTGATGCTACGAGGGTTTCTCCACCCAGTTGAAAGATCAAGCCCCTTGTCCCCATACCCACAAGTTCATCACGTTAGCCACTCATCTTCTGCCAACGTGTCCGTTACTCCCCTCAGCTCCCGGGCAGGTGCTGGACAAAGGATGACCTTGAGAATCTAAAGGAATTTGTTATGGCTACATTTCTACATCCCTCATGCAATAGCCCCTCCCAAATTCCCA
>QLTV01002841.1:284156-297959 GCA_003457575.1 Thermophis baileyi | reverse complement strand
GCTAGGGTTAGGGTCAGGGTTAGGGGTTAGGGGTTGCTTATATGTATACTGAGAGCCTATGCACCACAAATTCCTTGTGTGTCCAATCACACTTGGCCAATAAAGAATTCTGTTCTGTTCTATTCTATTCTATTCTATTCTATTCTATTCTATTCTATTCTATTCTATTCTATTCTATTCTATTCTATTCTATTCTATTCTATTCTATTCTATTCTATTCTATTCTATTCTATTCTATTCTATTCTATTATTCTATTCTATTCTATTCTATTCTATTCTATTCTAAGACCCAAATTCACAGTTCCCTTCAAATAACTGAGAATCCTTTTTACACCCATACAATGCAATTGCATTGGTGCAGCAGTAAACCAACTTAAGATGCTTACTGCACAAGCTATGTCTGATCTGGACCACTGTGACAGATATAACAAGCTCCCTATTGCAGACTGATATATCTCTTCATCACAGGCTTCACTTTTGTCTTCACCCAAATTGTTGTGAAAATCTGTGCTCATAGGTGTTGGAGCAGAATTACAATCCTTCATGTTGTATCTCTCCAACAGCTGTTCAATTTTTCTTCTTTGACTGAGAACATAACTACCTCAGTTTTTTGTATCTCTACACCAAGATAGTTTTGTATTTCACCCAAATCTTTCAATTCAAATATTTTCTCTAATTGCTTAGCAATTTTTTTTCCTGTGACAGATCCTTTGCAATGAAACAAAGATCATCCACAAATGCTAAAAATTGACAATCCCCACCTTATAACTTTCCAGTATATATACAACCATCAGCCTTGCAACTCTTGAACCTAAGACCCTTCAATGGCATATCTAAACAGATATTCCAATTCCTGGCTGACTGCTTCAACCCATAAATGACCTTGTTCAATTTATATACAGTGTTAGGCTTTTTATTTTCATATCCTGGTGCTTGAACCATGTAAATTTCTTCCTTTAATTCTGCATTGAGGAATACTGTGGTTATATCAAAATGCCAAATTTTATGGCCATGTGCCACTGCCAATGCTAGTGCCAATCTAATGCTTTCACTCTTTACAGTTTGCGTGAATACCTCATCATAGTGTACATTTTTCTTTTGTGAAAAACCTTGTGCCACTAATCTTGCCTTATATTGTAGCTCATTGTTATCAGAGTTTGCTGCAGAAAATTAAATCCAGAAAGCACACACAGGCAGACTGATGCAGCAGGATTCATTTAAATAAGAAACTTCTTTATATACAAAAATATATATACAATATCAATGTAGATTCTTCTTCAAGCAGTTACAAGCAAACACACAGGCAGGAGAGAACAGTTAGTTTCATTTCAGAGTTCAGAGTGGACTGAGCCACACCCAGCCTTCTAGCTTCAGTTTCGATTCTCTGCACAGACTCAGATGTGTTTAGCTCTCAGTGAAGCAAGCTAATCAATTTACATTTTATGGCTTCCCTGACATTACAATATTTAATATCCACATGCTTGCTTCTATTCTTTACTCTGTCACCTGTTGCCATTTTAATGCAGGCAGCATTATCTTCATACACCATTACAGCTTCATTTACCTTTACATTTAAATCCTGTAACAGCTGTACATACCAGGTTACAGAATTCAGACAAAGCAATAAATTCTGCCTTCACAGTTGAAATGGCGACAGTTGTTTCCTTTCTGGACTTCCAACCAATTAAAGCCACTCCAAACAATACTACCATCCCAGAATTGGACTTTCTGGTTTTTACATCATTTGCATAATCAACATAGCACTTCAATTTTAATTCTTCAGAGACCTGTATTTGAAGACCCAAATTCACATACCTGAGAATCCTTTTTACACCCATCCAATGCAATTGTGTTGGTGCAGCAGTAAAGCTACTCAAGATGCTTACTGCACAAGCTATGTCTGGTCTGGACCACTGTGACAGATATAACAGGCTCCCTATTGCTGACTGATATATCTCTTGATCACAGGCTTCACTTTTGTCTTCACCCAAACTGTTATGAAAATCTGTGATCATAGGTGTTGGAGCAGTATTACAATCTTTCATGTTATAAGCTTCATTTACCTTTCCATTTAAATCCTGTAACAGCTGTACATACCAGGTTACAGAATTCAGACAAAGCAATAAATTCTGCCTTCACAGTTGAAATGGCGACAGTTGTTTCCTTTCTGGACTTCCAACCAATTAAAGCCACTCCAAACAATACTACAATCCCAGAATTGGACTTTCTGGTTTTTCATCATTTGCATAATCACTATCAACATATCATTTTCCAGTGTATATGCAATCATCAGCCTTGCAACTCTTGAACCCAAGACCCTTCAATGCCTTATCTAAACATATATTCCACTTCCTGGCTGACTGCTTCAGCCCATAAATGGCCTTGTTCAATTTGTACACCGTGTTCGGCTTTTTACTTTCATACCCTGGTGCTTGAACCATGTAAATTTCTTCCTCTAACTCTGCATTGAGGAATGCTGTGGTTATGTCAAAATGCCAAATTTTATGGCCATGTGCCACTGCCAACACTAGTGCGAGTCTTATGCTTTCACTCTTTACAGGTGGCGCAAATACTTCATCATACTGCACATTTTTCATTTGTGAAAAACCTTGTGCCACTAACCTTGCTTTATATTGTACCTCATTATTGGGTATATTTTGTATACCACTTACATCCTACAGCTTTGCTACCCTGTGACAAAGTCATAGATGTGAACACTTCATGTTCACTCATGGATTTCATTTCCTTGTCCATGGCTTCTTTCCACTTTACTTGTTCAATTTTAGCTAATGCCAATACTTCCTTATAGTTTCTTGGCTCATACCACACATTACACACTTTAACTTTACTAGTAGAATACCTTTCAGGTGGAATCCCCTTGTTCAATNCACTAAGTCAGTTACTGTCACAAAGTGGATAACCATCACTAAGTGGATCATTCCAAAAATTTGCATCAATTCTGTTCCAATTTTGCTCTGACCTGCGTGGCATTGACTGCTCCTGTGTGTCAATCCACTCTTGCTTCATATCTTTTTCAGCTTCTCCTCCCTGAATGCTGACACCATCATTAAGTGAGTTACCATCACTACGTGAGTTACTGTCACTAAGTGGCTCACCGTCACTAAGTGGATCATTCCAAAAATTTGCATCAATTCTGTTCCAATTTTGCTCTGCAAAGCTAGCCGACCTGGAAATCACTATTCTTTTGTTCCCATCGCTAAAGCGATACTCTTCGAGCCTGGCTCATAGCCCATAAACCTGAGCTTTCTAGCCTTTGGTTGTCCTTTTCTTTTAATTGGTTTTGGAATATGCACCCATGCATTGCTTCCAAAAACTCTTAGATGTGCCAGAGATGATTTCTCCCATACAGCACTGCATATGGAGTATCATTAATAGACCAACTCCACAGCCTATTAATTAAATAATTAGCAGACAATATGGCTTCACCCCAGTATGACCTGCTCAGACCAGAATCCTCCAGCAGTGAGTCTTTCATGGTTTGTAAGACTCCATTTCGCCTCTCAACAACACCATTCTCTGCTGCTGTGTATGGATTTGTGCATCTGTTTTATTCCCAACTGTCCCAACCATTGTTGAAAACTTGTTGACATGAATTCTGAACCTCTGTCAGTTTGAAGCTGACATACCTGTTGTTTATACCTTCTTTCTACAAAGCTTACCCATTGCTGAAATTTCTGTAGCACCTCTATTTTACTCTTTAGTAAAAACAGAAACCAAATCTGCTGTAGTCATCTACAATGACCAGCACATACTTTGCTCCTCCCAAACTGGCTTGTATCGGCCCAACCAAATCTGCATGAACCAGCTCTAGAGCTTTTGTTGTCTGCCTTGTGTTACTTACTGGGAATGCCTTGGACTTTGATGCTTTGCATACTACACAATCCAAATATGCCTTACATCCCTTTAAATTTAATCCATCTGCAAACGGTTGCATCTGTTGCAAAACTCTGAAGCTGGCATGGCCAAGCCTTCTGTGCAAGAGATGAACACATGAATCATGTTGTGCCACATTTCCAAATGTTTGTGCACATTGAACCTTTTGTCCCTGCAACACATAAAGATTATCCAGCTTTATGCCCTGTGCACATACACTCCCATTTCTTCTTATGAGACACTTCCCATTTACACATGTGGTCTCAAAACCTTGTTTGTCTAGACCCTTATTTACACTCAGTAAATTATGCTCCATTCCAGGCACACATAATATGTTACTAAACCTTTCATCCAGACATGGAATCAGCACACTGCCTTTTCCTGTGACTTTAGCCTTCTGGCCATTTGCTAAGACTACTGCATCTCCTCCTGCTAGATCCATTCTGAAAAACAATTTCGAATTATTAACAATTGTTTGACTAGCCCCACTGTCTATTAACCATTTGTCTCTGCTATTACAATAGCTAACTTTTGCAACAGCAGCTTGTCCATCTGTTGTTTTTCTTCCTTGTAAACAGTCTTTCTTTAAATGAGTTATCACCACAGATGAAACTCCGCCGTTGTTGTTGTTCTGTTTCTTTCTTATTAGAAAATCTTTGCTGGGCTTTAATCTGGTCTCTGCAGACATCCTGTCTGTTGCTTTTCTCTCTCTGCTCCTTGGGCCTCCACCTCAGGAATATCTCCTCATGGCTTTTTCTAAACTGGCATTTGTTTTCTTCAGAAATGAAACAGGCTTTAAGGGCTTCCATTCGTAAGTCCTGTTTTGGTTTGCACTCAAAAACAGCTGAAACAATGTCCCATGTTTCATCAAGACTATTTAACACCAACAGCACCTTCTGAGATTCAGGAATTTGCATTCCATGCTGTTCCAATTCAATAAATTGAGTCTGCATGTGCAGCAAATGCTTCTCCACACTCTATTGTGGTAGCAACTGGGCTCTGTATAATTGTCTCGATAATTGCACAATATTGCATGCTGACACACTCACATGCACACTTCTCAATTTCAGCCAAACCTCCTTTGCAGTTTTTAAATCAGCTACATTCAAGAATTGTTCATCTTCTAAACTTAAGATGATGTAGGCCAGTGCCTTATCATGCTGCCTTTGATCTGCTGCTGCTAATGGTGCCTGGGGTGTATTAATAACAATATCCCAGAGCTCCTTAGCCTTAAGGAAGCATTCCATATAATTAATTAAGGCAGAGAGCTCTCCTTGAACTCAACAGGCATCCTGCAAGCCTTTCAGCCTTGTTCTCTTTTCCTTATAACACAGGCTGTCCTTCAGCTTAATTACAGTTCAGTCTTACTGTGTGCTTGGTGTGCTCTGGGCCCATAACCTGTTAAAGTTTGCAGCGATCCAACCAGCACACAAGTAAATGATTCAGCAGGATTCATTTATAGAAGAAACTTCTTTATATACAATAATATAAAACATGATGCATGTATACAATACCCATGCAGCTCTTGCAACATGGTAGCAAGTACAAAGACAAGAAGTAGAAGTAGAAGTCAGAACCAGAAATTGCAGAAGCAGAAGTAGAAGCAAGGACCAGAACTAGAAGCAAGCTTATATACACAGAACAGTTAAGCTAAGCCATGCCCAGGCTCTGAGCTGTCTGACATGGCTCTCAGTCACCAAACAGTTCCCATTGGCTGACTTGTTGTTATGGCTATTCCAGTTTATAAATTCTTATATACTGACAAAACTCAACATGCAACACTAAACTTTGAGTCAGATTGACACTCTATGCATATTTTTATTTCCACAACCTTAGCTTTGTTTCAGTAATATTCCTAGGGTTTCGGGGAAAAAACACCATTTAGCTGTTCATATTCCTTTTAGTATTTGACAGATGTAGTAGTGCACATCACATACATTATTCATGTCATTTTTGCTGCAAGTTTCATATACTTTTTTGAAAAATGATTCTCATTCAAGATTTCATTTTTTGCCAAAACAGTGCTGATAAAGCCCACCAGAGCTTTCTGAAATTATTTTTAAATAATGATAGTCACCACAACAGGTTATTGTAATAACTACTCAAACTTATTAAGCAGTATTAAAAATAACTATATAGCTCTAATAATCATATGATTCCTAAGTTAATGATGATGCTAACAGTAAGTATGTTATGAGCTACATAGTCCCTGGAGATATGGATATATGGAATATATACATATGCATCTACATCTACATCCATATATGTATGTGTGTATTTGCACACAAGTAAAGGCATATTTTATTATTCCTTAAGTTCTGCATGCAGATAGCTATATATTAATATTGGACCCATCCCAGGCCCTTTGAGATGACTGCAACACAAGGGACTGGATCAGGGTGCAACATCAACAACACATAAAAGGGGTAGACCCTTATTTTAGGTTCCTCACAGTCCCCACTTCTTGTCCTTCCAGGACAACATTACATGAATGCAGATTTGAGCATCATTATGCAGGTATATGACTGCATAAGGTTTCTATGTAGTTGCAGGTTAAAAATGCAAGGAGAGGGGAAACTAACTTAACCCTAACCAGGTTGACACACAGGTCAAATGAGCAGATGGTATAATTGCCCGTCTGACAGCATATGGCAAGCTGAGAGTGTAAAGACGGATCTCTAGGCAGCAGGAACCGAGGCGCAAAAGCTTTCCATGCCTGCTCTACAGGTGAAAGGGGAGCTTCTTCTGGATCTTTTGTATAGTCAAAGCACAGATATTTGGTCCAGTCAAAGGAACAATGAGTATCTTTGGGGAGACAATAAAGGATGTCCTTGTCTGTGGTATAAGAGCAGGGTTGAAGTCTGGGGTTTCTCGGAGATTTATATAGTGAGGAAGTTATCTCAGCAGTAACATTGCAAAGGCTCTGTCCCAATGGGACTTCATCCTGCAGAGTGGAGTTCAAAGTGCAGGATGAAATGCATACCCCACCTGTCTCCATTCCTTGCAGGAGGAAGTACTGTAGGCTTTCACTCTTCCCTAGTTGTTGCAGAGTGAAGTTATTATCAAGGCACTTTTGTTGGTACCAAACAAATGGCATAGATCTGGCAAATAAGTGGAACACTCCCCCAGATCCTGTGGCATAATTACATATCCAACAATTACTCAAATTCCCTGAATTATGGACAGTGCAGTAGGCCTCAATCATCTGTAGGTATGTATTAGAAGTGTACTTAGCAAGGCTTGGGAGTATCTCTCTGCACTGTCTTGATGCCGGAAGAGAGTGGGAAGGTCATTGTTTGCCCAGCATGATTCATCAGATGCAACCTCGGGTGTCATGGATTCATTTGTTACTATGTCAGGGGTGGTAGCACAAGGGCAAGGGGCAGGAAACATAGTGTTGTATACATTAGCACAAATACCAATCAACAACAGCACAGCCATTGCCCATACTACTGGCATTAGGCACTTCCTAATGCACACCTTCTCATTCATGCGTCTTTGAGCTTCCATCCTGATGGGACAGGTGCAGATAAGAGCTGGTAATCAGGCAAATATGGGTCAGCAGTCCTTTTGGTCATCCCTGGAATGAAGGCTGTATGGAGGTGGAGAGCAGAGGTTACTAGCACTTGCTTCCCTGTCGGGCAAAGCTTTAGTCTTTGCCTTGGTGGGTTTGGAGGATTTGTGTTCCACAGCATCCTAGTCTGGGGCAGGCACTTTCTTGCAGTATGATGTGTGTATCCAGGAATTCAGGCCTTAACACTTCAAAGCAGAGGTAGTGGTCAACAGGATCTGAAATGGGCCCTTTCAATAAGGAGCCAGGCAGTTCTTTCGCCGGAACACTTTCACTAGAACCCAATCACCAACTTTCAGTGAATGGCAGGGATGCAATGGTCCTTTAGGCAAAGCTGCAGCCACCTGTGAATGATAGGCTTTAAGAGAGGTGACAAGAACCTGACAGTAGTTCAGCATAACATCATCTAACATATGGATGTCTTGCAAATGCTGAGTTGACCGGGGAGGGGGGGAGGCTGGCATCCGCAAAGGACGCCCCATCAGTATCTCATGTGGAGACAGTCGAGTCTGTTTGGAGGGTGTTGCTCTTATGGACATGAATGCAAGAGGTAAGTTATCAGGCCATTTTAAATTGGTTTCTTCACATAGCTTGGCTATCTTGTTTTTAAGGGTGGAGTTAAAGCATTCACATTTTCCAGAGGATTCTGGGTGATTTGGATAGTGAAGCTTTTGATTAATTTGGAGGCCTTTGCACAGTTCTTTGATTTTTCCCGAACGCCATCACTCTGCTAAACAAATAATTCCCTCACCACTGTCAAACTATTCACCAAGGCTGCATAACTATTACTATTAATCTTCTCATCGTTCCTATCACCCATCTCCTCCCACTTATGACTGTATGACTGTAACTTGTTGCTTGTATCCTTACGATTTATATTAATATTGATTGTTTCCTGATTGCTTATTTGTACCCTATGACAATCATTAAGTGTTGTACCTCATGATTTTTGACAAATGTATCCTTTCTTTTATGTACACTGAGAACATATGCACCAAAGACAAATTCCTTGTGTGTCCAATCACACTTGGCCAATAAAGAATTCTATTCTATTCTATTCTATTACTTGATTGGCAAAGTGAGAGCCTTTATCACTTCCTAGATAGATAGGAATACCAAACCTGGGTAAAAAGTTTTTGAGTAATTTCTTTGCTACTGTTGTAGCATTGGCCTTTGCACATCGGTAGGCCTCGATCCAATCACTGTACATGCAAACCAAAACCAGAACATATTTGAAGAAGCAACATTTGGGCATTTGTATAAAATCCATTTGCACATGAACAAAGGGTCCCCATGGAGCTGGGTGGGAGGCGGGTTTGGTGAGCACAGCTCTTCTGATGTTGTGTTGTTGGAAAATAGTGCAGGATGAACAGATTTGTTTGGCCATCACGTGTGCTTCAGGGACAAACCACTCTATTTATGGCCAAGGTTACTCCCCCCTGTCCAACATGGGCAGACCCATGTTGGAGTCTGACAAGGTAGGGAAGTAAAGATCTAGGGCAGTGATGGCGAACCTTTTTTGGTTCGCGTGCCAAAAGGGGGTGTGTGCGCACGCTAGGGCGCACGCACGTGCCCACACCCATTCCCTCCACCCCACGCATGCGCACAACCCCCCCCGCGCTGCCCCCTGTGCATGCGCACAACCCCCCACGCCCCCCACGCAGGCGCAAAGGCCTCACTGAAGCCTGGGGAGGGGGAAAAAACAGCCCAACGGCAAACCAGAAGTGCATTTTTCCGAACTTCCGGTTTGCCCGTTGGGCCGTTTTTCGCACTCCGGGGCTTCAGGAAGCTTCCCTGAAGCCTCCGGAGGGCAAAACGGCCTTCCTCAAGGCCGTAAATCAGCTGGCCAGTACGTGCATGCGTGCTGGAGCTGACATAGGGCGACGCCTCGCGTGCCCTCTGATATGGCTCCACGTGCCACCTGTGGCACGCGTGCCATAGGTTCGCCATCACTGATCTAGGGCAAACTGCACGGCCATGGTGGTGATGCCATACACCATCAGGGGTGGGGGAGCAGTCATGTTTGGACTAAACTCAATTTTCAGACACTGGAGCCACTTCCTGTATTCTGGCCAGGGAAACGATGTCATGGAGAGCTTGGTATGTGTCCAAGGTGAAGGCAGGGGATAAAGAGCCCGAGGCCTGAAGGGCCATGTTTTTTGCCGTGGCATCAGCCAGGGAATTCCCTATAGCAACTTCATCAGAAGATGTTTGATGAGCAAGACACTTAACAACAGCAAGCTGGGAGGGTAGGTGAAGAGCATCTAAGAGGTCCTTAACATACTGGCCATTTTAATAGGAGTACCTTGAGCAATAAGAAAACCACGGATCTGCCAGAGTTGACCAAAGTCATACATGACCCCAAAGGCACAGCAGCTGTCTGTGTAAACTGTGGCAGACTGACCAGAGGCTAGCGTAAAAGCTTTAGTAAGAGCGACTAGTTCAGCTATCTGAGCTGTATGAACCCCGGGGAGGGGGGCGTGCAGCAAAGGCTCAAATGTAGAGCAAACAGCAAAGCCAGTGACCAAGGTCCCATCTGGGGACCTGAAGCAAGAGCTGTCAGTAAAAAGAACTAGGTCAGGGCTATGAAGAGGGGTGTCACTGAGATCGTGGTGAGGCTTAGAGAGAAGGGAGCACAAACATTTGCAGTCATGGGGTTCTCCATTGGAGGGAACAGGAAGGAGGAAAGCAGGATTCAAAGTTGGGCAGCATTGCAGTGAAATATGAGGGGAGGAGAGGAGTAGGGCCTCATATTTGGTGAGGTGGCAGGCAGAAAGGAACTTAGTGCAAGTGCATAGTAAAAGAGCAGAGACAAAGTGAGGAACAGCCACAATCAAAGAATGGCCGAGCACAAGGTCAGCGGACCGCTCAACCAAGGAGGTGGCGGCAGCATCAGCACACAGGCAAGGGGGCAGGCCAGCAGCAACGGGGTCAAGCATGACAGAGAAATAAGTGATGGGTCACTGTAGGGTGCCATGGAGTTGTGTGAGGACACCCAAGGCAAAGCCATCACGTTCATAACAGTAAAGAGTAAAGGGCTTATCATAATTAGGTAACCCCAAGGCTGGAGCTATCGACAAGGCTTGTTTCAAGGTCATAAAGGAAGATTCGGCAGAAGGAGACCAAGGGAGAGGTGCAGGGACATCCTTCAGGGTCAAATCATAAAGGGAATGGGCCAATTGGGCATAGGCTGGTACCCATTGGTGGCAAAATCCAGCCATGCCAAGAAAAGACCTCATCACTTTTTGAGTGGTGGGCTTGGGATACTTTAAAACAGCCTCTACCTGAGAGGGAAGGATGGACCATGAACCAGGAGAAAGGAGAACACCCAGATAGATAACTTCAGGGTGACAAAACTGCAGTTTATTCTTAGAGGCCTTATGGCCCTTTTCAGCAAGACAACAGAGCAACACAAAAAAGTCAGCTTGACAGGGAAGGGGAAGCAAGGAGGAGGTCATCAACATATTGAATAAGGGTAGAAGCATGAAGGGAAACAATATCAGCAAGGTCTTGGAGAAGGATTTGGGAGAAAATAGAGGTGGATTCACAATATCCTTGCAGGAAGCAGTGCCCATCAAATTGAAAGGCAAAAAGAAATTGATAGTCAGGATGAATAGGAATAGAAAAGAAAGCAGAAAAAAGGTCAACAACAGTAAAATATTTGGCATCGGAAGGTATAGAAGACAATATGGTGGCAGGGTTAGGAACAGTGGGATAAGAGGGGATGACAATTCTGTTCACATGACACAAATCTTGCAGGAAGCATCAGCTACCAGAGGATTTTTTTTAGAATGGGAAGGATAGGGATATTGCAAGGGCAGAGCTGAGGTGGCGCAGTGGTTAGAGTGCAGCACTGCAGGCTACTTCAGCTGACTGCTAGCTGCACTTCAGCAGTTCAAATCTCACCGGCTCAAGGTTGACTCAGCCTTCCATCTTTCCGAGGTGGGTAAAATGAGGACCCAGATGGTTGGGGGCAATATGCTGACTGTGAACCGCTTAGAGAGGGCTGTAAAGCACTGTAAAGCAGTATATAAGTCTAAGTGCTATTGCTATTGCTATTGTTATTTGTGTTTAAGTAAGAATGTCTTGTTGAAGAAGGGACTCGATGACAGGGTAAATTCCTTCCACTGCTTCTTTCGAGAGGAAATACTGTGGAACAAGGGGGGAGAGACTTTGTGGGATCCAGTCGAATTTGGGCAGGTTTGGCCGAGCGAATGTGACTGACATCGTCAGGGTAAGTGGACCAAAGAATTTCAGGGACTTTGGTGATAAGCTTTTGCTGCATGAGGTCAGAAGGAAGAGGAGGAAGATCAGGAGCAGAGGCCTGAGGATGCAAAGGGAAGAGACCAGAGGTGGAATGGTCAGAATGCATTGGAGGGGAAGAAAGAAGAGTGAGTACAGAACATTTGTTAGAAGAGGTGCGGGCAGTCCTTAAAAGGCTCTGAGCCACTGAACTGTATGCAAAGTTTTCCAAGTGCGAATTTCACCAAGATAAAATTGATTACTTGGGTTACCGTATCTCAAACGAAAGAATGGAAATGGACCCAGAAAAGGTAAAGGCAGTGTTAGAGTGGGCCCCTCCCCACACTAGGAGGCAATTGCAAAGCTTCCTGGGTTTCACCAATTTCTATCAGCAGTTCATCCCCTCATTTGCAAAGATCGCATTGCCAATCACCAACCTTTTAAAAACTAAGGGTGAGGGGAAGCCGAAGTTGGGTCAGACACTTAAGTGGACCATGGAGTGCCAAGCAGTGTTTGAAAAACTCAAATGACTGTTCGCAGCAGAACCCATGCTAAAGCACCCCGACCCAGATGCTCTGTTTGTAATTCAGGCTGGCGCGAGCGATGTAGCCGTGGGGGTAGTGTTATTGCAAAAGAATGCCCGGAGGTTGCTACAGCCATGTGCATACCCCTCTAAGAAACTCACCGAGACTGAACAGAGGTGGGTGATATGGGAGAAGGAGGCGTATGCAGTGTGGTGGGTCCTACTTACTTGGCAGCATTTCATGGAAGGGGCAAGGGTTTGAGGTATGGACTGACCATAAAAATCTGGAAGCCCTGAAAATTCCATGCAGGCTATCCCCTAAACAAATCTGTTGGGCTCAATACTTTAATCATTTCAACTTCACCCTGCGTTATGTCCCGGGGGTAAGAATTTTATGGCAGATGCTTTGTCTAGGTTGCCGCAATACAACAGTGTGGAAAGAAATATCTATGGACTTTATTGTGGAATTGCCTGGAAGTGGGGGGAACACTGTTATTTGGGTTGTTACTGATCTTTTTTCACTTTGTGCACTTTGTCCCCTGCCCCAAGATTCCCTCCGCAAAGATGTTAGCTAAACTTTTCGTACATGTGTATAGGTTGCACGGTGTGCCTTAGTGCATTATTTCAGATAGAGGAGTGCAATTTACATCACAGTTTTGGCAGGAATTTTTGAAGCTGTTGGGAACTGCCCAGGGCTTAAGCTCTTCCCATCACCCCCAAACTAACAGGGTGTGTGAAAGAACTAACTCAGTCCTGGAACAGTACCTCAGATGCTACATTAATTACCAGCAGGACAATTGGGCTGACCTTTTGCCTTTTGCAGAAGTAGCATATAACAATTCTGTGCATAGTAGCACAGGGTTCACCCTGTTTAAGGTGGCCTCCTGTCAGGATTTTGTAGCTATGCCAGAGCTGCCTCAAGAGAAACCACACATACCTTCCTTAGCAGAGTGGATAGCCCAACTGCAGAACACTTGTCCAGTTTCCCGTAAGGCACTGGAGGAGGCACGCCAGGCACATAAGAACAAGCTGATTGTTCTTATGAAGGGGAGCAGCATTTTGAAGTTAAATAAATTCTAGATTCCAGGAAACATAGAGGGAAGGTCCAATATCTCATTGCCTGAAAACATTTTCCCCATGCGCAGTCCGAATGGGTGGATGATAAACATGTCTGGGTACCTAAACTCCTCCAGATTTTTCATAGAAAATACCCCGAGAAAGCCTGAAGGGATCACTGTTCTTCGTGTGATGTATTATTTATTTATTTATTTATTAATAAAATTTGTATGTCGCCCAACTCCCAAAGGACTCTGGGCGGCTCACAACACATGAATAAACACCAATAAAAACATAATAAATACAATTTAAAAATATCAAAAAACATTTACACCTGCATACATGGGCCAATCCATAGGTTATTGGCCCCAGGCCTGCCGGAAAAGCCAGGTCTTAACGGCTTTACAGAAAGCCAGTAAGGTGGGGGGAGTACGGCTCTCGGGGGGCAGCTGGTTCCATAGAGCCGGTGCGGCTACAGAGAAGGCCCTCCCCCGTGGACCCGCCAGCCGACACTGGC
>QLTV01002841.1:263887-277408 GCA_003457575.1 Thermophis baileyi | reverse complement strand
GGCATATACAGTGTTCTTTTTCCAAAACTTAAACTTTGTTATTAGATGGTCCAACACAAAGCAATTATCCATAGTAGATCTTCCGCTCCTGAAGCCTGACTGTTCTTCAGCTAAAATGTTATTCCTCATTATCCAGTCTTCTAATTTATGAAGCAAATGCTTAGCATATATTTTTGCGGAAATATCGATTAAACTAATTAATCGAAAATTATCTGGGTTATCTCTAGAGCCTTTTTTATGTAAAGGAATAATTATTGATGAATGCCAACTGGCAGGAATTTGACCTGTTCTATTAATAAAAGTATAAAGACCCGCCAGGACAGGCGCCCACCAGGCTATGTTATCTTTGAATAATGATGCTGGGAGCGCATCCTGTCCTGGAGCTTTATTTATCTTCAGAGAGGAAATTAAACACCTCACCTCCGTGATTTGCACTTCTTCCCACTGAGGTAAGGCTTCATATTCCTGTATCAAACTCGGAGAGGATATAACCTCATCACAACTTTCTGCTGCTGCTGGAGTGGCCAAATAATTCTCCCAACGTTCTGCACTAATAAAAGTATAAAGACCCGCCAGGACAGGCGCCCACCAAGCTATGTTATCTTTGAATAACGATGCCGGGAGCACATCCTGTCCTGGAGCTTTATTTATCTTCAGAGAGGAAATTAAACACCTCACCTCCGTGATTTGCACTTCTTCCCACTGAGGTAAGGCTTCATATTCCTGTATCAAACTCGGAGAGGATATAACCTCATCACAACTTTCTGCTGCTGCTGGAGTGGCCAAATAATCCTCCCAACGTTCTGCACTAATATTTGGGTCACTTATTGGTTTTCTATCTCTAATAATTTTTGAGACCTCCCACCAGAATAGTGTGGGTGAGGCCAGCTTTGCTGCCTGTTCTAGGCCAGCCCATAAGTTGTCAATGTAAGAGGCCTTTTTTCTCTTCAATAGCTGCTTATATTTCTGCCTTATGGTAATATACACCTTCTGTGATTCCATATTTGGACTATTTAAGTAACTCCTAAGCGATTTCCTAAGCTGTTTTTTCTTTTCCTTACAGTCATTATCAAACCATGTTGAGTAACTAAAATCAAACTGGCCCATTGGCTTAGTAGTCATGAAAAAATGTGTCAATTTATGGCATATTTCCGCAAAATATACCATAAGCTCTTGATCACCCGTACTGTTTAGGCATTTATGCGCTAAGACTTCCATACGCGGTGAATTCATGAATTCTGTCACTGCTTTGCTATCAACCCTTTTCCATGGCAGTCTTCTCTCACGGGCTATTTCTAAACTGAAGCCCATTTGTTGAATTGTTTGATTCCTTTTCCTTAAATCGGAAGGGATTGCCAGGGACATCTCAATCAGAAGATGATCACTTTCTGGCCTTGGTAAAGTCAAGACCGGAGTTGCCCCTGATACTAAGCTATGAGAAACACAAAAATAATCAATAGAACTACATGCCTTAGGGCCAAAAAAAGTTATGGGGTACCTTATAACCTCCGAATACAGGCCTACAATTTGAAGGTTACAGTTATATATCATTGTTAGAAATTTTCCCCCATCTTTTTTCTTTTTCTTATCTTGGGAAACCCATGATTGTTGGTTATGTAAATATCCATCTGGAATTGTACCATTTTCAACAAAAGGTTCCAACGAGGGACCCACACGCGCGTTAAAATCACCTGCCAAAATTAAAGGTGTTTTTGTAAACTTTTTACGTATATCTAATATTTTTACCTCTAGGACCTCCCACAGATCGCCCATTGCTGGATTAACATACACATTTATAAATACCATTGACTTCCCTTCATACACCAAATGGATTGTTTGAAAAAATAAAGGGCCGGAATCCAAGCATATCTCATTTCCCTTCCATCCTAATTCGGCTTTTACCAAGATGCACAATCCTCCTGAGGCTCTTCCCTTTTTAGTTACTCTCTTTGCTGGCAACTGCCAAATATTAAACCCGGGGAGCTCAATGGGAGCCTCTTCATTGCTAACCCAAGTCTCCTGTAGGGCAATTACGTGGTACCTGTCTAAAAATTTAATACAATCGTCTGTGCACCAACTTCCTCTCCATCCTGCCACATTCCAAGAGAGGAAGAGTATTCTTGGAGAAAATAATTGCTCGCTATTTCCTAGTCAGGCTTCTTGAAAAATCTCTCCAGTCCCTCCTCCCTCATTTACACTCACACACCCATTTAATCGCCTAAACTCCATAGAAGTCTGTTTGGGCATCATTGCTCTACCTGTTACTTCCGGGTTTACAGGACCATGGGCTCCATTTATCTCTGCCTCCACTATAAATGATTTTACATGAGGCACCACATTTACATCATTTCTTGATATCGTCTTTGCCACTAAGGGGGTCTGGAGGATTCCTTCCTGGGTGCCCTCCAACTCCGATGTTTGTCCCACAATGCTTTGCACCATCAGATCTACTATCTCTGGCACTTTGTGCTGTAAAGACGTGGGTGTCCGGCTTCCTGGGCTTGTAGGCTGCTGACTCTCCGGAACTGTATCATGTCTTGAAGGGGACAGAACAATCGACGCCAAAGGAGCAGCAGAGGAAATGGTCTGCTTCAGCAGCTTCCTCGTCTCTTTAAGTTTCTTAAGTACTTCTTGCTGCTCCATTAGTGAGAGTGAAGAAAAAGTCTCCAAACAGGCAGAATCGAATATCTCATCTTGCACCAAGCCAATTGAAGGAAGTTTCACATCAGCTGAATCCAAAACCCCAACCGACATTTCCTCTGTAACACTAAATCTCCTCCCTGCCTCAACCAGCCTACTTTCCCTATTCAGTCCGCCTTCCCAAACAGCCGACCCATGTACTGCCACGCTGTCCCTAGGAGCTCTCTGAAACAGCGGGCTAACCTCACCACTAGAAAAAACTCGGGTAGGTAAAGAAAGATAAAAAGCCAAGAATCCTATCATTCGCATAAGCAGGCTTGGAAAGAGGTGTTGTTTGAACTTAAAAAGAATTCTGAGATAATTATCACGTTGAGGAAGATATTCATATGCTGCCAAATCTATTGCACCCTTGTCACTCCGAGTAAGCTGTGACAAGGAGGTCACTATCCATCTTTTTGAAGTCCATCTACCCACATTTATCTTAGAGTTATATATGTTCAATACAATCTGCTCCTTCAACAATCGCCTGTTCCCCCCCCCACTCCTGTACCATGGGATTTCAGGCCCAACCTGCTCACCATCTCTTTTTTTCCTCCCTTGATTACAGTCAATACGTTGTTCACTTGCTCCTTCCCTCAGTTGCACCATTGCTGGTATCTGGCCGTGACATTCTGTCTGGCAGCCAGTTGAACATACCTGCGGCTTTTTCGTCTGTGCTGCAGCAATAAAATTCATCACAGAGTCCAACTTTAAATGTACTTCTGTGAGCTGGTCAAAAATAGCCAAGACTGTCTGAGAAGTGAGCATACTATGCCGGCTAATAAAATCCCTTATACTATCACTTAGCTGGTTTTCAGGCCCAAGAGCTGATTCATCATCGTGGTTGTAAAACTCCGGCTCTAGGCCCTTATCCCGGCTTGTAGCTAGTTCACACAAAGTTGCTGAGTCATTTGTCACCAGATTTTGTGGTGAGGTTTGTAAGCCTCTTAACTGACCTCTTGACTGGCTCTCCGCTATCTGCAGCTCCCACTCCAGGGGAGAATCCTCAAACAATGCCAAAGCTTCACAGCTATCCATCAGAGGAAGGGGGTAGGATGCCTGACCCGCTGTTAATTGTCTATGCTGGCAAAATCCATCGATTTTCTGTTGTTTTTGTGGATTAGTTCCACCTTCCTTACTATTTGGTGAGCACTGTGCCGTCTTTCTTTTCTTCCCCTTGGAAGAAGCCATCCGTCAACTCAGTTGATATCTTTGGTGTCTGAAGGTCAGCTTTTTCACTCTTGGCAATCGACAAAGAAAGGATGTATTTCAATGAAAACAAGTGTATTAATAGTAGAATTATAAGGATTGAAGGATTGGAAAAATATTAAATTTGTAAAAAATGTGATTAACAGTGAAAAGCTGGAATTAAATAATTTGAGATTAGACAAAGAAAGGATATATCTTAATCAAAATATGAGTATTAATAGTAGAATTATAAGGATTGAAGGATTGAAAAAAATATGAATATGAATGAATATACATTAAATACTTGAAAGATTATGATTGGTATTAGAAGTGTATACTGAGATATTGAATAATGAAAAAAGGAAGGACCACGTCTTTGAATATTAGAATGATAGGGGAAAGGGGGAAAAAGGGGCTAAAATAGAGGTAGAAATAAGAGGGGAATAATCGTAAAGACAGATACTAAAATGTTACAATGTATGAAAGAATTATGAGAAGGCTTAGAAGTGAAGGATGATAGTAAAAGTTATGTGTTAGCAAAATTAAAAATGAAAATGAAATGTAATTATTAGGAATAATATTGTTATGTTTATTTGTATTGAAATGTATGATACCCAGGTATCACACCATTCACGCAATGAGATGTATAATAATAAAAAATAAAAAACGTTATATATAAAAAAAACATTCACTCTCACATAAGCAGTCACAAAAATAACACATCTGGAAATCACCACAAGTAGACACAGAACAACAGGAGCGTGAACAAAAGGGCCAAATCAAAGGCAAGAATGAGCAACAACAGAAATAGCAGATCCATACACAGATCATAACAATAATTCTATTTACTCATCCTAACCATCCTCAGCCATCCACTCTCAACTCCATTTTGTCAGCTGTCCCAAAATCACATGTGGTTGGTGGTTTTGCTTCATCAATAAATGGAACCTTTCATTCCAATCAGCCTCCAGCCTCCATTTTATTCCAGTGGCTTTCTCCCGGATTGGAACTGGACCTGGATATTTCTTCCAACAATAGTTTTCACATAATAAACAAAGAAAATAAGGAACTAGAAAGTTAAGGAAGTTTTTGAAAAATTCGTTAAAACAGTATTGTTCTTACAGTTAACAATGTGGTTCAGAAAAGTCTAGAAAAAAAGGGGGGTGCTTTCTGAGCAATACATTGACACATTTCAAAATATAACCAATTTATGCAAAAGAGCAATGGAAAGTTAGGGTTTATGCAGTGATGCATAACCCTAACCCGCAGGTCGCTACTACTGGTTCTCCAGAACCGGTCTGAACCAGCTGAATACCACCTCTGGCTTCGACGCAGCCCATTCGATGACACACCTAACCCTAACCCTAACCCCCCCCCACCCCGGTGCTATGCCGTCCTATTTAGGCACGTTTTGAAGCTGTGCGCATGCATGCAAGCAGCGTGCATGAGCAAAGCACATGCACTGAAGGCCGCATGCATGCGCAAAAGGCGTGCGTGCGACCGAAGCGAGCGAGCGTGCGTGCACACACGCTCACATTTGCGAACCGGTAGGGAAAGTAAGTGAATACCACCTCTGGCCAAAGAGTATGGGATGGAGGGGCTGTGGCCCATTGGCCAGGGCAAACAGCTGGGCAGTGTCAGCCGAGGAGAAAAGCTAGAGGTGAATGCACGGAGGCGGAACCCTGGCAAAGAAGCAGGCGCGGCCAAGGGTAGGAGCCGAAAAGTCCCATTCTGAAAAGGTCTATAGGTCTATGTAGAAGAAATAATTTTACAATATTATTTTTAAAAGGGTGAAATAAAATAGTGTTCAAATAAATATATAAACAACATGGATATTCGAAGAAAATAAAATCCATATATAAAGTTAATTTTATTTCTAATACAAAATATGAAGCAAAGCAAAGAGACTTAGTGTTGAGACCTATATTGATTTTCCACAAGCATTGCTTCTTTCTAGTGTGAAGTAATTAACACAAAGTGTTGCTGTTTCTCTTTTTTATAACTGCAGATATGCTTTTTTTTTTCAAACCACAAGCACTCTTATAATTCAGCTAGTCTTTTTTTTATTAAACTTTTATTAACATTATTTCCTCTTATATATATATCTTAATCTTGTTTACAATAAGTAAGTCCTGGAATGCACTCAAGTTCCAGTATTGCTGTGGTTACCGTGTTTCCCCGAAAATAAGACAGGGGCTTATATTTTTTGACCCCCGAAATATGGCCTTGGCCTTATTATCAGGGGGGGCTTATTATTTTGGGGATGCAGGAGGCGGGCCGGGTCGCGAGACACGCGTCTTACTGGAGTGTGGCAGCTCCGTGGCGTCTCTCGGCCGGTCTGTTTAGTTCCAGTTCCAGCCATCACCATAGAGCAGGAAGTGCACTCACAGAGCAGCCGCTGCCCTGGCTGGGGTTTGGAAGCCACAGAGCTGGAGTTTGGGGGAGAGAAAGAAAGAAAGACTTCTGCTGCTTCTGCTTTTGGCTGCACGCAAGGAAAGCAGCAGAAGTCTTTCTTTCTCTCCCCCAAACTCCGGCTCTGCGGCTTCCAAACCCCAGCCAGGGCAGCGGCTGCTCTGCGAGTGCGCTTCCCGCTCTATGGTGACGGTCATTGGAGGCCTCCCCTTCCCCTCTGCTCCTCTCCACTCCAATCTCCCCGCGGTCCCACAACCTGAGCGCTGACTGACCGGAGCGCCCACCGGCATGTCCGGGAAGCCCCTCCACCTTGGGAGTCACCAGATGGGATGGTGATTGAGCCGGACTCTTCCTGGGGAGGGGAGCCTCACAGGACCCTTGCTTGCATTCCCTTCCTCCCGCAGGCCCCGCTTACTCTTCCCTGGTGCCTGGCAGTGAGACACCAGGCAGCCACGCTGAGGGCAGCCCCGACAGATGCAGCTCGGCCGGCCTGGCCACGGCCAGTGCTCCCTGCCCGCAGCTGACCTTGGCCTGCAGGGGGCCAGCCGGGGCTTCCGTAGGCTGCAGCGGCAAGGGCAGCAGCAACACCCACAGTGCCTCAGCCATCCCCGCAGAACAGAAGCAGCCGGTGACCAAACCTCTCAGGCGGGGGGGGGAGAGTGCACGTAAGACACAGTGCCAGGACAAGGAATCTTTTGGCTGCATGCAAGAAATCTTTCTCCCCTTTCGCTCCAAGAGGCTGCTCAGGCACGATGAGTCTCATGAAGACTAATTTCTGGTGGAGTTTGGAAGAGAGAAAGATTTCTTGCGTGCAGCCCAAAGGTTCCTGCCGAGATAGAGGGGGGGGAGGGAAGGAAGGAGGAAAGGCACGTACTTTGCCTCAGGCAGCCCATGAGAGTTTCTTCCCCCTCCCGTTTCACTCGAGAGCTGGAGACGGGGGAGGGTCAGTGGACACAACACCGAGGAATGGGTGGCTGTTCCTGCAGGGGATTCCCACGCACCGCCCTCACCTGCATTCCCCATCTGAAGGACGCAGGGAGGGCAGGTGGAGGATGAGCGGCCCGAGTCGGCGAGCAAGCGAGGGAGGCGGGGGCGGGAGGCAGAGCCGAAGGGGCGGCGAGACCCGGTGCTCTCTAGCTGACTGCAGGGCTCTGCAACGTCAGTAGCCGCAGAGGCACAAGCAGCAAGTGCCCGAGAGTCGTGGCACACCAGCACCTCTGCCGCAGCTCCAGGCCAGCACACAGCTCCCCCGGCAGGTGCCTGGAAAGCCTCGGCCGCTGCACGCGCAGTGACAGGGACGGGATGGATGCACCCATCTGCTGCTCAAGCCCTGCGCTTGTGGGCTCACTGTACCTGACCGGCCTCGCCGCCTCCTCACAGGCAGGAGCGTGTTTCAAATTGCTGTAGGCAGAACCCAGAGGAGCCGAGCTAGCCCCGTGGGGTGTGTGCGCACCCGCCTCTCGCTTGCTCTCGCTCTCCCGGCCAAAAGAGTGCCCGCCACAAAAAGAGAGGCTCCAGGCATGCCCCCCCCTTTCCCCAGAATCTCTGGATCTCTGGAAACACGGCTGCCACTCAGGAGAAGAAGAGAGAGAGGCGGCGCTCCCCGCCTCACTGGCTGAGATCAGCAGGCCAGATTCGGGGAGTTGACTTCCAGCTCCTGCCATGCCCGGCGAGTGGGGGAGAAGAGACAACAAGGGGAGCCCCACCTCGCTTCATGCGTCTCATTTCTCCGCTGCCCCACCCCTCCCCACCTGGCACTCCCTCTCACCGGCCGAGATCGGCAGGCCAGATTCGGGGAGCTGAAAGTGCCGCCGCCACCCAGGAAGAGAACAACATGAGAAATGGGCTCTCTTGCAGCGACTCTTCTCTCTCTTCTTCTCCTGAGTGGCAGCGGTGCATCTGGCTCACCCACTCTGGCCTGCCGATCTCTGGACACACAGCTGCCACTCGGGAGAAGAAGAGAAAGAAGAGGTGCTGCGAGAGAGCCCATTACTCACGTTATTTTCCCAGGTGATGGCACGTTCAGAAGTTTTTCTTTACATTGGAGTTTCCCTGCAAAGACCGGCTGAGAGAGAGTAGTGGCACAGAGAAGCCAGACACTGGAAGATGCGCGTCTCGCAGACCACCCCTCCCCATCCCCTGCCTCACCTGCCACCCCCAAATTGTGCCCGAACATCTTACCAGCGTCTGGCAGCTTCACTGCTTCTCTTTCTTAGCCGGTCTTTGCAGGGAAACTCCAATGTAAAGAAAAACTTCTCGTGAGTGCGAGTTGTTAATTGCTCGCACTCACGAGAAATTCTTCTTTACATTTCAAGGAGTTTCCGTGGAAAGACCGGCCGAGAGAGAATAGTGGCAGAGAGAAGCCAGACACTGGTAAGATGCGCGTCTCGCAGCCCGCCCCTCCCCATCCCCTGCCTCACTTGCCACCCCCAAATTGTACCCGAACATCTTACCAGTGTCTGGCAGCTTCACTGCTTCTCTTTCTCTGCTGGTCTTTGCAGGGAAACTCCAATGTAAAGAAAAACTTCTCGCAAGTGCGAGTTGTTAATTGCTCGCACTCACGAGAAATTCTTCTTTACATTTCAAGGAGTTTCCCTGGAAAGACCAGCCAAGAGAGAGTAGTGGCGGAGAGAAGCCAGTTGCTGGAAGATGCGCGTCTTGCAGCCTGCCCCTCCCCGCCTCACCTGCCACCCCCAAATTGTGCCCGAACATCTTACCAGTGTCTGGCAGCTTCACCGCTTCTCTTTCTCGGCCGGTCTTTGCAGGGAAACTCCAATGTAAAGAAAAACTTTACTCCTTGAAATGTAAAGAAAAACTCGTGAGTGCGAGAAGTTGTTAATTGCTTGCACTCATGAGAAGTTCTTTACATTTCAAGGAGTTTCCCTGCAAAGACCGGCTAAGAAAGAGAAGCGGCGAGCTGCCAGACTCTGGTAAGATGTTCGGGCACAATTTGGGGGTGGCAGATGGGGCAGGGGGTGCATGTACGTAGTTGGGGTAGGGGCCTTATTTTCGGGGGGGGGGGCTTATTTCAACGCATGTCCCGAAGAGCCCTAATGGGCTTATTATCGGGACATGTCTTATTATAGGGGAAACACGGTAGTATGCTTCAATTTAGCCATGTATTGACTTTCCCTACAAAATTCCCATAATCTGGTATAGACCGAGATAAATGCTATCGCTTTCTAGCTCATCCCCAACATTATTTTCTAAATATCCTAGCATGGATACAAATTTGATTATGGATTCTTGCCTTACCCTTCCTTTGCCCTCAAAATACATGTTTATGTCTGCACCCGGTTAACCCTAACTAACCCTAACCCTAACCCTAACCCTAACCCTAACCCTAACCCTAACCCTAACCCTATCCCTTACCTTTCCTTTGCCCTCAAAATACATTTTTATGTCTGCACCCGGTTAACCATGTATGTTTCTTTGGTGATTAATATGTGAAAACAGATGGATGAGGGGACTTGATGGGTAAGAATTTTTTGTTTTTTGATGTCTACTGGAAATGCATTTTCCCTTTGATATTCTCAGTGCAACAAGTCTTTGAAAAATGGGTTTGATGGTTTATACTATTGGATGCTTGTGACATGATGTAATCTGCAGAATGTTGCATTTTAAAATTCAGACAAGCAAACACACTCCATCATGTGTACAGTACATGCACACAGAGGGGGGAAGGGGGAAGGGAGGGAGGGAGGGAGGGGGAGAGAGAGAGAGAGAGAAAATAATACTGAAATAAAGGCTTCCTGATTCTTTAATATTTTTCCAAAAATTCTTCAGGCAATTGCTGATATAATATTCTTTCCCCCAATCACACCATCAGCTGTCCATTTCTTAAATATATGTTACAGTGATAGTTGAGGCTCTGGATTTTACTGTCAATTTGCATCCAGTTGGATTGATTGTAAGCTTGATAACCTTACAGTGTCAAGGGTAGTAAGGATAGACAAACATTAATAAAACAGGTTAAATTAAAAGGAGGAAAATCCAAGAAATTAAAGTAATGTGTGTCAGAGAAGTCTAGTCAGAGGTTTATTAGTTATTCATATTGGAATTATTTGGGGTGTCTCTGTGTGTGTGAAAATGACAGGAATTATCTCTGTAAATCTTGTCTTAAAAACTGTAGTAAGTTCTCTAATCATATTGCGGATTCATGGCATCACCTCTTGAGAACTGATAAAGTAAGTTTATAGTTGTGTTTATGTTCTCCTTGATTGCAGAAGGTAATAAAAAAATGAAAAACAATTCTCCAATAATGCTTCTGCAGTAGGAAATTGGTTGGCTGGTGACAGATGGAGATCACTCATTTTTCTGTTCCCTAGGAGTTCAAAAAAAAAAGGCAAATGATGTAGATAGGTTATCAGAAAGCCAGTCTATAGTCAGATCCTGGGAACAATATGTAAATGCCCCCCCTCCAATTATATAAAGTGTGAATCAAACTGCTGTCCTTCCAGATTAACTTGAGACTAATTTTATGGTGAATCAATGTGAATCATGGCCACCTTATGAAGAACCTAATACTTCTGTATCTTTATTCACAAAAATCCTTTCCTCTCATTTGGGATTCTAGTTTTTTTTAAGCCTCATGTTGGTGCATGGATATCTATGTAAATTTTCCAAAAAGAATTAGGTTTTCTTATTACACATACCCTGTTTTCCTGAAAATAAGACCTATCCTGAAAATAAGCCCTAGCTTATTCTTTAGACCTAGAAATTGCTGTGTTTTTTCCCTGGTTCATTGATGCATATATAAGAAATAGGAAATTTATAGGATGGTAACAAAGAAACAAAAAGCTGTGAAATCTTGGAATGCTGCCATCTCTACCCACTTAGGACTCAGGCTGGGGCCATATTGGCCCTAGATCCACCCATTATTAGATATGACTTCTAATATCTATTCTAGCTTCTGTGTTATGCCATGAGTCAGTGCTTCTTCAGAAGAAAGTATTTTCCCCACTACTCTTGTCCTAAATAAACAGAGAGGAGTGCAGGGATCAATTATATAAGAAACAGCAGAGCTGAACTATGAGAAAACCTCACCAGAAAAAGATACAGGTGAAATAGGAGATGGTGGGAAAATAACTGAAACATAATTTACAGAAGCAATATAATACAGAGCCAATATTGCAAGGACAAAGCAACTCTTATATACAAATCAGTCAAGCTAAGCCATGCCCAGGCTCTGAGCCATCTGTGTCACCAAACAGTTCCCATTGGGCTTACCTGTTACCATGTCTATTCTAATTCATGAACTGTCATATACTGACACTCCTCCCTTCATGACTGGAATAGACATAAAACTGGATAACTTAATATTCTTCTGAGACCTGTATTTGAAGACCCAAATTCACAGTTCCCTTCAAATACCTGAGAATCCTTTTTATACCCATCCAATGTAATTGCGTTGGTGCAGCAGTAAAGCGACTCAAGATCCTTACTGCACAAGCTATATCTGGTCTGGACCACTGTGACAGATATAGCAAGTTCCCTATTGCTGATGGATATATCTCTTGATCACAGGCTTCACTTTTGTCCTTACCAAAATTTCATTAGCAGAATACCTGTCAGGTGGAATCCCCTTGTTCCATCGCTCTGACCTGCGTGGCATTGACTGCTCTTGTGTTTCAACCCTCTCTTGCTTCATATCTGAGTCATCATCTTCTCCTGACTCCTTTTCTTGCTCTTTTTCAGTTTCTGAAACGCTGAACGCTGACACCATCACTAAGTGGGTCACCGTCACTAAGTGGATCACTCCAAAAATTTGCATCAATTCTGTTCCAATTTTGCTCTGCAAAGCTTGCAGACCTTGAACTCAATATTCTTTTGCTCCCATTGCTAAAGTGATAGCTCTTTGAGCCAGGCTCATAGCCTATAAACCTGAGCTTTCTAGCCTTTAGTTGACCTTTTCTCCTAATTGCTTTTGGAATATGCACCCATGCATTGCTTCCAAAAACCCTTAAATGTGCCAGAGATGGTTTCTCCAATATAGCACTGCATATGGAGTATCATTAATAGATGAACTCCACAGCCTATTGATTAAATAATTAGCAGTCAACATGGCTTCACCCCAATATGACCTGCTCACACCAGAATCCTCCAGCGGTGAGTCCTTCATGGTTTGTAAGACTCCATTTCGCCTCTCAACAACACCATTCTCCACTGCTGTGTATGGATTTGTGCGTCTGTGTTTTATTCCCAACTGTCCCAACCACTGTTGAAAACTTATAGAACAATATAGAATAACAGAGTTGGAAGGGACCTTGGAGGTCTTCTAGTCCAACCCCCTGCTTAGGCAGGAAACCCTATACCAGTGATGGCGAACCTTTTTTTTGCTCGGGTGCCAAAAGGGCGCGAGTGTGCACAATAGCACGCGCATGTGTACCCACACCCATAATGCAGTGCCCTCCCCCATGCATGTGCGAAACCCCCCATGCTGCCACTCCCCCGCACATGCGCGCAGGCCTCACTGAAGCCTCCGGACTTCCGGTAGGCCAGTTGAGCCGTTTTTTGCCCTCCCCAGGCTTCAGAAAAGCCTCCTGAAGCCTGGGGATGGCGAAAATGGCCTCCTCCACCCTCCTGAAGGCTGAAAATCAGCTGGCCAGCATGCTGGAGCTGACATAGGGCAACGCCTCGCGTGCCCTCAGATATGGCTCCGTGTGCCACCTGTGGCACACGTGCCATAGGTTCGCCATCACGGCCCTATACCACTTCAGACAAATGGCTGTCCAATCTCGTCTTAAAAACCTCCATGGTTGGAACACCCACAACTTCTGAGGGGCTGAAAATCAGCTGGCCAGCATGCTGGAGCTGACATAGGGCAACGCCTCGCGTGCCCTCAGATATGGCTCCGTGTGCCACCTGTGGCACACGTGCCATAGGTTCGCCATCACGGCCCTATACCACTTCAGACAAATGGTTATCCAACATCTTCTTAAAAACTTCCAGTGTTGGAGCATTCACAACTTCTGGAGGCAAGCTGTTCCACTGATAAATTGTTCTAACTGTCAGGAAATTTCTCCTTAGTTCTAAGTTGCTTCTCTCCTTGATTAGTTTCCACCCATTGCTTCTTGTTCTACCCTCAGGTGCTTTGGTGAATAGTTTGACTCCCACTTCTTTGTGGCACCCCCTGAGATATTGGAACACTGATATCATGTCTCCCCTAGTCCTTCTTTTCATTAAACTAGACATACCCAGTTCCAGCAACCGTTCTTTATATGTTGTATCCTCCAGTCCCCT
>QLTV01002841.1:243138-256315 GCA_003457575.1 Thermophis baileyi | reverse complement strand
TTAAGGGAATGGATCATACTTAAAAACAAAAGAATTTTAACAATAGAAGGATACGATCTCCAAATTGGCTGGCACGCATTTATATTGGGGGGGGGGGACATAAAATCCATGCATACTTTCAAAGACATCAAATACGAGGGGCATTACTAGAGATTTGGCTAAAAATTAAGAATGAACATTATAGAAAAATTCCAAAATGGTTATCGACCATCGAAGCAATAATATATCCAAACTTACTAGATCAAAAAAAGATGGTAACATATAAGCAAATATTGGATGAACAAGACAATCTCAAATCAAAACAAGAACTTAAATCAATAGGAATAGAACTTGACTGGTGGCACTATTTACAAATTCAATCGAGATATAAAAAAGACACAACACAATTTGGATTCCAAAATGAACAAGGATTGGATAAAATACTGCTCGGACCAGAAGAAAAAATGATATCTAAAATATACAACTTTCTGCTACAATACAAAATGGAAGAAGAAATGGTTAAGGGGACTATGATAGTCTGGGCACAAAATTTTGGATATACAATTAATTTGGTAGAATGGGATAAAATTTGGGAAGTAAATTACAAATTAACCATGGCAGTGATATACAAAGAAAACATGTATAAGATGTTTTACCAATGGCACCTACCTCTGGCACGATTGACAAAAATGTTCCTAGGTATGTCAGCAAAATGCTGGAAATGTAATAAGGAGCAATGGACATACTATCACCTTTGGTGGACATGCCCAAAAGCAAAAGTATTCTGGAAAAAACTCAAAAATTGGTTGGAAGACATTGTGCAGCAAGATATTGAGATGAAGCCAGAATTATTCTTATTGGGAATTATAAGAGGAAAGATTAAGAAAGAAAACAGATACATAATACTTCATATAACAACTGCGGCCAGGATAGTTTATGCTCAAAATTGGAAGTCAGACAGTGTCCCCACAAGCATGATGATAGTGAGAAAAATTTTAGAATGTGCGGAAATGAGTAAATTAATGATGGAACTACACGATAAGGAGGAAATGGAGTTTTATGAAATATGGGACAAATGGTACAAGTGGTTAGAACAAAATAAAAAGTTTAAAATATTGCTATAAAGCAGGAATGTCCAAAAAAAGAGAGTCTTTTCTTCCTTTCCTTGCTTTGTGATGTAAATAAATATATATGTAGATGTAGATAAATATATAAGAAGTAAACAGGAGTCAGAAAAACAAATGGGAGATTTATTATATTTACTAGAAACACGGAAAAGTGTAAATAATAGCGAAATTGTAAAGAAAAAGCTGTAAAAGTGGTTAGTTTTCTTTTTCTAGGTTTGTTTTGTGGTATGTTTTTGTATGTTGTTTTTTCTATGTTGTTTTTAAAAGAAAAAACCAAATAAAGATTATTTAAAAAAAAAAAGATTATCCTGCTTTATGCCCTGTGCACATACATTCCCATTTCTCTTTATGAGACACTTCCCATTTACAAATGTGGTCTCAAACCCTTTTTGGTCAAGACTAGAGACACTCAGTAAATTATGCTCCATTTCAGGCACACATAATATGTTGCTAAACTTTTCCTTCAGACATGGAATCACCACACTGCCTTTTCCAATGACTTTAGCCTTCTGGCCATTTGCCAAGGCTACTGCATCTCGAGCAGCTGGATCCATTCTGAAAAACAATTTAGAATTATTAACAATTGTTTGACTAGCCCCACTGTCTATTAACCATTTGTCTCTGCTATTACAATAGCTAACTTTTGCAACAGCAGCTTGTCCATCTGGTGTCTTTCTTCCTTGCAAACAGTCATTCTTTAGATGAGTCTTATCACCACATATGAAACAACTCCGGTGTTGCTGTCCTGTTTCTTGCTTTTTAGAAAATCTTTGCTGGGCTGTAATCTGGTCTCTTCTGTTACTCTGGTCTCTGCAGACATAGTCTCTGCAGACATCCTGTGTGTTGCTGTTCTCTCTCTGCTCCTTGGGCCCCCACCTCAGGAATTTATCTTCGTGGCTTTTTCTAAAACAGCGTTTGTTTTCTTCTGAAATCAAACAGGCTTTAAGAGCTTCCATTCTCAAGTCCTGTTCTGGTTTGCACTGAAAAACAGCTGAAACAATGTCCCACGTTTCATCAAGACTATTTAACACCAACAGCACCTTCTGAGATTCAGGAATATGCATGCCACGCTGTTCCAACTCAATAAATAAAGTTTGCATATGCAGCAAATGCTGCTCCACACTCGCTTGTGGCTGCAGCCTGGCTCTGTACAACTGTCTCAATAATTGCACAATATTGCATGTTGATGCACTAACATGCACACTTCTCAATTTCAGCCAAACCTCATTCACAGTCTTCAAGTCAGCTATATTCAAAAATTGTTCATCTTCTAAACTTAAGATGATGTAGGCCAGTGCCTTATCATGCTGCCTCTGGTCAGCTGCTACTAATGGTGCCTGGGGTGGATTAACAACAATATCCCAGAGCTCCTTAGCCTTCAGGAAACATTCCATTTTTGCAGCCCAAACAATATAATTCTTCTGTCCCAATCGAGGCAGAGAGCTCTCCTCGAATTCAACAGCCATCCTGCAATCTTTCTCTGCCTTGTTCTCTTTTACTATAACACAGGCAGTCCTCCAACCTAATTACAGTTCAGTCTTACTGTGTGCTCTGGGCCTATAACCTGTCAGAGCTTGCAGCAATCCAATCAGCACACAAGTAAACAATTCAGCAGGATTCATTTATATAAGAAACTTCTTTATATACAATACCATACAGCAGAAGCCAGAACCAGAACTCAGAATCCAGAAGTACAGAATCAATAATCACGGAAGCTATATTCATAGAAGCACTATAATACAGAGGCAATATTGCAAGGACAAAGCAACTCTTATATACAAATCAGTCAAGCTAAGCCACGCCCAGGCTCTGAGCCATCTGAGTCACCAAACAGTCCCCATTGGCTGACCTGTTACCATGTCTATTCCAATTCATGAACTCTCATACACTGACAAATTCATCATCAGAATCAAGAAAAATAAACTACAGAAACTTTACCAATAGAAAATACATGGATAACAAATAACTTGATATAGATTTCTTTCTTACTCTCCCCCCCCCATCTACTTCTTTTCCCTCCTTAGTCACTGTTGCATAGTAGGAGTAATAAAAAAGTAGACCAAGACTCTAGTCAATTATTCATGCAAAAATCAATCTATAATTGTATAATGCAATTCAGTTATGAGATTGTGAGGAGTAAAATCTCGACTCTGAAGTTGTTGGAATACAAAACAATTTTATTGAAGCATTTGCAAAGGCTGATGGATCTCTAAGCTGCAAGCAAGAGACCACACCGGTTACAGATCTCAGCACATTCCATACATTCCTATCACCGACTGCCTGTTCATCCTTCCCAGGCCCAGCCGACAGGCCCAGATCAGTCACATCCCAACAGCCTGCCCATAATCTGCTATTCCACCTAAAAGTTTTAAAATTAGTTAAGCCCTTGCTGCTAAGCACTCAGCCCCTTCATCTCTCACCTCCTCGGTACTCCCCCATCAGCTCTCCTGTTCCTCTGCACAATGCTGCACATGGTACATATCCCAAACCAGAAGCTGTGCACGTCACTCCTCAACAGAGTTCATACATCGGGCAAACATGACTGTGCCTTGGATATATAGTAGTATGGCTATACTTTAAAATACTAACTTTAGGTAGTTTGAACAAAGAATAAACCTTATATAAATTGTATAATATGTCATTCATAAGCTATATGCTAGTCTACATTATGGAAAATTACAACTTATTATATTGTATCTCACAAGATCAATTAAACAACAATATAGAAAAGTATGTAGATATATCGAGCTCATGCTAAGAGAATGCTGTTTGGTTCATTGTTTTATGCTTCTCTGGTTGGGCCTATTATTTTTTACAAATAATATATATTATATATTTTGTGTACTGTTTTATGTACTGTTCTCCATTAAATTTACTGACTTTTCACTAATGTTCATATACTTTTGTAAAACAGTGTACTTAGTAACTTAAAATAGGCTTCTGACCAAGGAGGTTATTTAAAAGTAACAAAAACAAAGTAAGCATTAGACAAAAAAAGGAAACTAATTTTTTAGTCAATGTCTGTAAAAATAACCACAAAGCTAAGCCAGTAAATAAGCAGCTCCAACAAACTTCTTTCAACACAATCTAGAGTTAATAGAATAATGACAAAAATACATTTCTGTGATACTTAGCTTGAGGCTTTTTAACATACATGAATAAAAAATTTAGAATTTTTAAATTTGTCTATAAAATTAAGCAAAGTAATATTATCATTTGTCTTTGATGACTTAAAAGTTGAACACCATGAAATTCTACAGAGGTAGTCTTTGGTTAACAACCATTTGTTCAGTAACCATTTGAAGTTAACGATTGTGTTGAACAAGTGATACACTTGCTCCTCAAAGTTTTGGCCATCCAAAAAATTATCCCACTTACAATGGTTGCTGTATTCCATGGTCACATTGCCCTTTGCAACCTTTCAGCCAACTTCCCATGAGCAAAATCAATGGGGAAACTAATTAAGTTGCAGGTGCCTCTAGTAAATCTCTGAACCTGGCAGCAGCCACTTGCACCCTGCACACTGGGCTGATTGTCAACTGTCCAGGATTTAAACACCTGCATTGTATGACCTTGTGGACTTATTTTGTGGACAAGAAAACTTTATCCCCCACTCGGAAGGGGGGCTGGAGCGATCGGTGCTTGTCTGCTTGCTTCTTATAGGCTTCCGCCGCTTCAGTTAGCGCTTTCTTGGTGTTTTCCCATCCCTTTCTCAGCATCTCCATCCACTTAGTCAGGGACATCATCGAAGTGGGGGCCTCCGTAGGTAGCTCGGGCATGGGAATGAACTCTCTGCCGCTGGTAACCTGAAAAGGAGTTAGTCCAGTGCTGCTATGAACCACGCATGTGGCACAGCTCTTCACGTAGTCTTCCACCTCCGCTTTCATCTTTGGCCACCAGAACTGCCGCCGGGTTAGGTGGAGAGTTTTTAGGAATCCAAAGTGTCCTCCCAGTTTGGAATCGTGGCTGCGTTGGAGCACTTCCAATCTGAGGCTGGCAGGCACGTATAGTTTGGATCCCTTCCAAGCCAAGCCTTCTCTCATTGTCAAGATCTTCTTGTTGTCATTGAGCCAGGGGTCGCTAGGCAGGGCTGCTTTCAGTGTTGCTGTCCATTTGTCCTGGCTAGGAGTACTTGGTTGTCTGGCTTGGCCCCGGGTGAGGACTGGGGCCATTGTTTCCTCTGGCAATTGTCCTGGCTAGGAGTCCTTGGTTGTCTGGCTTGGCCTCGGGTGAGGACTTGTGTTGCTGTCTCCCCCTGGGAAGGGGGAATGATGGAGTGGACTTCTTGTTCCCTCTGGCTGTCATATTGTGGCTTCCTAGATAACGCATCCACCAGTAAATTCTTCCCCGCTGGGATGTGCTTCAGTTCGAATTTGAACCTTCTGAAGTATTGCGCCCAGCGTACTTGTTTGGGTGAGAGTTTCCTGGGGGTTTTCAATGCTTCGGGGTTCTTATGATCTATCCACACCTCGAACGGTACTTTGCCCCCCCCTCTAGGAATTGCCTCCAAGTGAGCAGCACCCAATGAACTGCATAGGTTTCTTTCTCCCAAATGGCCCATCTCCTCTCAGTGGCTGTGAACTTCTTCGAGACGTAAGCGCATGGCAGGAGTTGGCCCTTTTCGTCTTTCTGCAACAGCACCACTGCCACCGCTACGTCGCTGGCATCTGACTGAATTATGAACTGCCATTCCGGGTCGGGGTGTTGCAGGATCAGTTCTTGGGCAAAGAGCCGCTTCAGCCTTTCGAATGCTTTTTGGCATTCTATTGTCCAACCAATTGGTTGGTTGGGCTTTGGCTTGGTGGGCGATGGGCCGGTCTTTAGCAGTTCGGTCAGTGGCAGCGCCACCTCAGCAAACGTGGGGATGAACTGCCGATAGAAGTTTGCAAAGCCCAAGAAGCTTTGAAGTTGCTTGCGAGTGCGTGGGGGCTGCCAGTCGAGCACCGCTTTCACTTTCCCTGGATCCATCTCTATTCCCTCACTGGAAATACGGTATCCCAGGTAGTCTAGGGAGGTTTTGTGGAATTCGCACTTGGAAAGTTTTGCGTACAGCTTGGCGGCCAGAAACTTTTCTAAGACTTATCGCACTAGCTTCACGTGCTCCTCTAGTGTTGCACTAAAGATGAGAATGTCATCCAAATAAACGAGTACCCCCGTGTACAGGTGAGGGTGGAGCACCTTGTTGATGAATTGCATGAAGGAAGGCAGATACGCACGAACCTTTATCTTTCTTGACACGCTGCCAAAGACCTAATTGGCAAGGAACTTTGCAAGACCAAACAGAAACACAGAGTCAGAAATGCTGAGACACGAATTGAACAAAGTTGCTTCCTGCAATGAGCACATCCATTTGCTCCACTTATATAGACTATGGGAGGGGCCAATTATCTCCAAGCCTTACTCCCGAGTAGTCCTTCTCCTCTGAAACTGTTCTTGCCTTCTGGCAGCTCTGTGCATGCGCGCATTGAGAACAGGCTCCCCCTGTTCCTCTGCCTTGCTCATGTCAGCCTCTGGAGGCTCTGGAGTTGGGACAGACCTCCCAGATGGCCTGGGCTGGATCCCTGCCTCTGGCACCGAGCCTTCTCCAGACTCCAGGCCTGGCCCATGTTCCTCCCCAGCCTCCTCGCTGTCCGACTCCGCCGCCAGCTCCACAGGCTGCTGGCGGACCACAACATCCAAGCAGCTCCGCTGCGATGCCATCCCTCTGGCGCAGCAGGCTGTTCTCCTGGCTGGGTCTGGCCACAAATGGCACTGGCAGGCAATGGGGTGCGTGTGCGTGGCCAGCGCAAAGAACAGGGCGGTGACGGCAGCGACAAGACTTCTTCAGACCTCTTTTTTGGCCTGTAGTTTTCGGTAGTTTTCGGCACAAGAAGTCTGCATAGCTGCTGCCTCTTTTTTGGTGCGAGAAGCCTCCAGCCGCCGCTGCCGGCTCAGTTCCAGCTGGCAAAGAGGCTTCTCGCACCGAAAAAGGGGCGGTGGCTGTAGGCTTCTTGCGCTGAAAACTACCAAAAACTACAGGCCAAAAAAGAGGCCTGAAGTCCCGTTGCTGCCGGCACCACCCTGTTCTTCTCGCCGGCCACGCACGCACAACCAATTGCCTGCAGGTGCACATGCGCAGCCACACCCCATTGCCAGACCCAGCCAGGAGAATGGCCTGCTGCACTGGAGGGGCAGCATCGCAGCGGAGCTGCTTGGAAGGCAACCGGACAGTGGTGTCCCTTTAAGGTACTTCAATGCGGTGGGGAGGGGGGACCATAAAGGGACAGGCTGCAGGAGCTGCCTTTTCTGCCGATTCTGTGGGCATGGCTTGGTGGGTGTGGCTTGCTGGGGGTCATGTGACTGAGTGGGCATGACCAACTTGATGTCACTCACAGCAAGGTGCCGCCCCAACAAGCTATGCCCACCAAGCCATGCCCACAGAACCGGTAGTACAAAAATTTGAATCCCATCACTGCAAAGCACCCATTAATCTGTTAATGTACTGTTTTATGGATATACGTAACTGCCTGTACCACTGTATTTTGCACCAGCTGAAGCTTGTCAATACTCTTCAAGGGGAGCCCCATGTACAGCATGTAACAATCCAAACAGGAGGTGACAAGGGCATGAGTGACAGTGAGCAGGGCCCCCTGCTCCATGAATGGACATAATGGGTGCACAACACAATGCTGTGCAAAGGGTGCTCACTATGATTGCCACCTGATCTTTGAGTCATGATCCAAGAGGGCCCCAGATTGCAAATGGTGCCACCCCATCCAGCATCAAAATGACATAATTCTAAAACTGGAAGGCCTCCAAACCCAAAGCTACTTAGTTTTGCCAGGATTCAGCTGAAGCCTGTTGTTCCCATCCAGATCCTCACAGTCTCCAGGCATTGGGATAAGACATTCACAACATTACTTAATTCGCCAGGGACAGATATGTATACATGGTTATCGCCAGAGTAATGATAATACCTCAATCCATGACAATGTATGAGCTCACCCAGGGGTCTCATGTAGATATTAAATAGGAGAAGGAAGAGTATTGAAGCCTGCAGCACTACACATAGCACAGGACAAGGATGGGATCTCTCCTCCCAAATCACCACCAACTGGAATTGGCTCCAGAGGTAAACCAGCACAATACCATGCCACACCTCCCATTCTCTGAGACAATTAAGAAGGATACCATGTTTTGTGTGTATATATCTGTGTGTATGCACACATACACACAGATATACACACACAAACACACATAGATACACAGTTTAGATCTTGCGATATGGTAGAACCTAGAAATTTGAAGGTCTCTACTGTTGATACTGTGTTGTCTAGTATTGTAAGAGGTGGAAGTATGGGCAGGTTTCTCCTAAAGTCTACCACCATTTCTACGGTTTTGAGTGTATTCAGTTCCAGTTTGTTCCAGTCGCACCACAAGGTTAGTTGTTCAACCTCCCGTCTGTATGTGGATTCATCATTGTCTCAAATGAGACCAATCACTGTTGTATCATCTGCAAACTTCAGTAGTTTAACAGAATACATTCAGAATACAAACTTTAAGTTTTTTCTTCACCTGCTGCTTCCTGTTTGTTAGTAAGCTTATGATCCACTTACAAGTGTGTTCATGTACTGCTAGCTGGTTTAGCTTAGTTAGAAGAGTGTCTGGAATGATGGTATTGAATGCAGAACTAAAGTCTACAAAGAGGACCATTGCGTAGGACTTTGGAGATTCAAGATGTTGTAGGATGTAGTGCAGAGCCATATTAACAGCATCATCTGTTGATCTGTTTGCTCGGTATGCAAATTGCAGGGGGTCTAACAGTGGATCCATGATGGTTTTCAAGTGGGACAGTACTAGCCTTTCAAAGGTTTTCATAACTACAGATGTTAGAGCAACTGGTCTGTAGTCGTTCAGTTCCTTGATGGTAGGCTTCTTCAGCACTGGGATGATAGTAGAGAGTTTGAAGCAAGAAGGAACATAGCACATCTCTAGCGATTTATTGAAGATTCGGGTGTAAAAAATATTTTAGCTAATATCAGAAAACCTACTGTATATCTTATATTGTTAAGTTTCTTATAAGTTATGGGGGTTGCACCTCTATTTTTCATTGACTGCATCCATGTTATAGGACAGCTTTCAGGTTTGTTCAAACATAGTTAAACATCAAAAAGCTATTAAAAATAAACTCTTTGGGGGGACTTGTAAATTGTACTGGGTTTTTCTTGTTTCTGTGATTATTAGTATTATGGTTGTTATTTGTGAATTTAGAAGTTTGATAGTTTATATAAGCCATGATGGCACAGTGATTAGAATGCAGTATTGCAGGCAAACTGCCCATAGCCAGGAGTTTGATCCTGACCGGCTTAGTGTTGACTCAGCCTTCCATCCTTCCCAGATCAGTAAAATGAGGACCCAAATTGGTGGGAGCAATATGCTGACATTTATAAACCACTCAGAGTGCTGTAAAGTACTATGGCACAGTATAAGTGCCATAAGTGCTATTGCTATTGCTGTTTTTTGCCTTGAGTGTTGTAGAACAGGGTATCAAATTTATGTTGTCGTGGCAGTGTCACGTGACATATCGGGACATGGGGTGGCCAGCATGTGACGCATCTGGCCCGTGGGCCAGGAATTTGACAGCCCTGTTGTAGAATATTATTGACATCTTTGTTCAATGGTCTACTTTGTCTAAAGTACCAAGGGTCCAGTTGATTGTGGCAGGTGTAATATAAGATAATAAGTAGTTTGATTTGAAATTTTATATACAGACTATTCATTGCATATTTTCTTACAAAGTGGGAGACTTTTTAAAATATGGCTTCTTTAAAAGCACCCTCATCTCCAATTAACTGAACACTGTTTTAAATTAGCCCATAAGTTTCTCTTTCATCTGAACAACAAATTCGTTCTCTCAATTAAACAGGCCATATGCCAGATGCAAAATGGGTGAAGAGAGAATTCATGAACAATAATAAAGACATCAATAAATAACCAGATGAAAAGAGCAACTCCCTCACTTTCAGCATCATCTGTTTGAGAAGCAGATCTTGAGAGCAGAATTGCAAAAATTTCAAGTTCCTGCCTTGACATAGTGAAGCAAGTGAAAGCTGTGGGATGTTTACTAAAGAGACCTGTTTTTCAAGAGCTCATTTTGTTTTTATTTGTCATTCCTGTACTTAGTTAGGCTAATAAAGTTATAATTATCAATCATCTTTTATACAGAAAAGACTGATTAACATAATTAGTCATGGAGGTAATTTTAATTACCAAATACTATATGTTATATTTACTTACTTGATTTGTGCACTTCAACTTGGTTATATGGCAGAAATCATTATGTATATAAATACAATAATATCCTATTTATGCGGTATATGTAATTTAAAGATGCTTCATCAGTCATCCCTAAACAGGAAAAAAAGTTTGAAAGAATCCACTGTGATTATCAAGTTTGCAGATGATACCACCGTATTGGGCCTCATTACAGGTGGAGATGAAGCAGCATACAGGGAGAAGGTTAAAAAATTATCCACATGGTGCTCAGAAAACAACTTGCACCTGAACATCAGCAAGACAAAGGAGATGGTGCTAGACTTCTGGAAGAAGAAAGAGGAACCTGCCGCACTTTACATCGAGGGGGGCTGTGTGGAGAGAGTCCCCTCCTTCAAATTCCTAGGAGTCCATCTTAGCGAAGATCTCACCTGGAAAAAATAACACAATCCAGGTGGCCAGGAAGGCCCAACAGAGACTCCACTTCCTCAGGGTCTTGCGGAAGAACAAGGTGGAACAACAACTGATGACCTCCTTTTACCGGTCCACAATAGAAAGCATCCTCACTTATTGCATTACGGTATGGTATGCTGGCTTGACAACCATGGATAGAAATACACTACAGAGGGTGATGAGCATGGCACAAAACAACATGGGCTGTCCCCTGACACCACTAGATGAAATCGCTAGGACTCGCTGCCTTAGAAGAGTGAGGAAAATCCTCAGGGATGACTCACATCCTGGTCAGTACTTCTTTATTCTCCTACCATCGGGCAGGAGATATAGAAGCATAGCCAGCCGTACAAACAGGCTGAAGAACAGCTTTTATCCGTGGGCTGTCAGACTGCTGAATGCAACATAACATCATAAGTATGTAGTATGATAGACTTGCAGGGCCAGCGCAATGTGCAACATGTTCATATTGGTGCAATATATTATAATGTAATGTTATGCACATATACCGTGTTTCCCCAAACATAAGACAGGGCCTTATATTTTTTTGAACCCCGAAATATGGCCTTGGTCTTATTATGGGGGGGGCTTATTATTTTGGGGGTGCAGTAGGCGGCGAGCGTGGGACTGGATGTCCCATAGCCACTGCCTCCCCTCCCTGCCACCACCGCCTCGTGGAGCAGGACTCAGCAAGGCTTGTTGTGCCGTTGCATGCACGAACTGCAGGACTGCCACGAGCTTCATCATACTGGCACAGCTGGGGTCCTGCTGCCGTTCGTGCATGCAACGGCACAACAGGCCTTGCAGAGTCCTGCTCCACGAGGCAGCGGCGGTGGCGTGATGAGTCTCACAGAGACTCATTTCTAGCAGGTGGGACATGTTGGGCCGCGAGATGCGCGTCCTACCTGACACTTTTAGGTCCATCACGTTCCTCGGCGTTGTGTCCAGAGAAGCCCATTGTAAAAGAAAACTTCCCGCGAGTTCAATCAAACTTCTCGAACTCGTGAGAAGTTTTCTTTTACAATGGGCTTCTCTGGACACAATGCCGAGGAACGTGACGGAGCTACAAGTGTCAGGTAGGACGCGCGTCTCACAGTGTGGTGCAATTTGGGGGTGGCAGGTTGGGCAGGGCGGGGTGGGCCGCGAGACGCGCGTCCTACCTGGGACTTGTAGCTCCATTGCGTTCCTTGGTGTTGTGTCCACTGACCCTCCCCCGCCTCCGGCTCTCGAGCGAAGCGGGAGGGAGAAGAAACTCTCGCGGGCTGCCTGAGAAAGCCAAGCTCACAGTCAAACTTCTAGCCGGGCTCAGCGGCAGAAGCAGCCGGGCACGCGCTTGTCTCTTCCAAACTCTCTCTCTCAGCACGGGGGGGGGGAGTGCACGTAAGACACAGCACCAGGAGAAGGAAACCTTTTGGCTGCATGCTGGACACAAGAAATCTTTCTCCCCTTTTGCTCCAAGAGGCTGCACAGGCGCGATGAGTCTCACGAAGATTCATTTCTGGCGGAGTTTGGAAGAGAGAAAGATTTCTTGCGTGCAGCGTGCAGCCAAAAGGTTCCTTGTCCCTGGTGCTGTGTCTTACGTGCACTCTTCCCCCCCCCGCTGAGAGAGAGAGAGGGGCGCGTTTGGAAGAGACAAGGAAGCGCGTGCCCGGCTGCTTTGCCGCTGAGCCCGGCTAGAAGTTTGGCTGTCAGCTCAGGCAGCCCGCGAGAGTTTCTTCCCCCTCCCGCTTTGCTTGAGAGCCGGAGGCGGGGGAGGGTCAGTGGACACAACACCGAGGAACGTGACGGAGCTACAAGTTCCAGGTAGGACGCATGTCTCGCGGCCCGCCCCGCCCGACCTGCCACCCCCAAATTGTGCCCCACCGCAAGATGCGCATCCTACCTGACACTTGTAGCTTTGTCACGTTACTCGGCATTGTGTCCAGAGAAGCCCATTGTAAAAGAAAACTTCTCACGAGTTCGAGAAGTTTGATTGAACTCGTGAGAAGTTTTCTTTTACAATGAGCTTCTCTGGACACAATGCCGAGGAAGGCGATGGAGCTACAAGTCCCAGGTAGGACGCGCGTCTCATGGTGGGGCGCAATTTGGGGGTGGCAGGTGAGGCAGGGCGGGGTGGGCCACGAGACGCGCATCCTACCTGGGACTTGTAGCTCTGTCGCGTTCCTCGGAGAGCGAGAGAGAGAGAGAGAGAGAGAGAGAGAGCGCGAGCGCAAGCGAGAGGCAGGTGCGCCGGGTGGCTGTTCCTGCGGGGGATTCCCACGCACCGCCCTCGCCTGCATCCCCTGTCTGAAGGATGCGGGGAGGGCGGGGGGAGGGGGAGCGTCCCGAGCCTGCGAGCGAGCGAAGGAGGCGGGGGCGGGAGGCAG
>QLTV01002841.1:195425-206737 GCA_003457575.1 Thermophis baileyi | reverse complement strand
ATAATTTTTAACGTGGGATTTGTTTTATCAATGGCTAACTAACAGAAACAGAAGTTAGAAATCTAAAAGTATGAAAGAAAACACCAATTATGGTGTAAGGAAAGGTCACTAAAATATATAAGCAAATATTATTAGTATTTGATCATTATTAATGTGTAGATAACTGCGGGACATTACACACCCACTATGTGTAATGACAGTGCCAGGAAAACACTATGAACTATGACAATGCCAGGAAAACACCAAAAGAATAACAACAGTTTTCCCCCAAAAGACTGCAGATGAAACCAGTTTTTTCCCCCTAATCCTAAGGACAGGAAAGACAAAGCCACTGGAATAAAAACCATCAAGGCATTGTGGGAAGTATTAGCATAAAGGACAGTGCCAGAAACCTCACAGTGCCCAGAAACTCAAGCCAGCCCTTCCCCCTTTAAGAAAACCTCTGGGAAAAACACCAGCTAAAAGCAAGACTTAAATTCTTAAGTACACCCATTAAGACAAGGGGGATCAGCAGGCTAAAAATAGCTCACCTGGAACTCCCCTTTTCCTGTTTCATGGCAGAACTAACCCCCAGGATAGGAAAGACAAAAGACCTGGGACCAAGATTAACCCAGGAAAACAGAAAAAAAACAGGGCAATCAGAAACCCATCAAGCTGCAGGAGCTCTCAAAGCTACACACAGATCAACATATGAAAGCAGCCATGGAGTCACATAAAAGGTGATTGCTGCAAGAAGCAACCACCTCACAATTATCTCAAATACCAGTTATCACACAGAAACATAAAAAATTGTCAGAAATGGTGTAGGGTCTCCTGCTTGAGTAGGGGGTTGGACTAGATAACCTACAAGGTCCCTTCCAACTCTGTTATTGGTAATGTTAATGTTTTGTTTTTTTTAAAAAAAGAATAGTACAGGTTATTTTCCACTATTGAACCAAAATCTCGCAAACCATGGACCCCAGGTCTTCAAACTTGGCAACTTTAAGACTTGTGGATTTCAACTTCAGCTGGCTGGAGAATTCTGGGAGTTGAAGTCCAAAAGTCTTAAAGTTGTCAAGTTTGGGGACCCCTGCTTTGGACTAACTACCAGGAGATGCTAAGGTGCATCCCTGCAGTTGTTAAGTGACATGGTTGTTAAGTGAATCTGGTTTTACTTGTCAGAAGGTCGCTAAAGGGATCACGTGACCCTGGGACACTGCAATGGTCATAAATATGAATCAGTTGCCAAATGTCTGAATCTTGATCACATGACCCTGGGGATGCTGGAACGGTCGTTAAGTGTGAAAAATGGTCATAAGTCACTTTTTTCACTGCCATTGTAACTTTGAACAGTCACTAAACAAATAGTTGTAAGTCAAGGACCAACCTGCACTTAAAAGCAAGATCACAAATAAAACATTTCCTAAAAACAATAAAATTTATGTAAAAAAAAAACATTTCCTAAAAACAATATTTTTTTAAAAAAAAAAAATTAACAAAAAAAAATAAAAAAAATTTAAAAAACATTTCCTAAAAACAATAAAAAAATTAATTTTTTTCCCTAAAAACAACAAAATGTCCTGAAAAAAATGAACAATAAAATATCCTTTAAAAAAAAATTAAAAGCATAAAGAAAAAAACCAGCCACTTACCAGCAGGCAGAATCAGCTGCTCTCTGATGAGATGGATGCTGGAATGATGCAGCAGGTGATCAGAAGCTCCGGAGTCTGGCTGAAGGTAAGCTGGACTGGAGGCACACAGGGACAACCCAGTTAGCTAGGCCCGCCTGGCATGGAGCCGAGGCGGCTTAGCCAGCCAGGCGAGGCCGGGGACTGTGGGGGGGTCAGCAAGAAAGGCCTCAGCTGAGCACCGCCGGGCTTCCTGGTCTACGCGAGCCCCGGGAATGGCGGCAAGGAAGCCCTCAGCCATTCCTGGGGCTCGCATAGTCCGAGAAGACCGGCGGCGCTCTCGATAGTTTCTTCCCGCCACCACGCGCCCCGCAAAGTCATCCTCCGAGCGGCGCCAGGCTTCCCGGTCTACGCGAGCCCCGGGAATGGCGGCAAGAAAGCCCTCAACCAGTCCCAGGGCTCATGTAGACCAAGAAGCCCGGTGGTGCTCTCGGTAGTTTCTTCCTGCCACCACGCGCCCTGTGAAGTTGCCCTCCGAGCAGCACCGTGCTTCCCAGTCTACGCGAGCCCTGGGAATGGCAGCAAGGAAGCCTCAGCCATTCCTGGGGCTTGCGTAGACCGAGAAGACCGACGGCACTCTCGGTAGTTTCTTCCCACCACCACGCACCTCACGAAGTCACCCTCCGAACGGCACTGGGCTTCCCGGTCTACGCGAGCCCCGGGAATGGTGGCAAGGAAGCCTCAGCCATTCCCTGGGGCTTGCATAGACCGGGAAGCCTGGCAGTGCTTTCGGTAGTTTCTTCCCGCCCCCCCTACCATCCGTGCCCCGCGAAGTTGCAGCCGTAGGCTTACTTACCTTTAGGCAGCTGCAGGAGGAGGCAGCAGTAACTCAGGTATGTGTTGTGTCCTAGCACAGCAAGCCAGATGTTGGCAAAAAGCCTGGAATGAATTAGTTCAGCAACTGAAAGTCCAGAAATCAAAGCCGTAGAAATCCCAAGAGCAGCAAGATGTGGTCAGAGAAAATGTAAACGTTGTTTCCAGCAGCCGGCTTCAGCATGCTGAAGCCTTAAATAGCCTTAGGGCGTGGCCAAGCAGCTGGCAGATTTACACGCAAGGAGACCTCCTTCTACAGAGCCACTCTTGCCTGCTAGCTGCCCTGCATGCCCTAGCATCAAGCAGAGGCTCCTCCTCCTGAGTCACTCAGCTCCCACTGAGGAGGTGCAGAAGGCCCTGGTTGGCTGTCATCCTCTGGCACTGAGTCCCCCTCAGTATCTGACTCAGGTGCCAGGTACACAGGATGATAGTGCCGCGCCACAGTTGGCTCTTGGTCCTCTGGATCCATGGGCGGCTGTGCGGGACTTGGGCGAGCCACAACAGTAGGCAAGCCGGGAAGTCAGGACTCAGGAAGTGATGACGCGAGGGCGAGAGGCCAGACCGCGTGGTGACCACGGTATATATAGGGCTCTCAGAGGCGGGGCAATCAGCGAGCCAGCAAGTCAGTGAGCAGCAGGTGGGTAGGCAGGCAGGGCAAGCATGGTACGGACAGGCGGGATGAGCGAGCGAGCGAGCGGCGACCGGGCGCGCGGAGGGAGCAAGCGGAACCGGCGCAGGGGGGGGAGTGAACAGAACCTGCTTGGGGGCGTGGCCAGGCTGCCATTACTCCCGGTTCGGCGAACCCTTCCCTATGTTTACTACCGGTTCTACAGAACTGTTCCTAACTGGGAGGAACCCATCTCTCGCTCTGTGTTACGCTCTGGCTCTGGTTTGTGTGTTTTGTTTTGTGTTTTGTGTTTTGTGTTTTGTGTTTTGTGTTTTGTGTTTTGTGTTTTGTGTTTTGTTTTGTTTTGTTTTGTTTTGTTTTGTTTTGTTTTGTTTTGTTTTGTTTTGTTTTGTTTTGTTTTGTTTTGTTTTGTTTTTGTTTTTGTTTTGTTTTGTTTTGTTTTGTTTTGTTTTGTTTTGTTTTGTTTTGTTATATTCAAAGTGCTGAATTGGTATTATAAAAATTTTAAGTTTTTCCTCATATTGCTAGCGCATCTTATTAAAGGTTGCTATTAAACTTGACTTGTATAATGTTATCTATTTCATAATATTGCTATCAAAGCCTCTCTGTTTTATTCCAGGGATGTAATTTTACTATTTTACTGTTTTATTTTCACAAGAAACTAGACAACCCATGACCCACTGGGTAATTCTTCTTTCCACATATCATATAAATTGTGCTGTTTTCCATCTCTTCGTGACACTCAGAGAAGCCTCAAGTTGCTGCTGCTGCTCCTTAGGTGACCCATGGAATTGCCTGCCACTTTGCTGGGACTAGGGCCATGATGGCAAACCTATGGCACGCGTGCCACAGGTGGCACGCAGAGCCATATCTGAGGGCACGCGAGGCATTGCCCTATGTCAGCTCCAGTGTGCATGTGCACGCTGGCCAGGTGATTTTCGGCCTTCCGGAGGGCGGGGGAGGTCGTTTTCGCCTTCCCCAGGCTTCAGGAAAGCCTCCGGAGCCTGTGGATGGCGAAAAATGGACCCAACCGGAGGTTCGGTAATGAACTTCTGGTTGGGCCGTTGGGCCATTTTTCACTCCCCCCAGGATTCAGGAAAGCCTCCTGAAGCCTGGGGAGGGTGAAAAACGGCCCAACGGCCCAACTGGAAGTTCGGAAAGGCCTTCCAGAGGGTGGGGGGAGGTCGTTTTCACCTTCCCCAGGCTTCAGGAAAGAAAACGAACTTCAAGTTGGGTCCGTTTTTTGCCATCCACAGGCTCTGGAGGCTTTCCTGAAGCCTGGGGAAGGCGAAAACGACCTCCCCCCGCCCTCCAGAAGGCCAAAAATAAGCTGGAATCTATTTTTCGCCATCCACAGGCTCCAGAGGCTTCAGTGAGCCCTGTGCGCATGCGCGGGGGGAGCGTGGCGGGGTTGTGTGTGCATGCGCGGGGGGCATTGCATTATGGGTGTGGGCATGCACACACACTATCACATGCGCATGTGCCCTTTTGGCACCCAAACAAAAAAAAAAGGTTCACCATCACTGGACTAGGGGGACAAAGGAATCTGTGAATCATCCGGCCATTCCCCTCCCTCCTATGAGGAAGAGGGCTCACTCATTACCAGTGTGACCCAGCCAACCCTACCTTGCCAGTAGGCATCTGAGTTGCTCTCATTCTTGCAGTACTGGTGACCTACATCGAGAGATTTCAAATGTTGGCCTCACTTGCCCATCAAACCTTGATGCTAGCTGATTGGGCATAGTAGCCAGGGAGGCAGGAAGAGAGTGGGGATATTCCTCTCCCATTTTCCCTTATATCATGAAACCTAGAGGTTTCTAGGAAGTATAGTTGGAAGGCATGGTGCTGAAGTAGCCGCAGCTTTGCCAAATTTCGATCCCATAGTGTCATATGGGATTCGGAATTTGGGACATATTCTGTAAGTTAGCCCATTTGAGGTATGTTGATTCAAAAACTCTTGCTCTTTGATGCAAACTGGTGTTTTTCCCAGTTAGAAGTAATAAAATATCAACAGACATGATAATTTTAGCAGTATATAGATGACATCAAATAGGATCAGTGGTATAACTAGAGATTATTGTTAGCACATTTATGGACTATTATTATGGCTTAAAGGTAAAGGTAAAGGTAAAGGTAAAGGTTCTCCTCGCACATATATGCTAGTCGTTCCCGACTCTAGGGGGTGGTGCTCATCTCCATTTCAAAGCCGAAGAGCCAGCACTGTCCGAAGAGTCTCCGTGATCATGTGGCAGGAATGACTAAATGCCAAATGTGCACGGAACGCTGTTACCTTCCCACCAACGGTGGTCCCTATTTTTCTACTTGCATTTTTTACGTGCTTTCAAACTGCTAGGTTGGCAGAAGCTGGACCAAGTAACGGGAGCTCACCCCGTTACGCGGCACTAGGGATTAGAACCGCTGAACTGCCGACCTTTCGATCGACAAGCTCACCGTCTTAGCCACTGAGCCACTGCGTCCCATAAGCCATATTATGTCTTAGGATTCTGTGAATAGAGACTTGAAATCTATTGGGTCTCTGTGTAGTTTTAACTTAATTTACCAACAAAGTAGCTACTGTATTAAAGTTGAGCTTCAGTTCTTTAACAGATTAACAGAGTTGGAAGGGACCTTGTAGGTCATCTAGTCCAACCCCCCACCCAAGCAGACACCATTTCTGACAGATGGCAGTCCAGTCTCTTCTTGGGGCTTCGCTTGTTTGCGTGGCCCGGTTGCTGGCATGCCGCATACCATTGCCAGTCTGTAGACCGGGGATTGGGGACCCCTGCCCTAGATTGACTGCTTGGTCTGCAGACTATAGTTTCTGTACCCCTAAGAATTGAATCTCCTATCACCAATATTCGCCTTTTATTCCTTAGTCTGGGATACTTTTCTTCCTTCTGCAGGAATGCTGGGTTGTGCCTCTTTTTTAGAAACTGTTGATGAATGCTCGTACTGCCCCAAATCCAACTGATTGTTATTCAGAACTAAATGATAATTTTTATGGAATTTCTAGAAATACTTTTGTACTTTTGAGTCTCTTGCTGTCACAGGAAACTTTTGTGAACCTTTTCTAATTTTATAACTAAATCTTATCTTAGATTCTACTGCATTTTTCTCAATAGCTATCTTACTGTACATTTGCATTATGATTTTCTTTTATACTTGTCACCTCAGATGCCTTTCACTAGTATTTGTGATATGATATGATGTCCATGAATTAGCTATCTAGATTAAATTAACAATATAAGACTATCTTCTTCTAGCTCTTGTAATACAAAAAATAACCAAAATATTTCTCAGCTAACCTGAGAATCAGTTTGGTATAGTGTTAAGGGGTAGCACTAGAACCTAGGAGACCATGAATTCTAGTCCTTCCTCGGTGGCTGGATGACCTTGCATCAGTAATCTCTGTCAACCCAATTCATCTTACAGAGTTGTGGGGAAATATAAAAGTGAATATTATATACTTTGTATAAAAAGGTGGCATACAAATCTAATAAATACATTTATGCTCACTTTTGAATGATGTCCTAAAATGGAATTGTTGTAAGAAATGATCTAGGGAACTGGATCCAGTCTTTCAGCAAAGTCTCAAAGTCTCATGAGATTTATACCATTTCCATGGTTCTGAGTTAATTTAATTTGTTTTTAAATTCACCTGTGAATTTAGTATACCTTTCTGTCTAAAATATTTAATTTCTGAAATATATTGTCAGGAGAAAGAAATCAGGAGCTGGGGTAGAGTTTAAAAGTTTATTCCATGCTACCTATTCACACGAACCTGATCTACTAATGGTCAATGTGAATTGGCACCAGATAAGAATTAATGGACTTCAAAGGGGGCTGAAGTTGAGTCTCTTTTGGGGGGGAGGAAGGAAGGAAGGAAGGAAGGAAGGAAGGAAGGAAGGAAGGAAGGAAGGAAGGAAGGAAGGAAGGAAGGAAGGAAGGAAGGAAGGAAGGAAGGCTCTTAGCAGACCATAGTAAATTTGTTGATCCAATTCTGGAGGCTTTAAGAAAATGTACACAGACCCAGAACATTAGTTTCTGTCATTCATACTAATGCTGTTGGTAAGACACTATGTGCAGTAATCAATATAAGGTATTATTTACATTTCACCAAAGTCATTTTCTAACAATTTATGGAAATATGGTTGAACCTTGCCAAATTTTATAAAATGTAATAAAGATGCATTAATAGAAACAAATTATTACTTTTCTTTGACATGTTTTTTTATTTTCTTTGAAACAAAAACTCTTCAGAATAAAAAAATATAAGGTTAATGAGGTGGAACTTGAGAGAAAGAAATAAAAAAAAATTATTGGAGTGGAGAATGTATGGTATCTGCAAAAACACCACAATCAAAGAAAGATTGAATTAAAGTATTCTATTTCTCCCATTTCTGAAATGCAGTCACTATTCTGGCTGCCAGTAAAGACAAAGCATTCAGAATATGATCATTTCAGTGATAGGAAGAAGTAAATGAATAGAGCAGCATCTGTTCCCTTACAATCCATTTCACACACAATTTAGATATTGTGCTCCTTACCCTAGAACAGGGGTCTGCAACCTTAAACACTCAAAGAGCCACTTGGGCCCATTTCCCACAGAAAACAAAACACTGGGAGCCACAGAACCTGGGTGGGTGTGGCCAACTCAACATCATTCACTCCCACCCAGTCACATGACCACCCCAGCCACGCCTACCCAGATTTTGTGGCTCCCCGTGTTTTCTTTTCTATGGGAAATAGGTATCTCCCTCTCTCTGTCTCTCTCCCTGTCTCTCTCCCATCTCTCTCTCTCCCACCCTCCCTCTCATCTCTCTTTCTCCCTTTCTGTCTATCTCCCTCTCTCTCATCTCTCTATCTCTCATCTCTCTTTCTCTTTTTTTCTATCTCCCTCTCCATCCCTCCCTCTCATCTTTCTCTTTCTCTTATCTCTGTCTTTCTATTTTTACCTCTATCTCCCTCTCTATCACCCTCTCTCTCTCTCATTTCTCTTTCTCTCCCTCTCTCTCCCTTTCTTTCTCTCTCTCATCTCTTTTTCTTTTTCTCTCTCTGTCTCCCTCTCCCTCCCTCATCTCTCTTTCTCTCATCTCTCTTTCTCTCTTTCTCTCTTTCTCTCTATCTCCCTCTCTCTATCTTCCTCTCCCTCTCATCCCCCTCTCCCTCTCATCCCTCTTTCTCTCTCTCTTTCTCTCTCTCTGTATCTCTCTCTCTTTCTTTCTCTCCCTCGCTCTCTCCCTCCCTTCCTCCCTCACACTCCTCACCTCCACTTCCCAACCCACACACCCAGGGAATAACTGTAAGGAAATTGGACTACGTTCTCTCTGTCTCTGGAAAGATACAAAAATAAACCTTGCATTGCAAAAGGAGTGACTGTCAGGCTGTTACATCACAGTGCCACGAGGTTGCCGCCTTAGATCACCACACGCACTTCAGAGAAGCATCATCCCAAGCAGCAGCACACTCACACAGGCATGCATACGCATCCTGTAACTCAGTCCAAAGTGCCCGGAAAATATAGTCCCTGGGCGCCCCCGAAGACACTTGGCAGACAAAGTATGGGACAAAACTTCCCCCATCCCATCACCAAGGCAGTATCCACTGAATCCTTGCAAAACTGGACAAAGGCAGAGAGAGGAGAGCAGACAGAGCCGAATTGAGCTGAATCTGTCTCCCTCTCTCTGTCTCTTTCTCACTGCCTGACTGGCAGGAAACGGCGGGCGGCTACTTCCGGCTCTGTTGGTGCTGGATGCGCGACCTGCTCTCTGCCCCGAGAGAGAGTTGCCAGGGGTGAGTGGGGCAGGGTTGCATTGTGTTGTAATGGGCTCCAGGAGGAGAAGGGGATCTAGTCTCCCCCATTGTGAAGCGCGCTTTCGCTGTGCTGCGCAAGGTGCTGCGAGAGCAGCAGGCAGGCCATGGAAGGGGTATTGGGTCTTCCCCCTGCCTCATGCCAAAGGAAAGCCAGCTGGGCTTCTCCTTCCCTCCTACCCTTCCCCCTTCTCCCTTCCCCCCACTCAATCCTACTTTGGGACAGAGGAGCGCGTGCTGGAAACACGTGTTGGGGCGACGTCAGAGCATGTCTTCTGACCCTCCAGTGCTTGCCCGCAACTCTCTGTGCTCCTCCAGGCCTGGCTTGCTGAGGGGGGCAGCAGCACTAACACCTCTGCTGCCCCCACCCATGGCCCCAGCCATCACTGCCTGGGGAAGGCACAGGAAAAGAAAGTGAGCAGAAACATAGCTCTCACTGGGGCAAAAGAGCTGAGATCGGGGAAGGCACAGGCAACAGAAAGCGTTGTGTTTGAAAGGTGGCAACTCGCATCTTGAGGTGCCGAACAGTGTCCCACTGTGAGAGCTGGGCCACGCCTCTCCACCATCCAATTTGCCAATGGGGGTGCTTCTATTGGGCCAGCCACCCCCCGCTGGGCTTTTGTGCTCAGCACTCGGCCGGGGGAGGGGAGTGCTTCCCCACACCACCCCCTTCTTTCTCTTGGCCCCGCCAACAAGGGAGGAGGAAGGCCAGGCTTGGGGGATGGCCCTCACCCCACAAGATCTGCCCCCGCCGTTCTCTCCCAGTCCTCTTTGCTGGCGGCAACAGCAAATGTACCACAAGAAAGGCGGAATGCTGTTGCTGCGCAAAGGCAAGTGCAGGGGTGCTTCACTCCCGCACTAAGGCTCCGGCCATGCCACTGCTGTGACAGGGCAAAGGCTCTTTCATCCCTCTGCCGCAACAGGGTGACAGGGAGCAGCAGCAGAGGGCCCAAAGAGCCGCATGCACCTCCGGAGCTGCAGGTTTCCGACCCCCGCCCTAGAAACTAGGATAAAGTAACAAAACTGAAAGTTTCTTTCTCTCCTACCCATTCCCATTTCCTATTGCACTACTGACTTCAAAAAAGATATGATACCTAAGTCAGCATTGACTTTCTTGGAGAGAAATTTGAGAGAATTAAAGCATGGTAATACTGCAAGAGAAGAAAAGCCTATGACAGCTTTACAGACTACAAAGTAATAAATCACTCTTTTGGCATCTGTTGAAGAGTTCTTAAAGATCTCAATTGTGAGAATACTGATTCTTATCACAGTATATAACTTCATTCAAATCAGGCTCTGCATCTCCGCTGCACGAAGCAGTTCACTTTATATTGGACTAAGATGAAATGTAAAAAATAAAAGGACATGTGCTTTCCTGAAGGATGTTCCTGAGACTGAGAAAGAAAGGAAAAGAGATAGATATATTGCAATAGCCTGCTTGCCTAACAGAAGACGAAGGCTGATACATTGGAATTGATTAAATCATTTCCAGGCAGAACATCCAGTTGTGTCTTAATTCTATTGTCAATCTATATATAATAAATCTCTATATAATAAAATATAAATTGAAAATTAAAGGACTTTTTTCCTATTCTCTAGAGTTTTAACTCATTCGATGGCAAGGTGCACCTATCTTCCTTTCATATGCAGGCTCAAAGAATCTAAGAACAATGAAAAGATTGAAAGATTTTCATAATATCTTTCCCCAAACACACATATTTTATAGTCTATATATTTTTCACTTTGATTTAGTGCCTGCTAACCTCTAAATGCAACTGTAAGGATCGCCTCTCCGTCTAACTTAAGAAAGCGAGAACTTCTGAAACAATGTAGTTCAAAAGGATCTTTCATTAAGCAGAAGTGAAAGCATTCCATTCATAGCAACGTCTGAATACCCTTAGGCAAAGCATGTAGAGTTAAAGCAGTAGAGACCCCTCCCATTAGCCAGAATGCAGATTCTAGCCAATACACAAGTGTGAAAATGTTTTCTTTATCAGCTGCTCTGGGAACCGGATAAACATACATTTCTCTGACCATCTTCTGTTATCCATTGAAGTGAAACATCCCACATTGCCCCTCATAAACCTTCTCCAAAAGTGAAGAGATCTCAGAATGGGTATAAGTTGTAAACCATCAATTGACACAGGCAATGCTAATAAGTCGAACCAAAGCCCCCCCCTTCTCTCAACTGAATGGCACGATCACACTTTGGGATCTGACATGCCGCCTTCCTTAAAAAAAAAAAGAGGGTCCACCTGTGAAAAGATATAAACAAAGCAAAACAAAACAAAATCCATTATAGTATATTAACAAGGTTTGTTAGGGTATTGGGAGTGAAATTTTCTCAGCAAGGTAGGAGCCCTAACATGTTGTTTAGCGACCCATTCATTTTG
>QLTV01002841.1:155497-169121 GCA_003457575.1 Thermophis baileyi | reverse complement strand
GATTAGATAATTGAATTGACCCCTAAATATTCTGGAGTCTAATACTTTCTTCACTTCATAATGCGTCTCCCCTTGTATTACTACAGGGGGAGGTGGTGGTTGGGTTGGTGGTCTTATATTGGACCTAGCCACTGGTTTTAATCCCATCCTCTTCTCAATGTTTCCATCCACTCAGCCAGGGACATCAAAGTGGGAGCTTCGGTAGGCAGTTTGGGCATTGGTACGAACTCCTGGCCGCTGGTGATCTGGAAAGGGGTCAGTCCGGTGCTGCTGTTGTATGCTACTTCTGCAAATGGCAGCAGTTCCGCCCAATTGTCTTGTTGATAGTCTACATAGCAACGGATGTACTGTTCCACCATTGCGTTGGCACATTCCGCGGCTCCATTTGTACTCGGATGGAAAGCCGAGCTAAGCCCTTGCGTGGATCCAATTGCACGTAGGAATTCTCTCCAGAACTTGGTGGTGAATTGTACACCCCGGTCTGAGATGATTCTTTTAGGGACTCCATGTAAGCGGTAGATGTGCTTGAGGAACAGTTTAGCTAGATGTCTGGCTGACGGAAGTCCGGAGCAGGCAACGAAATGAGCTTGCTTGGAAAACAGATCAATCACAGTCCAGATCACGGTGTTCCCTTTACTGTCTGGGAGCTCCACTATGAAATCCATGGCTATCTCTTCCCAGGGTTTGCTGGGGTTTTCCACTTGCTGCAACAGTCCAGGCGGTTTTCCTGACCGATGTTTTCTGGTGGCGCAAGTGGCACAACTTTTCACGTAGTCTTCCCACTTCAGATTTCATTTTTGGCCACCAAAACTGCCATCGCGTTAGGTGGATGGTTTTGAGGAATCCAAAATGCCCTCCTAGCTTGGAGTTGTGACTGGGGGGCAGAGAGATTGAATGCCATGGTAGAACAGTTCCTGAGGTGTTACATGAACCACCAACAGTCCAATTGGGCGGACCTTCTGCCATTCGCCAAGGTCACGTACAATAATGCTGTTTACAGTAGCACGGGACTGACCCCATTTAAGGTAGTAAGTGGTATGGACTTTGTCCCAATGCCAGAATACCCAAGGGAACCCCCCTCCTCAGTCAGTTTGATGGATTGGCTGTCGACGCTAAAAGCGGCATGGGAAAATGTCAAGAAAGCGCTAGCTAAGGCAGCACAGACCTATAAGCAACAGGTAGAAAAACACCGGGCCGCACAACGGCCGTTCCAGTTGGGGGAGAAGGTTTACATCTCCACAAAATACTTAAGGTTGAAACTCCCCAGCAAGAAGCTGGAACCTAAATCCATGGGGCCATTCCCCATAGTGAAGATTATCAACCCAGTCACGGTGCAATTGAAACTGCCCCGACTTCTGGGTAAAATACACCCGGTATTCCACAGCAGCCTCTTAAAACCCATGGTTGGGTCGACCCTGAGATGACTACCCCATGAGCCCCCAGACCCAGTGGTCATAGGGGGCCAAACCCATTATGAGGTGCGACTCTAGGTGGCACAGGAGGCAACTCCAATACTTAATGAAGTGGAAGCTTCCCTAACCTGTTCCCAAGTTGCCATAGGCAGGGGGATGGGGAATCAAGCCTCGCAGCTGCATCAAGGAATTTGCACCTCAGACAAAACAACGCACAAAGTCAAGACCATCTCCACAGAAAACAGTAACGGCCGGAGGGAGTGGCTTCTACGACCCGCAAAATTGCTTCGTTGGGGAATGTGACTGTTGACACACCTTGGGGGGAGAGGGAAACAGGGTCAGAGGCAAGGCGTGAACTGAGTGGGGTCAGAGCTGGCTTCACTAGGTCCATGCCGACATGGCACTCGTAATAAACAACTGGATTTTTCTTGAAAACCAGTTTGAGGCTCTTGCTTTTATTAGGGCATCAGTCAGAACCCTGACAGCCCGTACTCTTGCATGTATGTGAGGACATGTGCCAGGAAGAATCCCAGTTGTTGCGGGTCGCCATCGTACTTCAATCCTGGGGGGGGGTGTCTTCCTCTCCAGCTGCAGTGCTTTGGGTTGACCAGGGACATTCGCTGGAGCTGGCACTTCGTGGGGCAGGTTTGGCGTGGTGGCTGCTGCTCCAGCTTTGGTGTTGGCTGGGCCTGTGGCTGCTGGATCCAGCATGATGGCTCGGCTCCATTGGCTGATGCTACAGCCTCTCACACCCTCTGGCAATGATCCAGCTCCCCCTTTACTCCGAGGTCCTCAAAAGCTTCCATCACAAGTCGCATGACACATCTTTTGAGTCGATCGTCCCCGACCGGTTCCTCAGTCAGTTCTTCTTGGTCTGACAGGGCTTCCAGCTTGTGTTTCCAGCCCGGTTGCCGGCTGCCATGGGTGAGGGTGACTCTTGTGGTTATGCCATCACAGTTGTCTTTCTTCCCCACTCTGATTGACCACCGGGGCTTCATGAGCCTTCCAGCACAGCTTTGATGTCTTCGATAGGGCAGATGGAGATGGCATCTGGCTGGGTGATAGTAGAGATCTCCCCCCAGCATTCTGCGTCTCCTTGCTCACTGCTTTGTTCAGACATTATTTGCAGGGTCCCCTTGGTAGAGTGAAATTGCTTCTCTGGGTTGACCGCTTTTGCAGATCCTGCTTTATGTAAGGCCTATCTCTCTTCCCCGTTCAAGAAAGCATGAACTCTTGAAGCTTCAGCTTTTCAAAAGGAAACTTTTATTGAAAGGAAGGTGATTGCAAGACAAAAGCAAAGCAGGCTCTAAGTTCCCCTTAGGCAATTCCATTTGGATAACGGAGTTAGAAACCCCTCCCCTCAGTCCAATGTTGAATGAGGCAATCCACAGGTGAGAAGATGTTGTGGAAATGGCCACCTTGGAAAGAGATAAGGAACTGTTCCCAGGTGCTCCTTTCAAGGGGCTTCAGAACTGAGGCAAAACAGATGACCCTCCCCCCTTATACATTCCCCCAAAGGTAAATCAAAGCATAGGGCAAATAGATGTCAGAGCTAGGGTTATAAACTAAGGGATTACAGGATATGCAGGAAACAGGAAGAGGGCAATAAGCGAATAAAAGGATCCAGGCCCCCTCCCCATAGAAATGGCAGTATCACAGTAGGGATCTGACACTAAGACTTCCTGTCAGGCCGAAGCCATATTTTCTTAGAGACTTTGGCCTGCCACATTTTATGCTTTAGAATGTATGCTTTGCCATGGGAATTTGGGAGGGGCTGTTGCATGAGGGATGTCTGCATGTAGCCATAACAAATTCCTTTCAGATTGCCAAGGTCATCCTTTGTCCTGCACCTGCACGGAAGTTGCTGCCAAGTGCCAGATGAAGATTGGCTCATGTGATGGACTTGGGGGTGTGGGGACAAGGGTTTGAACTTTCAACTGGCTGGAGAAGCCCAGCTGGGAAAAACCTACTAGCTGATGCGTTATCTAGAAAACCACAATACGACAGCCAGAGAGAGGAAGAATTCCACTCGGTCATTCCCCCCTCGCCAGAGGAGTCAGCAGGCACTCCTCCCTCAGAAGGGGAACTAGCCGCCCCCATCTCCACCAGGGGCCAAGCCAGATGACCGAGCACGCGAGGCCAGAATGACTGGACCGCAAAATTACAGGCCACTCTGCCTAATGACCCCTGGCTCAGTGACAACAAGGAGATCCTGACGATGAGAGAAGGCTTAGCCTGGAAGGGGTCCAAGCTATACGTGCCTGCCAGCCTCCGGCTAGAAGTGCTCCAACGAGCCGAGCTAAGGCCCTGGGATGACCCAATGGACCACAGGAACTCCCTCCAGAACTTAGTCATGAACTGGACCCCTCTATCCGAGATGATTTTGCGTGGTACTCCATGCAGATGGTAGATGTGCCTCAGGAAGAGTTTGGCTAGCTGGTGGGCTGAGGGTAGTCCGCTGCAGGGTATGAAGTGTGCTTGCTTGGAAAATAAGTCAATTACAGTCCAGATCACTGTGTTCCCCCTGCTCTTTGGCAACTCAACTATAAAGTCCATTGCAATTTCCTCCCATGGCCTCGTTGGCTCTGCCACCTGTTGCAGCAGTTCAGGGGGGTTTCCTGGTCTCTTTTTCATGGTGGCTCAGACATTGCAGCTTTTTACATAATTGTCCACGTTTTTCTTCATGCCAGGCCACCAGAATTGTCTCCTCACTAAGTGTAAAGTCTTTAGGAATCCAAAGTGGCCTGCCAATTTGACATCATGGCTTCTCTGGAGGATTAAGGTGTGTATGGACTCAGGGACGTAGAGTTTTGCCCCCTTCCACACTAGGTCCTCCCTTTTTGTCAAGATGTGTTGGTTGTCATGGAACAAGGGGTCTGCTCCCAGTTCGGGTTTGAGTTTTGCAGTTAAATTGCTTGTGGGTTGGCCTTGCCGGTCGCAGCATTGTCGGTGGGTGGTCACTTGGGCTGCAGCTTGAGTAGGGGGGATGATGGTGTCTACTACCTCCTCCCGCCCACATTTGTATTGGGGCACTCGGGAAAGGGTATCCGCTAGGAAATTCCTGCCCCCTGGGATGTTCCAATTTATTAGGGATGTCATGTTGGCACATCTGGGGAAACCCGAATCTTAAAACAGGGTTTCCCATCCAGTTGAAAGTTCACAACCCTGCCCCACACCCTCAAGCTGATCACACGGTCCAATCAAATCTTCACAGTCACCTGGATATGGACTCCACGCAGGTGCAGGCACCTTCGTCCTTGAGTAAGGAATTTTGTTATGACTAAGTTCCTACCGCTCCAAGAATAAACCCCCTCCCAATTTCCCAGGCTAAAATATGTGGCAGTTGAAGCAAACAGAAATAATGGCTTCCAGAATGACAGAGGGACCACATATTTGGCCGCAAATGCTGCATCCATAAAGTTCGTGGTGGCCCTGGAGTCAACCAGGGCGCGTGCCGGAATCCCCTGTGGACTACTGGACAGAAACACTCGTGCCGCCAGGATCAAGTGCTGGGGGGGGTGCGGGGGTCATGTCCGCTGGGTGTGACTCTGTGTTGGTGTGCGCCCGACCCAGTATCTCCTGTAGGTCGGGCTTGGGGCATTTCCCGACAGGATTTTCTGTGGCTGTGGGACAAGCCCAGTAGCCGACGCCCTTCATTGCTTCTTGGGGCAAGAGGCGGACATGTGCCCAGGTTCCCTGCAGTAGAAACACAACCCCCCTGAGCGCCATCTGTTTTTCTCGGTCACCGACAGGTGGGGCCTGGCTGCGCCTAATTCCATGGACTCCTCCCGCGGAGCCGGGGTCTTGTGCACAACTGGGACCACCCGGGTCTCCTGGGAGGCATGGTGACTTCCCCATCTCTGCAACTGAGCGTCAATCCGGAAACAAAGATGGACCAGCGCGTTGAGGTTCAGAGGAACGTCGACCTGGACCAGCTCATCCTCCAACTCCTCTGACAACCCATCTTGGAAAGCGTCCATGAGGGCAGCCTCGTTCCAGGCCAAATCTTGGCTAAGCAGCCTAAACTTGCTTATATACTCCTGTAGAGGGCGCCGGCCCTGCTTCCAGGGTTTTCAGGCATAGTAGAGGGTTGTTCTGACCCAGCCTTATCAGGCTGGAACCTGTTGCCTCCGTCTCGAAGCCAATCATTGTCCGGGCTCCCGGAGTGGTTTGAGCGGCTTGAAATGGGAAGTTATACACCGCTGGTGCAGCCCCCGCAAGTGAGATGGAGCTTAGCTCAACCCACCTTCACTTTTCCTGATCCAGGACCTGGCAGTGGAACTAGCGTGGCATCAGCAGCTTTCTACTTGGCCAGGGGTGATCGGGGGATTGGATCGGCGCAGCAGGGTCAAGCAACAGGAGGGGGACAGCGGATGCACGGCCCCCCTGCTGCCCCCTGCAGAATGCATCCCCCCAGGCTAGGGATTCTATCCTGGCCACGGGTGGGTCCAGTTCCAGTGGATGCCAGCCCCCCCTGCTCCACTTTTTTGGGGATCCCCATGGGCCCAATATGCCCCAACGATCCCGGCACAGCAGTGGGGTCTGAGCCAGCAGCCGGCTGGAGCCCCCCCCCCTGGCAGCTCAACAGCCGGTCCCGGTCCTAACACCGGCCACATTCCAGCAGCCAGCTGCACCGCCCACCGAGCACCCCAGCAGGCCCCTGCCCAACAGCCGGTTGCCGTGGCAATTCCACCGGCGAGGCCACTGCCACCTAGGATCAGGGCAACCTTTGATGGCCAGGCTGCCAAGCTAGCATACTTTCTTAGCCGAGTCTGGGCTCATATAGATCAGTATGGAGAACAGTACGAAACAGAGTGCAACTTGGTATCTGTCATTTCAGATGGGATGAATGAAGGAGAAGCTGCAGCCTGGGTGGCCCAGCTACACAATGAGGGGGCTGCTGAGCTAGATGATGCCGACGGCTTTGTTGAGCTGCTCTGGGCCAAGTTTGACAACCCTGATTGAATCAATGAAAATGAGGCCACAATAAAGGTGATGAAGCAAGGTAGTCAACCAATAAAGGACTTTGTATGGGACTTTAGACGGGTTGCAGGAAACCTAATGCATTGGCCGGACAGAATACTTCTGCACTATTTTAAAGAAGCCATTGATCCAGAAGTCAGAACAGCCTGTGCCATCAGAGGGGTGCCTGAGCAGCTACAAGACTGGTATACCTTGTCAATAGCTCTGGACTGAGAAATCCACCCATGCTGCAGACCCTCTGCTGAGAGACCCCCGAGGAGGACCTTGGCCAGGCGTCCTCCGACCAAACCTGCGGAGGCCTCCCCTGCTCAACCTACAGGCGCTATCAAATGCTACCATTGTGGACAAGGGGGTCATCGGGCCTCCGAATGCCTAGCACCTGTGCCGGTTCCACAGTAATGTCCTGCCACGGCTGCCCGGGGCTGAAGGGCTCCATGAAAGCCTCCAGATGCCAGCCGTTTCACCCAGCAGGCAGTCGAGATCCTCCCTCCCCCCAAAGAGAGTAAAGAGACCTCGGCTAAAGACCTTCTGCCCGGGCTGGCCAGCTGTAGCAGTGGTGAAGATGACCCGCCCATTTGCAGTCAAGGTCAAACTGATAGTGCCAGAGACAGGGGTGCAAGGGGAGGTAGCAGCAGTAATAGACACTGGCTGCACCCGATGCCTGATTAGCTCCTCCATTGTTGAGCAGCCATAAGGACACACCTTTTAAACCGCCCCATATGCTTTGAGCAGGTAGATGGGACTTTAATAGGTGGCACCCCTGCTACCCGAGTCACTGAGCTTGTCAGGATGGAGCTGGGGATTCACACAGAACTCATCCGGTTCATGGTTGCCCCCAAAATGGCAGAGTCAATCCTTCTGGGGCTCACCTGTCTAGACAAGTGGGCCCCGACGATTAAATGGGAGGACGCCTACTGAAAAATCAGGATAGGTGTGGGGCCCTTGCCACCCGTCCCACCTGAGGCAGGACTCACTGAGGCGAGCCCACAGGGGCCCCCACCCCAATGAGAGGCAGTCACGGCAGTCATCTGGGACTCATGCCTGGGACTCCCCAGGTCCCCAAGGAATACAGGGACCTGGCTGAAACATTCAGTGAGGAAGAATGCAACATCCTCCCCCCCCCCATCGCCAGACGACTGTGCGATCGAGATTGAACCCGGGGCTAAATTCCCTAAGCCAAAGATGTACTCGATGACCCCAAAAGAGATAGCCGAGCTGAGGAAGTACATTGACACCAACCTAGACCGGGGGTTCATCCAACCTGCAAAATCCAGAGTAGCCACCCCGGTGCTATTTAAAGAGAAGAAGGATGGGGGAATGAGGCTCTTCATTGATTTTTGTGGAATTAATGCCGTGTGCGTGGAAAACACTTACCCCTCCCCCTCATGAAAGACATGCTGAACTACCTTTCAAAAGGGAAGGTGTTCACAAAACTGGACTGGAGAGAAGCCTATTACCGGGTGCACATAAGGGATGGGGACGAGTGGAAGACAGCTTTCAACTGCCCTTTGGGTAGTTTCCAATTCAAAGTTATGCCCTTTGGTCTCCAAGGAGCCCCCGCAGTATTCATGCAATTGATTAACGAGGTGCTGCATGAGCACTTATATAAGGGTGTTCTTGTCTACTTGAACGACATTCTCATATTCAGTGAGACATTAGAGGGACATGTGAAATTAGTTCAACAAGTGCTGAAGAAACTGTTAGCCGCAAAGCTTTATGCAAAGCTGTCCAAGTGTGAATTTCACAAAACGTCTCTTGACTACCTGGGCTACCGAGTGTCAAACGAAGGCATAGAAATGGATCCAGGGAAAGTGCGAGCTGTACTTGACTGGCAACCCCCTCGAACTCGGAAACAACTGCAGAGCTTCCTGGGGTTCGCTAACTTCTAAAAAAGATGTAGGCAAATTGAAACAAGTTCAGAGAAAAGGGATATGAGGATGATGAAGGGACTAGAGAATTAGCCCCATGAAAAGAGATTGACAGACTGATTTTCTTTCAGAAGACAAGGTAATACTGTTGAAATATTTAAAACAACATCCCTAGAAAACTTGTTCTCTATTTTTTCAGAGTATGGGACTTCGAGTAATGAATTTAAATTACAGGAAGAGAAAAAAAATTAGTTTGTTTCATGGCTGGGATTAAAATTGTTAATGATGACTGTGCAGTTTTGCCTTTAATATTCTAGGTCTGCTGCTATGTTAAAAGCTGGCATTATACATATAATTCATTCTCAATATAAAATAGCTCTAGTATGTTTTACCTGGGAAAATTAATTAGTAAGACATATTCACTGCACGTCCTGCCCCAAAGGACATAATTTCTGCCCTTCTTTTGTGAAATAATTACATTTAAATTAAGGTGAGCAGCTGGAAATTCTTAACTTCAAACATATTCCTTTGCAACTTGTTTTTTTTTAATTGTGCTGTTGTTCTGTTCTGTTTTCTTCTTAGCTCAAACAGATTCATTATTGGCCTCAAAATTGTCAGAATGTAACAGGCTATGACATATTTCCAGGAAGGAAGGAAGGAAGGAAGGAAGGAAGGAAGGAAGGAAGGAAGGAAGGATGGATTACATATCATTGTTCAAGTATTACTTAGCCAGATTCTTTCCGTAATAAATGAAGGTCTATTTTATTAGACAGTACTGGGCTTTTACTCATATCAATTTTTTTCTCATTTCAGTTCATGAGGTGCATGAAGGTCAACTCATAGTCTTAAAAGATGAATTGAATCTGTTTTCTAATGTTCCCTGAGCTTTATGTTCAAAAGAAGCATTAGTTTGCCACTAAAGTGTTTATTGCTTACATGACATCTAGCATGCCTCTCAGCCAAGTTGGAATCACTCCCAAACAAGTACTGTGATTTAATCATACTCCTGAAAGTGTTCAGTTTGCGGTTTTGTCTGAAGAAATTGCTAAAGAAATGAATGCAGCCAAATTAAAAAAGAAAAGTGGGTGGGTAAAGAGAACAAAGCTGAGGGAGAGTGGAAAATGGATTGATTTCAAAACTCTGAAAATTGATTTAAGTCCTACTCGAGATTCAAAAGCCTCCTGGGTATATTAAAAAAGGAATGATGAAAAGGCATGACAAACATTACAAATTAGGATAGAATGAATGTTTAAAATATAATGTATAAGCAACAAACTATTTGGACTTTACTATGGTGTAAATATTTTTGTTTTGTTTTACATTTGTTGGTTTGTTTTAATTTTAGAAAGACATTGCCTTAAGTGAAATTATTCTCTTTACATTCTAGACAGACTTAGCACTACCTGAAATAAAATGGCAAGAAATGTGCAAGACTTGCAATGAAATATTATGTTGTGGAGAGCCCCTGATCATTGTTCCAGAAGTCATCACCTATATCCTTCTGCACCCTATTCAAGTCCATTTTCCTTTCAAGCCAGCTGGTTTTCTTCTATAATGGTCAGTCTGAACTTACTGAACACTCAGCCTCAATACACTTGTCCTCTTAAAGTGTCACTTTTGTCCTAAAGATTTGCTTTACACTTCTGCAAAGCTCAAGGTTTTAATAGCAATTATATCCACCCTATAGTCAAAGAGGGTGCACAGCAACTACGTAAAATTCCAAACAAATCCACCCTTGATACCTGGCTATTGGATCTTCTGTAGCCCTGTGCTCTGGCTGCTGCTGAATGTAAGGTTGGCTTATAACAAGGCTGCTAATTTTTTTATCATATCAAGTAATAGGGCATGTGATATTGCTGCTTTGCAAGCCGCACTAGTTGCCAGTATGCAATTCAGGGTGATGGTTATCTTTCATAAAGCCCTACATGGCATGGGCACTAGCTATATTTTTATTTAATTTATTTATTTGTTTGTCAAACATGTACAAGATAGCAGGTATAGGTATAAACATAAACATAATCAAAGTGAATACAGATAGATGAGGACAATAGGACAGTAGGACAGGGACGGTAGGCACGCTGGTGCGCTTATGCACGCCCCTATATAACCATCCTTCTCCCATGGTTTATGCCCATATGGAGAGAGCCAACCAACTGACCATGCTCTGGGTCAGTTGATCAAACAGGGTAGGTCTCTTTCTGTCATCACAAGAAACAGTGTAGAATGCACTGAAAAGTAATGAAAAAACTGTTCAAGGAGTGCAGTAAGTTCAAATACACTCTATATTTAATCATGACTGATCTGTGTCCCTGTCTGTCTGATTCCATTGTTTCTCATTTCTGCTACGTTTTCTGTTGAGTTACAAGTCTCTGTGTTGGGTCATTTGAAGGCTCATTATAAAGAGCTTTATAGATTTTGGAAGTCTTGTGCCTGGAATCATTAATGTTATTGGAGGTATCCCAAATATTTCTTCTTATTTCCATGTGGAAATGGCTGAAATTCATTCTTATCACCAATATAATATAATTCACAATATATTTATGTGTCATCATTTTTTCTGTCCCTGAAATATCTCTTATTTTTTGGTAAAACTTCTTTATCTTCAGATTAGGTTTAGCCAAAGCCATGCATTACATCTGATGCAAGAATACAAATCAAAGCAGAGGTGGGTTCGGACTGGTTCGGACCGGTTCACCTGAACCGGTAGCAACCCACTGGTGATGTCATGATGACATCATGGATCCGGTTCGGTCGGTGCTGGTCCGTGGACGTGGCCATCTTTTTTTTTTAATTTTTTTTGAATATTTTTGGGGGGATTTTTTTGGGGGGGGGGGATTTTTTCCGGTTTTTTTTTTCTTCTGCGCATGCACAGAAGCTGAGTTTCTGGCACTGCACATGCGTCGCCATCTTGTTTTCGGCTTTTCTTTTTTGGGGAATTTTTCCCAATGCGCATGCGCGCACACGTGAAGTGCATGCGCGCCCACGAGGCACGCCCACGCAGCATGGGAGGAAGCGAACCGGCAGCGAGGTAAGTTAGAACCCACCTCTGAATCACAGTATCCATATTTTTGTACTCTAGAACAGTGTTTGAAAATACAAAGAAGACAGCACCACTGTGAGACTTGCACAGTGATCAGTTATTATTGTGTTGAGTATTATTTAACCATCTCTAATTTTCACTTTGGAAGGATGATTGTTGAGAAGGTGGTAGGCTGCTGTTTCAAAGGACTGGAGGAAGTGAATTATTTGAATCTCTTCAGCCAGATTTCAGGCCTGGGTTACATACTGAGATGACATTGATTGTATCTATTGGTCATAGGAGGATTAATATTGTGCATCCATCCTGGACTCTCTAACCTCTAAGAGACTGTCAATCCATTAGTCATGGTATTCCTCTAGACCAGTGGTTCTCAACCTGCCTAATGCCGTGACCCCCGCCCCGCCGCCGCGACCCCTGCCACTCCCCCTCCCTGCACGCGATGAGGTGACAAAGGGGGTGTGGCACCAAGATGGCGGGCTAGCGCACGTTTAGGCAACCCCTGTGAAAAGGTTGTTCGACCCCCAAAGGGGTCGCGACCCACAGGTTGAGAACCGCTACTCTAGACTGAAGTTGGAAATTGGGTTGTGATGGTTCATTTTAATTTGTCAGCAGGACTCTTATTCTGAAACTGACACTGTACACTGATATGAAGTCTTCATGTGATACCTGTACTGCGCATGTGTTAATCTTTCCTTTGTTCTCTTTGTTTCTTCACCATGTAGACACAGACGTAGATGTTCTTATTTTTGTTATGTAAATATATTACTTTTATTCTTTCCTGGACTCCGGTCTTATTCTTGAGGATTGACAGCAGGGAAACAAGATTCATGTCACCTCTAATTAATTTTCTCCGCAACATGGTAGCAGAGGATGGTTTATCTTTATTGCTCTAAATGTTTCCTCGCTCGTCATTCTCAGATAGCCGGCCAGGTTTGTCAGCCAGATTTATTAGCGACTGAGGAATGCTGATTAATCACTGCAAAAATGCCCAAAAGGAAGAAAAAAAAAGAAACATCAAGAGCTATCTCCTGAACGCTTCACACTGCCAGAATCTGAGAGCGGATGCCAAGAAGAAGATTTATTCAGGTCAGTGTGTCAAGTTCCAAGAACAAGCACCCACAAGGTTTCTGAGGAAACAGAGCTTAATTTATCACAGGCAGAGCAGATATTCTTAAGTGAAAGAAATAAAAGCCCTTCACCCCCTCTATTAACAGCACGAGATGAAGCTATAAGCAGCTATTATGAGCAAATTAGTATTATGGAAGAGACGCTTAATAAAGCAAAGCAATATGTTTCTACACTGGAGCCAGTAAAAAGGGGATATAGTGTTCCTCAAGAGGCATCCATTTTACCTTCTTCCTCAGAGCCAAGATCACTCCCCTTAGAGGATGTTACGTCAGGCCGATCAAAGGAGACAGCTATTGTTGCAACGCCATCTGGTGGCGAATATGCTAAAATACAGGAGCAGTTAAATGATCTAAAACATAGTTTCCTAGATATTTCTCTCAAACAAACTAGCCTGCAAGCAGAGATATCTCAAATGTCTCTTCATGTACATCAGAGTGCATCCCCTGGTGGTGCTGATGTATTGTTTGACCGAGGTCATGATTTAAGAGAGACAGAGCAGGATTTACTGCAGCAGAGACAGGTGCAGGGCACTCAAGCAGGCAGCATACATATGGGAGCTCAAATGCAAGGGGCACCCAGAATACAAAGGCCACTGTTACAGGTGCAGCAGCCACAGGTTCTGTCACAAGCACAGCAACCACAGATACGGATGCCTTTAGCACAGCCTGCACAACAACCTCAGCTCCAACCACACATGCCTTTAGCTCAGCCACAGCAAGTTCCTCAGGTGTACATTCCTCAGCACACACCAGTTGTTCCACTGACTGGCAATGCAAAGTTAAAACAGTCAGGACAGAATTATAAAGCATGGGTCAGTGAGATTGGACTTTTACTCCGTAGAGAAGGCACACACCGCATGGTTTTTAATCCTCCAATCAGCCATGAACTGCTGCAATGACAGAGCAAGACACAAAAGCGTGCACAACTTTATTGATGTCTATGGACACTGAACTACAGGTGACATTTCCACCTGATGCAACAGCTCAACAGATTTGGGCTCAACTAGAAGCATGCTATAGACCCGTTTCAATGGAAGCTCACATCCAGTACCAGCCCAGAGGAACAGACTCCAGAGGCAGCAGAGGCAGAGGCGGAAGACAAGGTCGTCGTGGTCCCAGAAGCGATTTGCAAGCTCCCTATATCACTTTGGCCTTAACCAAAGATCCAGGGCCATGCCAAGGATATGACAGGTG
>QLTV01002841.1:130437-154758 GCA_003457575.1 Thermophis baileyi | reverse complement strand
CCAACATTTGTTTGTAAACAATATTTTCTTACAATTGTTGATAATTATTCTAGATATGGATATGTATATCCTATGAAAGAAAAATCTGAGACTTTTCAGATCTTTAAAGACTTTGCAGCACTTGTGTATAATCAACACGGAGTAAGCATCCGTAGAATTCAAAGTGATCGTGGTGCTGAATTCCTGTCTCAGAGATTCCAGGATTGGATGAGTAGACATGGAATCACTCATCAGAACTCAGCCCCATACACACCGGCGCATAACGGGGTCGCAGAAAGACAACAAGGGGTCCTACAAACTATGATGCGATGTCTTTTAGAAGATGCTAATCTCAGCAACCCATACTGGGGCGAAGCCATTAAATATGCAAATTACATTGTTAATCGGACCTGGAGTAGTGTAATCAATGAAACTCCTTTCTTCATGTTGTATGGGTACAAACCCGATCTAAAAAACTTGTACATTTTCGGTTCATATGCTATGGTGGACATTCCATTAGCTCAAAGAAGAAAAGGAGGTCCAGTAGCTAAGAGACTGAGATTTATGGGTATTGATGACAATTCAAAGTGGAGAAAGTTTGTTGACTCCAAAAATGTGATAACAATTTCCCAATCTGCAAATTTTTAGGAAGAAACTGACTGGTCTAGGATTCATTCTAATGATCCTGGAGTTTATTTTCCTAGAAATGATGTTGTTGACGCCGTGAAGTCCGATGACCAAGGTGCACAGGCGAGTGTTCCATCTACTAGTTCTTCACAATCTGATGTTCCATCTTCGCAAGCCACGAATGCTGACGCTAGCGACGATGATGGAGACGAGGACGAACCAGAGGAAGACTGGACGACTGTTCCAAGACGTTCCAAGAGGGTCACAAAAGGTATTCCTCCACAGAGATGCATGGCAACTGACAAAAACACCATTGCCACTAATTTGTAATGTCACACTTCCTCCTGATAATTTCACGCAAATAAAGGATCTTCCTGAAGCAGAGCAAGAGAAGAGGTATGAGGCAATGCAGATTGAAATGAACAGTTTGAAAAAACTTAAGGTATTTACACCTGAAAAACCTCCAGAAGATAAAAGAGTCATTGGCACCAGATGGGTATATAGAATCAAAGAGAAATCAAATGGTGAAACATTGTACAAAGCCAGACTTGTAGCCCAGGGTGTCGCACAGTCGTATCCACAGTTCGATCTGAAAGTGTAAAAATTGCTCTAACCACTGCAACTAACCTTGGATTAGAAGTTTTTCAATTTGATGTTGAAACAGCTTATCTACACGCCGATCTATACGAGAGGATTTACGTGAAAGGCGCTCCAGGATTCCAGAAGCAAGAAGGGGATACCTGGTTTTTACACAAGAGTCTTTATGGTCTGAAACAGTCAGGTTTAATGTGGTATTTATGTCTCAAAGACAAACTAAATTCAATGGGCTTTATTAAGTCCGAAACTGATGAATGCGTGTTTACAAAAAGATCTGATAATGCATATGAGATTGTTCTTGTTTATGTTGATGATATTCTTTATATTGGTCCAAATAAGCAAATGAGTGAGAATTTTGTTAAAGGTTTACAGAGATTTTTCACATTGAAATCGTTAGGTCATGTTAACAATTATTTAGGTGTTCAGATTAAAAAAACACAGAAGGGGTTTAGTCTTACACAAGAAGATAAAATTGAACAACGATTGCATCATTGTAACATGAAGGATGCACATCCAGGACGCATACCTATGCAAACAGATTTTCATAACCTAGAACATACTGAAGATCCTGAGTTCGAGGATCAGACATTATATCGTTCAGTTATTGGGTCACTATTATACATTAGCAGTTGGACTAGACCAGACATTGCACTCAGTGTTAACCTATTGTCACAACACGTAGGTAAGGCAAAACAGTTTCATTGGTCATGTGTGAAGAAATTATTGAAATACCTAAAACACACAAAACACGTGAAGTTATTGTTAGAACCAACACATTTTGAGGATGCAGAATTATGTTGTTATGCTGATTCTGATTGGGCAAGTGATAAGAACTCAAGAAAAAGTACTTCAGGTTTTATGCTGTTAATGGATGTCCAGTTTACTGGAATGTCCGAAAACAAAACTTTGTTTCTTGTTCGTCTACCGAGGCTGAATATGCTTGTGTTTCTGATGCATGTAACTATCTTACTTGGTTTGATGCTTTAGTTACAGATATCTGGACTCATTCGATTCAACCAATCACCGTGATGGAAGATAATCAATTAGTGGTTTATATTTCTGATTCACATTTCACGGGTACTAGGTCCTGACACATTGACATTCGTTATAAAAATATTAAACAGTTGGTTAAACAAGGTTTTGTAAAATTGCAGTACGTATCTACATGTGATCAAATTGCTGACATGCTTAACAAACCGTTACCAGCAGCGCAGCATGAATACCTGCGTGAGATGATGTGCCTTAATTGATGTTTAAAGGATAACTGATATTCGCCCAACTGACAAAGAAGGGGTTTGTCACTTTGTTCATTTTAATTTGTCAGCAGGACTCTTATTCTGAAACTGACACTGTACACTGATAAGAAGTCCTCATGTGATACCTGTACTGCGCATGTGTTAATCTTTCCTTTGTTCTCTTTGTTTCTTCACCATGTAGACACAGACGTAGATGTTCTTATTTTTGTTATGTAAATATATTACTTTTATTCTTTCCTGGACTCCGGTCTTATTCTTGAGGATTGACAGCAGGGAAACAAGATTCATGTCACCTCTAATTAATTTTCTCCGCAACATCCTCCTTCCTCCAGAGCTGGTTCCAATTGATGTGTTTGAAGGAAGAGAACCAACCCAAGACCCTTTGTTTGTGGGATGTCTTACAGGTCAATTATCTCCCTGCTGTATTTAAGATCCATGTGAAACCTCTGGGTGAGGTCATCCATGGCAGAATTTAGGTATTATGAATATGCTGATTATACTCAGTTATATATTTTAACCCTAGGCTGGCTAAGTGATATTCTTAAGATTCTGTCTCAGTATCTAGAACTTCTTGGGGGTCTGGATGGGGAAGAACAGGCTTAGGCTCAACCCTAAGCAAGACTAGATGTTTGTGGATATTGGAGCCACCTGAATCTGGAAACTTAACTTTCTGGATGAGGCACACTGTTCAAAACAGAATTTGTCACAATCTGGAATCCTTCTTGACCAGGGTGTCAAACTCACGGCGTCACGGCGTCATCACATGACGTATCGGGACTTTTTCCCCCTTTGCTAAACCGGGCATGGGCGTGGCCAGCACATAACACATCCAGCCCGCGGGCCAGGAGTTTGACAGTCCTGTTCTAGACTTATGGCTTCTGCTAAAAGAATAGGTAGCAATCATGTCTAGAAGAACCTTTGCACAAATCCTTTGCACCTATACCTGAATTTGGGAGCCCTTGTCATTGCCTCTCATGCCGTCTCAACTTGTATCTTGGCCATACCGTGCACACTACCTATGTCTACTTTTGAAAATTATTTGGACGCTACAAGTAGTCCAGAATGAACTGATGCAAGCAGTTACAGGCTATGTGACACTGCTACTATTCTAACTCAACTAGTGGTTAGGTGGCTTCTGGCAATTCAAGGTGTTCGTGTTCATGTTATAGTCCTCCAAGGCATAGGACCTGGCTATATGCAAGACCACCCATCTCCAATTGCTGGTCCCCATCTGTTAAGATCTGATAGGTTGATACGCTCTAGTTTCATCACATAAGCAGTGTCATCTTGTAGGACCCAACAATTGTTTTTTTCAGTTGCCACACCTAATATTTGGACAGCATTCTCCTCAGATAGCTTTCACTCTGCTTTAAAAAGACCTTCAGTTCTTGATTCTTCCCCAGGCAATGTTTCAGAAGGATAGGCAAGACTATTTCATTACCTGAATGTATGAACTGTCTTTGTGTGACATCTTATAATGCTTTATTTTATTTTCTGTTGTATTTAGTTTTTGTCATCTGCTCTGATTTACATGGTAAGTTAGAGAGTTGTGTAAATCAAAATAATAAAGAAAAATGCATTTATGCTATTTAGGATAAGTTATAATGTGATGAGGCTCTTTAACTTTGCAACGATAACTTTTCTTTTCTTTGTCTATCCCTATACATACATACATTTTTGAGGTTGTGGACTCTCATATCAGGTATGGAAAGTTAGACAATGCAATACATTCCAAAATCAAAAACATGTTCCACTTCAAAATCTTCCTTTTAAAATATTAATTTGATATAAATATATGGGAGCAATAAGGTTATTTCCCCACTAGTGACTTATAGAATCTTCTACAACAGAACTGTCCAACATGCACCCAATCAAGCAATCTTGTTTGGCCCTCAAGCATCTTTTGAAAAATGGCCAATCCACTGCCATCCAACATCATTGAGGATACTCAGATCTTTGCAGCCACCCAATGCTTTCAAGCCTCATGGACACAGCAAACTGTATTGCTGCCACAATACTGCTGAGTAGCTGGTTGGTATGCCAGCTACTCCTTTGACCTCCACAATTATTTTTGAGGTATTAATCCTCTATACAAGTTGTGCAGGCCTGCTCTAGAGTCATCCCACCATTGTTGGGCCAAAGTAACAATAGTGGTCACAGGCTTTATATTGCTTCAGCAATGACTGGGTGTTGCTATGTAGAAGTTGCTGTGAAGATGTCCCACTAATAGGGAAATGGCTTGGTCTCTGCCTAGTGTTACCTCCATCATGAGTGGGGAAATGACCAGAAGCAGATGGTCTCCAATTGAAGGCATTTTAATTTCAACACAGATCACTACTAGGAAAAACCAGATGCTAATCATTGTTGAACTGTAATTCTTCCTAATTTATGGAAATGTTAAACCTTGTTAGGACCTTTGAAAGATAGTCAGGATCCTATGAATTTCATTGAAAGGAAGAAAAGTGAGCATCATGCAAAAATAAATATTGGTTATTTACTGTAATTAGAGAAGATAAAGCACAATAAAGTTTCTATTGGGCTGTGAAACTGACTAAAGCTGATTATGAAAATAACTAAATCTCCTCCTCCACCTGCTGACATTCTTGCTTGAGACATGCTCTGCAGATATATTGACAGCCATGACTAAATTTGTGGTGGTAGGGTGTGTGGCAGAATTTGCAGAAATAGCGTTCACCCAGGAAGCCCTTGATATTTTTGATGCCAAAGTAATGCTTGTCATGTAACAACATAAACACTATTTTTTCTCGCTGTGGGCTACCTGTGACAAAAAACTTCCACCCATCCTGCATATAAAACAAGATCTTTATAGTGACCCCTAAATCTTCTTCAAAGAGGTGTATCTGAGAAAAGTCAATCCTGTTTTCTATGGAAACACCCAGTCTGCTGTGAAGTTCCCTGGCCCTGGTAATAATTTCTTGATTTCTAACATCCACACCAATCAGACAGAGCAAACAGCTAGCAAAACACAGAAATTCACCTACCACATTGAAATCTACTAGGTGTTGTCTTTTTTTCTCCAGTACTCTGGTGAGCAGCACAGTGTTTAACTTCCTAAGCCCTCCCCCCCTCCTTGTTCTTCACGATGATAACCAGTAATTGTAAATTACCCCTCCCCCCAATATCTCTGCCTTACTTTGAAGCAGATTTTCAACACTGGTCAGAAAATCATCAGCATTTAAATCATTCACATGCCTCCTAAGAGAAAAGAGAGGATGATTTAGCCCCTCTGCATCCAACCGGAGTTGAACAAAATCTTTTGGGTCTATGTCCCTAGCAACATTATTCAAAAGAGTCTGTATCGCATTATAAATAGCCTCTATAGCAACTACAAAAGACTGGATTCGGTCAAGATTAACAAATCTATACCGGTGATAGTATTCCACAGCCCTGAAATTTCGGATAGGCCTCTCCCATGCCTGCACCATATCCAGATAAATAGCATCCATAGAATGACATATCTCCTCTTCTGGTTGAGATACAGGCGTAGAATCACAACTATCACCGTCTGCTGGGGATGTGGAAAGTGCACCTCCATGCATTTTTGCTTTTTTGCAGGCCGGCTCTGGTTAAACAAACAAACAAAAGGTTATCACCAACATTCCTAATAATGTAATATCAACTTAGTTTCTAAAAAATAATACTAATAGTTTTGTAGTTGGATAAAATGCTAGATATTATACCTCCTAACAGCATTCGTGTTGTGTGGCTTGTGGAAGGCTGAGGGCTCATGCCATGCTGGTCCCCTTGGTGCTCTGTGGGAATTGTGAGATCCATGAATGGCTGATCATCCTCCCATACTGAAGGAAAAGAAAAATCCCAATGGTCAGAATTGTTGCAGAAATGTTTATAAGAATCTAAATGTATGAAAGTATGAAAGACAAATACCTTCATAAGCCCTCAAACATTCTGAGTCTGCCAATTCATTCTAGTAAAAGAAAACAAGCAGTCAAACAAACAAGCAAGCAGGCAAGAATGTTATAAACCCCATTTTACATCTAAGAGGGTCTGTATTTCAAAAATTGTAGCTCCCCTCAAACATTCTGAATCTGTCAATTCATTCTATTGAAAGAAAACAAACAATCAAGCAAGCAGACAAGAATGTTATAAACCCATTTTGCATCTAAGAGGGTCTGTGTTTCAAAAATTAGGCATAAAACTACTTACAATAGTAGCTTCCATTCTGAAAAGGGTCTTCTTAGCAGATCAAATGGCTCTGGAGGTATGGATATGCCAGAAACCAACAAACGTGTCTGGACCAGTATACAACCCCTTTTATACACGCTGGTGATGTCACAAATTAATCACATCAGAGTTGGTGAATTCTTCACACCTTTTGCAAAACTGGCCAGCCCCCCGCCTCATCAGGAAAACCCGATTGAATAATATCACATGATCTTTGATTAAATTGTATCTCTGTGTTTAACATCTGACAAGGTTAAACAGGGGTCATCAAAAGAAAAACATAATACATCTTTTATGTGATTTGTAAAGCACATTTTAAAATTAATCACATCAGAGTTGATGAATTCTGCACACCTTTGCAAAGCTGGTCAGCCCCACCCTCATCAGGAAACACAATTTGAATAATATCACATGATCTTTGATTAAATTGTATCTCTGTGTTTAAAATCTGACAAGGCTAAACAGGGGGTCAGCAAAAGAAAAACAGAATACATCTTTCATGTGATTTGTAAAGCACACTTTATTATAAATTTCATAGCATTAACAGTTTCTTGTAATTAATTTCTGTTACATTCTGGCATATGAACCTCTTCAGAGACAATGGCAATTCAGCTTCAATCTTTGACATTAATAACAATGGTTTAGAATTCTTCTGGAGACGATATATGAATGTCTTGAGCTCACCAAGGGAATCCCGGGTGAAATATAATTTATTCACTTTGTCAGAAATACTGATGATGATCCAGAGAACATGAGGCATAGAAAATCTAAAGCATAAGCTGTTAATAAGCTCTGTTTCACTGGTACTGTCCACATTGTCTTCATCTGATTGTAGACACCCCATTAAACAATGGTGTAAAATTTTAATGATACACGCTTTCAGAACCTGAGACATGCTGATATTTTGAGACTCCACCGTTTCTAAATCAGTAAACAAAAGTAGAATTATGCCGGCTGTTTCAACTAATCAAAATAGTGTTTTCTTAATTTTTATATTTACTTACCATTCGATGTTTTGCAGAACCTGCAATAACAAGGCTTTATAAGTTCTATCTCTTCAATGAAACCATATAGCTCAGGTCCTTTTCTTATTCTACGACCACGCTTGGGAGGCTTGGGGATCAAATTTACATCAAACAAATCACCATCAGTATTTGCCATCTTCAAAAGACTGTCGGAATTAAATCGCTACCTGCACAAACTCCTCTGCCCTTGCAATGACACGCCCTTGAGCATTGCCCATGTCCTGAATCCCGGGGGGGGGGGTATGACATGTCCGGGCATGTCCCAAACAAGGCCTAACCTCCTTTTTTACACAAACATGCATGCCCGGAATTGTGGTCCCGACATGCCTGTACAAGTCTTGGCTGCTTGCCTCTTGTGAGCATTTTAATACCTGTTAATATTCCTTGTCTTTTGCTGTAGAGGGGCAGAATACATTTTATTAAGGCCGTGCTTCACATGAGGATTTGAGGGTGCAATTGGCAAAATATGTGTCTTTAGATTTTTTATAAAGGTAAAAACCAGCTGCGGGTTTTAAAAGGTCTGTGTTTTGTTTTTGTTTTTTCTCCTGCATTCAAGGAAGTGATTTTAAAACTGCCTAGAAATAAATACCTTTTAGAAAAAATGGGGGTTAAATGCAGGCCCTGGCTGCCTTTTAGGGACTCCTTTTTTCCCTGCTTTTGAGGCACTGATTTTTAAAACTCCACAAAAATTAAAAGCATCAATAGGTAGAAAAAAAGGGGATTAAATGCAGGCCCTGGCTGCTTTTAGAGGCTCCTTTTTCCTGAGCCATTGAACACGTCATATCCGGCACCACATGGGGTGGATTATGTACATCACATCTGGAGGGTGGGGGCTATGCACGTCATATCTGGCGGGTGGGGGCTGGACACGTCACTTCCGCTTAGGGTCATGACCTGGTGATGAAATCATACAGGGTCACCTGTGTAATCATTTAATCTATAAACCACTCTTTCCCCCTTTATCCCCAGTTCTTTGACGATGAATATCTCATCCGTATAGGTTTGCTGATAGCCCTTTTCAAACTTACCCTTCAGTCTGGATACTCTGACATGATCTCCCATCTTAAGACATTTTTCCTTTCTTTTACTTTTTAAAGCTACCCCATAAAGCCTCATCCACACATCCCTTTCGTTAGACAAATTTACAGTGTTGGGAACAGTCCCGATGCTACGATGGTAAGTGTTATTGTACCCCTGAAGAGTATCTGCCAAAGAGTATCTGCCAAAATGTCCACATACCGATGGGTATTTCTAGCTGTGAAATATCTCCAGAGTTTGCTTTTTAGGGTTCTATTAAACCTCTCTATAACAGCTGCTTTAGTTTCACTATGAGTGACAAAATGATGGATGCCATAACGTGCTAAAAGTTTCTTCAGCAGAATATTCAAGAACTCTTTACCTCCATCTGTCTGTATTTTTCGGGGTTCGCGTCCTGTTTCAAAGATATTCTGGAAGGCGGATGTAACTTCCCTCCCAGATTTATCAGATAAAGGGGATGCCCAGGCATATTTAGATAACACATCGATAACTGCTAAGATGTACTTTTTTCCATGGTTCTCCTTAGAAAATTTGGAGACATCTATGAGGTCAGCCTGCCACTGATGATCTAAGCCAGACACTACTGTTTTATTTCTAGGAAAATTAATTCTTGCAGGCTTATGAAGCGTGTAAGCGTCTTGCCCTGACAGCCACGTCTTGACTTGCTTCATGGTCAGGTTTTTATCATGTTTTCTAGCTTCCTGAAAAAGGGTATTCACACCTCCATAACTCCCTACACATCCTGGTGTATAATAAATATGGTTTAGAAGCTTTTCATGCATCATTATACTGAAAGACCAATGACAAAAAGCTCAAGCGTTGACGTTAACACAGTCTTTTATTGGTTATACAGAGTTCAGAGGGGGGCATGGCTCCACCATCAGAAAAATATTCCTCATCATCACTATCAGTATCAGAAGATAAAGGATCATAACACGCTATTTTACAATACGTTAAACTGCCTGCACCCCACAAATCTTGTCCGCAGTCGCAAGCAAACCAGTCTTTACACAAATTGCAGCTCTTTAACTCACAGGGTAGATAGTGTGGTCTCTGGGATAGCTCAGTATCCCAGTTATAGTCTAGATCAGAAAAATCTGTAGAAGCTTTGTGTCTGCGGCGATTACCACAGGAATATAAAATCGGGGTGTCTTGAAGTGTTTGCTCTCTAGGTGTTATTAATTCGGAGTCTGCAAAATATAAAGCACAGCCTGTTAGTGTGCTATCCGCTCCAGCAACATTTACATTATCATAAATAAAAACTTATTTACTTACCATTGCTGGGAGATAATGTAGAACCATTCACCATTTCACAGTCTGTCCGGTAATTACTCTACGTCTCATCAATATTACAACACGCCATGCTACAGCTGTACAAAATGGGTCTGAATAAAAAAATCTCTTTATCATAACCCTTGCAACAGAGTTTGTTGCAATCTGCTGGCTGAGGCCTTGTGTCAGAGCGTGCGACGCTAGTTTTTGCTGTTGTTTTAAAAACATCTTTGGAATCAGTATTTGCCATCTTCAAAAGACTGTCGGAATTAAATCGCTACCTGCACAAACTCCTCTGCCCTTGCAATGACACGCCCTTGAGCATTGCGCATGTCCATAATCACGGGGGGGGGGTATGACGGAATTGTGGTCCCGACATGCCTGAACAAGTCTTGGCTGCTTGCCTCTTGTGAGCATTTTAATTCCTGTTAATATTCCTTGTCTTTTGCTGTAGGGGGCAGAATACATTTTATTAAGGCCGTGCTTCACATGAGGATTTGAGGATTTAAGGGTGCAATTTAGATTTTTACAAAGGTAAAAACCAGCTGCGGGTTTTAAAAGGTCTGTGTTTTGTTTTTGTTTTTTCCCCCTGCATTTGAGGAAGTGATTTTAAAACTGCCTAGAAATAAATACCCCCTTAGAAAAAAAAGGGGGTTAAATGCAGACCCCGGCTGCCTTTTAGGGACTCCTTTTTCCCCAGCTTTTGAGGCACTGATTTTTAAAACTCCATAAAAATTAAAAGCATCAATAGGCCAGAATGATTACAAATAAAAAGCATTTTTTATTTCACAGCCCCCCCAAAGTAGGATTTGTTTCCCAAAAAACACAGGCCCATAGAATTAGTCTAGGGGTTAATCTAATCATGTCCCCAGAGGCTTGAAAGTCATGAAAATAGGGCTATGGCCTTGCACCACACCTTATCTGTTAGGGTTACTCAAGCTTATCTTGATGGCTTAGGCCAACACGTCATATCTGGCACCACATGGGGTGGATTATGTACATCACATCTGGAGGGTGGCGGCTATGCACGTCATATCTGGAGGGTGGGGGCTGGACACGTCACTTCCACTTAGGGTCATGACCTGGTGACATAATCAACACGTGGCTTTGTTTACTTTGATGACGTCACTGATCAAAAGTACTGATAATTTTCATTAAAAAAAGGTATGAACTATATCTACTTACATTGATACAATGACTGTGATTTTATTTGTAGCTAATAGTAGACAGTAATTGCTTTAGCAAATATCACTTTTCTGTTTGGACAAAGTATATGAAATAATGGGTATCCAATTGGGGACCTTCAGTGCAAATGTAGAATTGTTCCAATTGTTCCAATCTTGATAGTTCCATCCAGTATTGCATCTATTATCTGTATCATCTTAGTCACAAATGTCATCTGATAGTAGTGCACAGACGGCAGAGACTTTTGCACCATGCAAAAGTAAAAAAAAAAAAAATGGATCCAGGTTACAATGATTTCTTGATGCAATCTGTGATTGTGCAGATCCATGAGGACCTTGGTCTAAAATCTCTATTTTTGCCTCATACTTTGGCACAAAATTGTAAGGATTGTAGTTGTGGTGGCTTATTACAAACAGCTCTGTAATATAATGGTGGTTTTATTTATACTCTGTTTAAACTTGGTACTATGAGGTTCTGTGTCTCATATCTTCTGTCTTGTGTCTTTTTGTCATTTGAATCTGTGTTTAAATGATGGATTCATGTGGACACTATATAAAACAGTGGGGAAATCAAGGGGATCAATGCCTTAAATCAGCGCCCATCCCCCAACCTTCTAGGCACCAGGGACCAGTTCTGTGGGGAGCGTTTTTTCTGTGGACCAGGGGGTGTGGGTCACATGTGGGCCTTTGGATCCCATGCGTGCGGGGATGGGACTTCGCTCGTTTGTGCGGCCTGGCTCCTGGCGGGCTGCACACTGGTGCCTTGGCCATGAACCAAGGATTGGGGACCCCTGCCTTAAATCATTTTGTGTGTCATGGAAAATAAAAAAGTCAGATCATGATATTAAGCATGCACTCCATACTGACAAACACATGCTCTATTTTCAGATCTATTCTATGTAAAATTAATTTCAAGAATCTGACATTTATCAGAAGCACCAGATTAGCTTCCTTCCCTCTCCAGATGAGAGTTGCTTTCACAGAAGGTTGAACAGAGTCCCCAGACTTCGGAAGCATGTCAAGTGCTTCTAAATCCACCAAACTACATCTACTAGAAGAGCAGCACGGGGGAAAGTGATCGACGCTATCCTACGCGCTCTTAGTCTCGCAGGACTCAAGCGCAGCCAAGGAATGCATTGCTGTCAAAAGTTGGGGATTGGCCGAGCGTCCTTGCGAAGGACCCGAGGAGGGAGCTTTTGGGAAGAAAAACGTATTTTCGCCATTCGAAGACGATCCTGCTCGGGGCTGCTAGAAGCTTCTCACCTTTTTCCCCCTGGAGGAAACCCTGAGAATGACGTCCACCGCTCGAGGCCGCCCTCGTGCCACTCGTCCCGCCCCTTCCCCAGAGGGGGAGGAAAGATGGGAGGAGTGATGTGGTGGGTCGAGCCGGGCGGCGCGATCCGCGAAGTGGCGACTAGAGAGAGCGGCCGCCTCCTTTTCTGCCGCCACCGTCGCCGCACCTGATCGGCTGGGTCTGGTGGAGCAGAAGCCGCCTCCTTTCCTCTGGCTCCAGCAGGGCGCCAGACTCCCCGAATCGCTTGCCCATGGCTTCAACCGGCAGTGGCGTGGAGGAGGTGCGCGTCTCGGTGTTGACCCCGCTGAAGCTGGTGGGGCTGGTATGCATCTTCCTGGCATTGTGTCTGGATCTGGGAGCCGTACTGAGCCCGGCCTGGGTGACGGCCGATCACCAGTCTTATCTGTCCCTCTGGGAGTCCTGCAACAAACTCGGCAACCCGGAGACCTGGCGCTGCAAAACTACCTTGAACAGCGGTGAGAAAGTCCAGACTGGCTTTGGGTGGTTCCCCATTCTTTCCCTCCCGCATCCCAAGCCCTAGCCTTCTTTCGGACCCCACCCAATGCAGCAGCGCTCCCCCTCCGACGCCTGGCCACGGTCACCTTTCCTGCTGCCATTGCTCATAGCCCCGTCGCCCCACCCCGGCATCTTCGTTTTCTTCTTCCCCTCCCTTCTTCGCTTTTGCCTCTAATCCTTACCTCTGCGCTTGTCTTCTCCCAGGAATGAACCCCCCCCCCACGCGCTCTTCTCGCAATCTCTTTCTTCCCAAGGAGTTGTTCCTTCCACCTTTTAGCGCACGCCCAAGCTTTCCGCTGTTCGGATGGGCTTCCATAGCTCCGCTGGCTGTTATGACCCTCTGCAAGCTTCCTCTTTGCCCCGCCATTCGGCTCCAGCGCTCGGTTGCCAGCCTTGCAAATTACCGGCGCAGCATCGCCTGTCCTGTTTGGCAAGACCTTCTTCATTGGGTAGCCACTTTAGAATTAGGTCTGACTTTGACACCAACACTGCTTTCTTGACATTATGGCTGAAGTCTTGGGATTCGAAGAATTCTTCTCTCATCCCAGATTCTACATATTATCCACCCTTTATTCAATGATGCAATTACTTTATTTTTGTTTAAGTATTATTAAACAATCTTACCTTACTTCCTAACCAACTTCCTAACCAACAAACTCAATTTTCTATTCTAATCCTCTAATGCTTCCTTCTGGATGTAGGCTTTCTGTCTTCTTCCTATTTTTTCAGCAGTTCTCCCATCTTTGTAGCCCCAAGTGAAAGGGGGAAAAACACATTTTTTTAAAAAGGATGCTTTTGGAAAACCTCTGCTTTAATAGATTTAATATACCATATAATCTAATGATATAGCATACTCTCTTTGTCTCAGAAATAAAAATGTTGGAGAGATTTGGAGGAGAAGAATAAAGTTTGCAAATCCTTTATATCAGGTGATCACTTGAGATACTTCATTTGCATATTTAATTATGGAATGAGTTGGAATCCTGTCTGATCAAGTGTGCAGGTGGTTGAAACAATATTTGGCTGTTGTTTCAATTCAGGTCAATGTTTGTACCTAGCACCTGTTTAACAATCCCTAAACCAACTGATGGCAAAGTTTTGGCATTCAGCTTCCTTATGTAGCCAACATAAAGTCATATTTGATGTTTTTTTTTCTGTCCATGTATGACCTCTTCTGTGCCTCATTTCTCAGTATTCTCATTCTCTCCCTCTCCCTCTCCCTCTCCCTGTCTCTGTCTCTGTCTCTGTCTCTGTCTCTTTGTTGGCTGATTGGTATTTCTCTTATAGTATTTTCTCCAGGGTATCCATGGGTGGGGGGAGAAGTAGGGGACCTGTCCCAGTGTAAAATCTCTGTTGTTTCAAAGGGGAAAGTTGATTTCTTCTCCACTTCAACCAAGTACATGGTTAGCTCAGTCCACAAAACTAGTTTGGGTTGTTTTTCATTTTCTACTGTATACGACAATTTTCATAATATTTGGAAATATTTAGAAGTTAAATTGTAACCAATATTTAGTAAGTCTAACTCATGAATTATCCTTAGGTCTCATTTTATTTCAAACCACATCATTATACAATAAAATAATGGGTTTTCTATTGGTCCAAATGTGTAGCTTACATTTTGTTCTGGCACAAATGGAAATTCTTTGCATTGTTCTAAAGAACTTTGCTTGGAAGCTATATTGGAAGTCATTTTCTTTTGTTTATACCTGTCACTAGTGCCTGAAACATTTGGTCTGAGGTGTCTTTCTATTGGGCCCTTAAGAATATACATATATTTGAAAGAGGTATTACCTTGTACAGTTACTGGGGAGCCAACTTTGTATGAAAGGTTTTTTTTCTTTTCTTTCTTCTCTCTCTCTCCCTCACTCTCTTGCCCTAGCCTACCCTAACACTGAAATTTATGTAGGAATGTTAGCCTAGACATCTCCTTAGCAACAGGGTTTCTTTGCCCCATTTCTTTCTCTCCTAAATAATATCCCCTTGATTGCACAAAATCTTTCAAAAGAATTGGTTGCAAATGTGGGGGGGGGGGGGACTGAGTTTCAAATCTAGCATTCCTTTTCCATCCCCCATATTCTTTTCTTACCTTTAAATAAATTAGTAAAAGCTAAATAGTGATTAATAGAGTGTTAAACATTTCCTAACTGCTTCTGATAATCATCCACCTTTTTAGCTGAGGAACTGAAGGTGGTTGCTATGGGTGGTAGATACAATTATGGGCTCATTCCAATTTTTCAGACTCTGAAATTCTCTTAAATTATATTGTGGAATCAGTTTACTTATTTTTGTTTTGTTTTTAACGTATCCTAGGATTTACAAGTTATTAGGAATGAATGTTGAAGCTAATTGAACAAAACTGTTCATTGTATTTTGGCTGAAAGTCAGGCTTTGAACGCTGTCTGCAATCTGTGAATCTGCTCAGTTGACACATCCACATGCATATACGCATATGCTCACCCTTCAAGGACAGTAAATCCTGTCTATGTACTGGTAAAGATTCTTATTGTGCTTGGTGAGTAATGGTTCAGGTCCATTATGCTTCATTAGGTTAGTTTACATTGATGCTTATTCTTCATTATTACATCTTCTATTTTCTCATTCCCCTTCCTGCAAAGCCTATTTTGCATATCAAACCTCTTTCCAGGAAGACATTGTAAGTTGTATAACAATTGGATATACTGAAAAGGAGCAGAGGTTTTCTGTGAAAATGCTTTTTAACTAAGGCACCAGAGCAAACAATATTGTGAGTTGAGAAACAAGCACAGGGCACTGCCTTAAAATATTTGCTTTGTTTCTCTTGAAAAACAGCAGCACAAGAGACATTATCAAGGATATCAATACACTAGAGCCGTGATGGCGAACCTATGGCACGCGTGCCACAGGTGGCATGCAGAGCCCTCTCTGCGGGCACGCGAGCCGTCGCCCAGCTCAGCTCCACCATGCATGCACGCGCGCCTCCCGCCGGCCAGCTGATTTTCAGGTATCTGCCGTGCATGCGCGGAGGGAGGGGCGCATGCGAGAGATGCGTGCGCATGCATGGGCGGTTGGGGGGGTCACGCACGCATGCACAGGGACAGGGGGAGCATGGGGGTGCGCTCCCCCGCAGCCCATTTTTGGTCCCAGGAGGCTGCAGGGAGGCCTGCTAGGCCCAAAACAGGGTGGGGGGTCGCACGCACATGCGTGGGGGTGTGTGGAGGAAGCATGGGGGGGTCACACGCACATGCGAGGGGGCGGGGGGAGCGTAGGGGGTCATGTGCACATGCGCAGGGAGGGTCGCGCACATGCATACGTGGGGGCAGGGCATATGGGGGGTCGTGCGCATATTGCATTATGGGTGCCGGCACACACATGTGCACACTATCGCGCACGCTTTTGGCATGCGACAAGAAAAAGGTTAGCCATCACTGCACTAGAGCCTGCTAAAGCATATCAAAGCTTTAATTGAAAAAAAAATCCTCTCTTAATTAAACTTGAAGCCCTGATTGCTCACAGAGAGGGCAAATCCATTGTTTTGAATCAGAAATTGTCTTTGTCCAGGTTTGCAGTTCTCTAAGTAATAAACTCTGATCTTACAGGTTTTTTTTTAATGCAGACTGAACATCAATATATTTCTATTAATACAGAAGAGGAAAAAGGTGATTGTGTATATGCTTTAGAAGTTTAGATGATTTAGGAGAAGACCAGTTATAGTTTATTTTCCTGAGAGTAAGAATAACCTATAGCTGGCACTGGTGGGTTGGAATATTTGATAGATTAGTAAAAAATACAATCCCATTTCAATATACCATTTAAAACAAGAAAAATATATCAAAATGTTTTAATGAAAATCATGTATCTTTTAATTCAGAACAGCCCCTTGATACCTATGAACTATAACTGTAAACGAAAATCACTAATTAGGTTTTGATGCAATTGAGAGCAATAAGATTGGCCACAGGATCCATTCCTATGTTACAATTGAATGCCTGTACAAGTATGTTTTCTTTCTTGCAGCATTTAAAATGTACATAATGTAGTCTGGGTAGCATAATTGTACATACAACACTGTTAAATCCTACGGTGCAGAATCCTACATTCCTGAGTGATGCTTAGTGTCTTATATTATACATCAGCCATCCAAACTTTGATGTATCAAGAATAACTACAATGACTAAATGTGGTCTTTCCAAGAAATGATTATTTTGGTGTAAACACATATAAAAAGTCTATGGTATGCTAAACTGACAGCATAAAATATGCAATAATAAACATTAATAAATAGTATTATAACTTTTTATAATACATTGTTATTTGGAGTGGGTTACCTGGTGTGTTATTATACAATGTTTATGCAGCATTTCGATTTCTAGAAATACATTTCTTATTTTTTAGAAGTTGTACTGTGCAAACATATATTAATGAATACTTTAAATGTGGTATTTAAAAAATCTTATTTTTGATTAATCATTGCAGCCAATTATTTCTTTAAAATAGTGGAATGTGAAATATTTCAGATTCAACTTTCATGAGTTATTATAATACAACATGGATTATACCTGTTGGTATAAGTTTCTGTAAGTTTCTGTTTGTGTGTGTATTTATGAAAAAGAGATTTAGTCATATATATATTTTAAATACCTGATCTATTATAAAGTAGGTATTTATATATCACTCTGATTTTTACCATTCATAGTTAGCAGGAATGCTTGTTTTACATGAGAGCCATTACACGAAAGCAAAATTGACAATACAAAGCAGCTCCCTTCTCAATGCTTGTAGATCATAGCTTTAAATGAACTGATGGCAATTGATATTTCCAAATGGCTCAGCAAGACTGGTAGTCACTCTACATTGCTCTTTCCTGCTTACTGTGAAAATCTTAAAGAATATAAATTGAATTTTGTGAAGGCTGAAATATAATATCTAGGAAAAACAAAGTTAATATAAAAAAAAATACCAAAGCAACTGCCATATTTATTTTTAATTTTTATAGATTTCTTTTTAAAGCTTTCTAGAGCATAGCATATGAGTGTGTGTGTGTGCACACATACATACAAATGCACAAACACACACATTCACATATACATGCCTAAATCAATCAATTTGATGGTATGAAATACACTGTATGATGGTTTCTGCGCTGAAGGCCATGGATTGTAATCTATAATGTTGGTCCAGTGAGGTAGATTTTTCTCAGCTTCCCAGTCCAGGACTGAAGGAAAGTCAACAGCTCTAGTTTGTCCAGCCAGCCTCTGTATTTAAGGTAGGATTAGACTTGGTATCTCTCCATTTCTAGTCCAACAAAGAACTGCCAAACTATTGGTTCTTGTTAATGATATAGAGATAGATATAGATAGATATAGAACAGGGGTGGGTTCTACTTACCTTCCCTACCGGTTTGCATCGCGATGTTTTGCGCACGCGCTTGCTCCAATCAAGCGCACGCGCACGTTCCCTCGCGCAATTTTGCTTCTGCACATGCTCAGTAGCTGCAATCATCCCGAAACACAGCTGAGGAGCTGATCAGCTGTGCTTCGGGCAAAGGAATAAAGGTCAGTATAAACCGGGGGCGGGCGAGCCCTTTTTCAAGCAGCAGAACAGGAAAAACCTTCCAAACAGTAAAAAATTCGCAAAAAATTCACAAAAAAAGATGGAGGCGCCCACGGACCGGCACCGGCTGATCTACTTTAGTGACATCACCAGCAGGTCACTACCGGTTTGGGCAATCCAGTCCGAACCGGGAGGAACCCACCCTTGATATAGAAGATGTTAGATAGATAGATAGATAGATAGATAGATAGATAGATAGATAGATAGATAGATAGATAGATAGATAGATAGATAGATAGATGATAGATAGATAGATAGATAGATAGATAGATAGATAGATAGATAGATAGATAGATGATAGATAGATAGATATAGATAGATGATAGATAGATAGATAGATAGATAGATAGATAGATAGATAGATAGATAGATAGATAGATAGATAGATAGATAGATAGATAGATAGATGATAGATGATAGATGATAGATGATAGATGATAGACAGATGGATGGACAGAAAAACCATCCTAAATTCAGAATATTAGGTCATTTTTTACAGAAGAATAATTGTTCTTTTAAGTGAAGACATTTTAATTTCTGTACATTTATACATGTGATCAACTATGTATATGTGCATAGAAAAATAAACTTACGATTGGAAAAAATCCCAATTTTGTACCATGCACAAAAATTGTACCATGTAACATTTGTAAGATTGCTTACACTCTTTAGTCCACAAAAGGTAAACTAAATATGGCTTTTTGAATTTTTTTAACCTCTCACTGCTAGTTGGGTGTAGACTATATATAGCAGGAGTCCCCAACCTCTGGTCCATGGACTGGCACTGGTCCGTGGCATGCCAGAAACTGGGCAGCGCAAACAAGCGAAGCCCTATCTGTATGATGCAGGTAGCACACAAAACCACACCCCCTCATGTCCCATGGAAAAACCTCTCTCCATGGAACCAGTCCCTGGTTCCCAAAAAATTGGGGGCCGCTGATATATAGCACCTGGGAAAAAGATGTTGAGTCTCCAGAAAGAGTGCAGAAAAGAGCAACAAAGATGACTAGGGAACTGGAGGCTAAAACATATAAAGAATTGTTGCAGGAATTGGGTATGTCCAGTTTAATTAAAAGAAGGATTCGGGGTGACCTGATAGCAGTGTTCCAATATCCAAGGGGCTGTCACAAAGAAGAAGGGGGCCAACCTATTCTCCAAAGCACCAAAAGGCAGGACAAGAAGCAATGGATTGAAACTAATCAAGGAGAGAACTGAGGAGAAATTTCCTGACAATTAAAATAATTAATGAGTGGAGCAACTCCCCTCCAAAAGTTGTAGGTGCTCCAACACTGGAGTTTTAAAGAAGAGATTGGACAACAATTTGTCTGAAATGGTATAGGGTTTTCTGCTTCAGCAGGGGGTTGGACTAGAAGACCTCCAAGGTCTCTTCCAACTCTGTTATTCTGTTATGAAGTATCCTGACCAGCAGTTGTGTCATCAGCTAGAGGGAATTACTTGATGAGCTTAAAAAAATGTTCAGAGGAAAAAATAGGAAAAAAAGTAATATCAATGGTTGTTATTATCTCTAGTCAAGAAAACCAAGGTTAGAAAACTGTAGAGTCAATGATTACTTGGTTTTTATTGGTAAATTAAGGAATGTAGGTACTGATCAGCAGTTGTTGTAGTCCTGAGTATCACTGTGAAATGTTATGCAATAGCATGAGCAAATCATCCCTGTCATCATCAGGATCATCATCATCATCATCTCCAATGCCCAAAGTTCATTTCAGCAAGATCTCTCAAAATTGTGCCCAAGTCTGCCAGAATCTTCCTATATAAGATTACTAGTAGCTGGATACCCGTGGTTTGCTACGAAACTATGTGATCGGGCTTGATAAATTGACAGTGAAAGCTTGAACATTAATGAGTAGTTACGATCGGCCTCTCCTCTTCCCTTCTCTCCCTCAGGCTTGCCCCACAGAAGCCTCTCCTCTCCCCTCCTCTCCCCTTCTCTCCCTCAGGCTTGCCCCACAGAAGCCTCTCCTCCCCTATCCCCCTTCTCTCCCTCATGTCAGGCCGAAGCCAGTTTAGTTGGGGTCTTTGGCCTGCCACACTTTATACTATTTTAATATGTATTCTTTGCTGTGGGAATTTGGGAGGGGGAATTGCATGAGGGCACTCCTGCACGGAAGGAGGTGGGTGGATGCTGCCAAGTTGTCAGATGAAGATTGGTTAACGTGATGGACTTAGGGGTGTGGGGACAAGGGCTTGAACTTCCAACTGGGTGGAGAAACTCTGGAGCTTCAGAGTCAGGTTTCTCCCAGATGTGCCAACATGGCTCTGTTAATAAATTGGAACTTTGAGGAATACTTTGCCTCGGACTCTGATTTAAGTTCGGATGCTATTTGGAACCCTGACACTAACCTGAATCTCCCTTAAAACTCACCCAGCTACCCTGAATCCTCGGGACGCTGTTCGGGGTCCTGAGCCCCAACGCTGACCCAGCAACAGGCGGCATAAAGACTCAGGGAAGATGGAGGAAGAGAAGCATGCCACGGGGAAGCAGATAGAGGACAGATCGCGTATTCACATCGAGACCCTCTACTTTCCTTCCAAAGCCATGGTGGAAGCCGAAGAGGCCGCGGAGAGGGAACGCCAGTTGGGGGCTCAGCGCAAGCAACCAATCCCTGAGCACTCCTCTCAGCCAGAGCGGACCTCTCAAAGTGCAGCCGGGGGCCTGAGCTCTCCCACAGAGTGAATGTGGGAACCACATCTGGGCGCGGGATCAGCCTTGGCCCACGAGTGGAGACAGCAGAAACTTATGCCGACCGGACGCTCCGAAGGTGAGGGATCCCAGCCACTGTCGCACAGCCAATCGCTGATGGAACTCTCCGACCAGTTCGGATGACTAAGCGTAAGTTGGACCTAACCCCCCCTTCGGGACCCGAGGCCGCAAGATGGAACTTGGCCCAGCCAACGTTCTCCTTCCCAAAGAGGAACCCACTGGCTCCTTTCAGCGGAGACTCAGCCTCATTCCACACTGTGATGAGCGAGACCCCTGTGAGTCTCTCCACTGGGGCGAAGCCTAAGTGGGCAACCCACCACCCCGAAGCGCAGATGACCCAACAGCCCGGGCTCAGGAGCCCGCTGGCCGGGCAGCAGGGCACGGGGGGTTGCCGACCCCAGGCCAGCCACCGAACCTCGGCCTTGCACAGCCAAGGCAAACCCCAGCAGGGTGGGCTTTCTTCCCAGGCATGGGATGGGCACAGTGCCAATGGGCTCCGGGGACCCAGCAGCCATCGAACCCCGCACCGATGTTTGGTGCGATGCAGCCTCCTGCAATGTCTGTCCCAGCCACGCAAGCCCAGTTGCAGCAGCAGGGGCACCCCCCCCCCGACGGTGCCACACCGGGGCTAGCCCAGCCATTACAACCGGGGGGCCCACAACTGGGAGGCCCCCAACCGCAAGCAATTGTCCCACCGGCCTCACAAGTGCAAGCCGCCACCCAGCCGGCCCCTGCGCAGCCTCCTCGGTTCCGGGCCACATTCGATGGGGATCCCAGGAAGCTGGCCTATTTCCTACATCGGGTCTGGGTGTACATCGATCAGTTTGGGACCCAATTTCAGTCGGACTAAGAACTGATCAACGCGATAACTGAGGAGATGAACGAGGGCGAAGCAGCAGAGTGGGTGGCAGAACTCCACGATGAAGCGGCCCCAGAACTCGATGACGCTGACGAGTTTGTCCGGCAGATGCGGGTCCGTTTCAACAACGTGGCTCAGCAGGTGGAAGCTGAGGAGCAGATTAAGGGGTTGAAGCAAGCAGGCCGCCCAGTCAAGGATCTGGTGTGGGAATTCAGGAGGGCAGCAGGGAAGGTGCGGGACTGGCCCGAACGGCTTTTAGTGCACACGTTTAAAGAGGCCCTATACCCAGAACGGAGAAAGTCCTGTAGCATCCGGGGGGTCCAGGACAGGATCTAGGATTGGTACAACACGGCCGTCATCCTGGATCAAGTGACCCGGGGCCCCAAGAAGCCCCCAGCTGAGAGGCCAGCCAGGAGACCTTTGGGTCACCGATCCCAAATGAAGCAAGCCACGACTCCGGCCCCTGAAGCAGTAAAGTGCTACAGGTGCGGCCAATCCAGCCATCAAGCTTCAGAATGCTTAGCCCCAGCCCCAGTCCCACAACCGAGGACCCGGCCAGCCGCGGGAATCCGGAAGAAGCCCCCAAAGCCACCAGAGAGGAGCTGCCTGGCCCAACAAGTGGAAGAATCCTCTCCCTCATCCGACAGAGCCAAGGCGTCGCCAGGAGAGGAAGACCCTCCGTGCTCCAGTGGGGAAGGCAACGGCGAAGACGACCCAATGGTGAGTGAACCCTTCCGTCCTTTTGTCATCAAAGCGAAAATTACGGTGCCAGAGGAAGGAGAGGTAGAGGCGATTGTAGACACGGGCTGCTCATGATGTTTAATCAGCAAATCTGTGGTAGAGAAGCTAGGGATCCCCACGAGGGCCTTAGCCAACCCCATCCGCTTCCAACAAGTGGATGGATCATTGATTGGGGGCCCCCTGCCATGCACCTCACCGGATTGGTGGGTTTGGAAATAGGACACCACCACGAACTCATCTGATTCATAGTCGCCCCCAAGATGTCAGAAACGATCATATTGGGGCTTGCGTGGCTCGACAAATGGACTCCCACCATAAAGTGGGAGTACGGCTACCAAAAGCTAACCATGAGCGTCGGGCCACTACCCCCTAAAGAGAAGAAGAAAAGCCGACCGAAGGGACCAGAATCCATCGGCCCGGCCCGGGTCGGCCTCAGCCGGCAGCTCCAGCAATCGAGGCCAAACTCCCAGGCACCCAGCAGGTGCCGGTAAAATACAGAGACCTTGAGGGAGACTTCAGTGAGGAAGATTGCAACTATCTCCCCCCTCACCAGCCCACGGACTGCGCGATAGAGTTTAAGCCGGGAGCCACGCTCCCAAAACCCAAGATGTACTCAATGACCCCAAAAGAATTGGAAGAACTAAGGAGATACATCGATGCCAATCTAGAGCGGGGTTTCATCCAGCCGGCAAAATCGAGGGTTGCAGCCCCAGTGCTCTTCAAGGAGAAGAAAGATGGGGGGTGGTCAGGCTGTGTGGACTTCCATGGGATCAACGCTGTGTGCGTGCAAAACACATACCCCCTCCCTCTCATGAAAGACTTCCTGAACCACTTGTCCAAAGGCAAGATATTCACCAAGCTGGATTTGAGGAAGCATACTACCGCATACGCATTAGGGAGGGGGATGAGTGGAAGACCGCCTTTAACTGCCCCTTGGGAAGCTTCCAATTCAGAGTGATGCCCTTTGGACTACAAGGGGCCCCCACAGTCTTCATGCAATTCATAAATGAAGTACTCCACCCACACCTATTCAAGGGGGTACTCGTTTATTTGGATGACATTCTCATCTTTAGCGAGACCCTAGAGGAGCACGTGAAACTAGTGAGGCAAGTCTTAGAAAAACTTCTAGCCAACAAGCTGTATGCAAAACTCTCAAAATGCGAATTCCACAAGACCTCCCTAGACTACCTGGGCTATCGCATCTCCAGCGAAGGAATAGAGATGGATCCAGGGAAAGTGAAAGCAGTGCTAGACTGGCAGCCCCCACACACTCAAAAGCAACTGCAAAGCTTTTTAGGCTTTGCAAATTTCTATCAGCAGTTCATCCCTGCTTTTGCAGAGGTGGTGCTGCCACTGACTGAGCTGCTAAAGACAGGCCCGTCGCCCACAAAACGGAAGCCTAACCAGCTGATTGGA
>QLTV01002841.1:115883-128363 GCA_003457575.1 Thermophis baileyi | reverse complement strand
TCCTATCCCCTTCTCTCCCTCAGGCTTGCCCCACAGAAGCCTATCCTCTCCTATCGCCTTCTCTCCCTCAGGCTTGCCCCACAGAAGCCTCTCCTATCTTATCCCCTTCTCTCCCTCAGGCTGGCCCCATTGATCCTCTCCTATCCCCTTCTCTCCCTCAGGCTTGCCCCACAGAAGCCTCTCCTATCTTATCCCCGTCTCTCCCTTTCAGGTGGGGAGGGGGAGTAGAACTTCTAACTCCTTAGCATGGAGTAGAATGCCTAAACTCCCAGCCCGCAGGCCGGATGAGTCATGCACTGGTCACGCCCACTGACAGTTGGAACAGAGTTCTTTTCAGGTGGGGAGGTGGAGTAGAACATCTAACTCCTTAGCATCAGAGCATGTTAATAATAATATAAGAAATAACTAATGATCTGATGGTCATTTCGAAAAATCCTTTCTTAGCAAGCACCTAAAAGTCAAGAGGAACATACGTGCCAAATTTCAAGTTTGTAGGCTTTACGGTTCTGGAGATTTCGTGATGATGCGTGAGTGGCATTTGGCTTTTATATATATAGATTATACATGGTTCATCAGATTTAGAAAACTCTGGTAATTTTTATTATTATTTGGGGGAGCATCAGATAGATGCCATAACATTCATGAGCACTATGTTGCTGACTTCTGAAAAGTGGTATAACTGTATTTCTTGATCCAATGAATAAATACACTATATACACATAGGAGTAAGAGTTGCAGGGACTTGTTATCTTTTCCTGTGTTTTTTTGCACTGAAAATCTTTAACATTAAGTAAGCTCCAGCATAATTTTGAGAGAATATAAGCAGTGCTTTGCTGGACTGGACCCCTGGTCTATCTAGTCCAACAATCTGTTCTCACAGTGACAACCAATTAGTCCACTTGTCTCCCAGCAGAAGATCTTCATAGTTAGTTACACTGCCATCAAGGTTATAGCCATTGACTCCCATGACATCCATGTACTGGTCCAACCCTTTCCTTGAAACCAATCAAGCTAGAAGCTAGCACTACATCTTGTGGTAGCAAATTCCAAAGTCAGTTTCATTGGGTGACCATTGGCTCTATTATCCTGGAAAGGGGAAAACAGTTTTTCCTTGTCCGCTTTATCCACACCATGTATCGTTTTGTACACCTCAATCATATAGCTTCTCATTCTACTCCTTTCTATATTAAAAATGCCCACAGTTGATACCTTCATTGAACTGTTGACATTTAATCCAAGATCTCATCACAATTTTTATCTAATGATTAAGAAGGAAGAATGAATAACCAATTACAACAATAGTACCTTCTTCAAATTAAGTAGTTATTTTTACAGATTCAGTCCCTTAGAATGAACAGTGGACAGTGATGGTGAACCTTTTTCTTCTTGCATGCCAAAAATGGGAGTGTGCATGTGCGCTAGTGTGCGCGCGCCAGCACACAACCCCCCCACGTGTGCCACACTGTGCATGCGCGCATCCCCGTGCATGCCCCCCCCATTGGGCCATTTTTCACCCTCAGGCTTCCCTGAAGTCTCCGGAGTGCGAAAAATGGCCCAACGGGCAAACCAGAAGTCCGTTTTTCCGAACTTCCGGTTTGCCTGTTGGGCCGTTTTTCGCACTCCGGAGGCTTCCCCAAGGCTGAAAATCAGCTGGCCAGCACGCACATGTGCACTGGAGCTGACATAGGGCAATGCCTCACGTGCCCTCAGATATGGCTCTGTGTGCCACCTGTGGCATGCGTGCCATAGGTTCACCATCACGGGCATAAGACCATCACTGCTCAGTCCCTCAGGGTTCAAAGCTATTCTTCATTTTCCCATTATAAAGAAAATTGCTCTCTCATAGCATTCATAAGAAAATATACAACCATGGTTATTTTTATTTTATTATGAAAACAGTTTAGTTACACAAACTTTTGAAGCAGTTCAGATTACAGTTTTAGGGGCCTTGCTCCAAGTATTCCAATGGGCCTCCAACCATGTGATAAGATTGGAATCTTCATTAATTTTCCTAGGGTACAGTATGTGACTCTGAAGGTAAAATGGTGCATCCAGTTATAGTTATCTAATAATGTTTTGATAGCAGATTATCTCATTTTATGCACAACTGCATGTTCTTTGAGAATTAAGGGATCTTGACAGATATAAAATATTGTGTCTTTTGATCTCATTGTCCAATCTTGCTTAGTTAAGAAAAAGATTGGTTAGATTTAAAACAATATGTTCAACATTTTGTGGTATACTATGGGTCTGTTTGGGAGCTAATTCTTCAGGAGAATACTTAGGAACTTTGCCAATTCCATTAGTGAATCTTCATCCTTGCTTGATTAAATGTTTTGCGTTTCTCAGTTTCAGAAGCAAGATTTTCAATGACTCCAGTCCAAATATGACTTTGGCCAAACTCCTTAGAGAAAATAGAAACAGTTTTTTATGCAACAGTTCTTGGGCAATGCCTTGTTGTATTGTGTGCCCTATTGCAGTAACAGGATAAGGCAGAGTGATGAACATGGAGGGTGGAGCTAGTAGTGAGATGCTGTAATGCTAGTTTTGTCATTTTAACAAAGGCAACAAGAACCTATGAATGACTATCATACTGACTTAATAATTAGGCTTCTGATGTACAGTCATGATAGACTGGATGAAGAGATGAGCTTCTTCCTTTTAGATGGCAGTCTGGCATATATATATATAAAAAATTGCCAAATATCTTGTAGTTTCTACCACTACTGCATGATTGTCCAGCAATCTTGATAATTTTTTTCTTTGACCCAATTTGCTTCCCCCCCTTTTTATTCATTTCTTACTATTTTAATACCCTTTGCTCTTTCCTAATTAGCAGCTACTCTTTTTTCATTGTTTCAGACTACGTATCTCTTGCACATGTTGTACATCTCCCTGGATTGTTCATGTTTGGCCTGTTTTTTTATTCAGAAATGATTAAACTACTTGAAAGCATATTTTTAACAAATAGAGGAATCTTCAGTGAAGTATATACCACAATAATTTATTTTGTTGGAACTGCTGCTGTGTAGCAGTTAAAATTTTAATGCCTCCTACACCTTTAAATACTTTTTAATTGGACTTCCAAAGTTTAAAAGATGCTTTTACTGCTAGTGATAATATAAGTAGACTAAATATTTTATGAAGTTTATATTTAGAACCAAGTAGATAGCAACCTTGACTCACATTGTGTTTATCTTTTGCAAAAAGATGATACAATAGGATTTCTATTCATATTAAGTCATAAAAGAGATTTGCAGCATCATATTATTTTATATAACTTTGCTTTCTTCAGTAACATAAGGAATGGGGATTATTGGATCATAACAGGTGACATTCTGCAGTAATCCCAACAACTTTTCATAAATGAATCTAATATCTAATCAATGGATATAATACAAATTCAAGCCAGTCTAATGAACATTTTTTCAGTTATATTGATTATGATATGGTAAAATTGTATTTCACTGGAAACAATGGGATTGATCTTTGGCTGGATTGAGGAAGTGGACTGACAGGAAAAACTTTGGTCAGATATCCATGTTCAATATGTGGACAGTGGAAGGCAGAGGCTAAAAATAGAATAGAACACAACAGAACAGAACAGAACAGAATAGAATTTTTTATTGTCTCCGATATCATAAGCTCTCAGCGTACATACAAACAACAAAAGTGATAGGTTATAGATCATAAAGCATAGTTGCAATCATTAATCATAAGATACAAATAACAAATGATAATCATAAGATACCAATAGGAAAAGGTAGTAGGAAAGATGAGAAGATGAGAGAAAATGAGAAATGAGAAGATGAGAAGGATAATATAGAGCCTACTACATGGATCTTTAGGCCTAAGACAGTGTTATGGGAATTACCATATTTTTTGGAGTATAAGACGTACTCCCCCCCCCCAAAAAAAGTGGGTGGAAAAGTCTGTGCATCTTATACAGCAAATATTGCGGTGGGGAGAGGGGAGTTGGTGTGGCGCCAATCAGCTGTTCTAGAACGGGCCGCAGTGGCAGTGGTGAATGGGCCGCGGTGGCAAAGGGGCTGCAGTGGCGGTGGTGAACAGGCCACGGGGAACGGGTGGCGGCAAATGGACTGTGGTGAATGGGCTGCAGCAGCGGTGGTGAACAGGCGGCGGCGAACGGGCTGCGGTGAATGGGCTGTGGCAGCGGTGGCGAATGGACTGCAGTGAACGGGCCGCGGCAGCGAATGGGTGGCGGTGAACAGGCGGCGGTGAACGGGCCAGATGAATACTGGATGGATGCTGGGAGGCAGATTTTTTTTTTCTTGTTTTCCTCCCCAAAAGCTAGGTGCGTCTTATAGTTCAAAAAATACGGTAGGTGTTCAGCAGAGTGATGGCAACAGAAAAAACTATTTTTGTGTCTAGTTGTTTTGGCATGCAATGCCCTATAGCAGTGTTCTGAGAGCAGAAATTGAAACAGTTTATGTCCAGGATGTGAGGGGTCTCTAGATATTTTCTTAGCCTCTTTCTGCTTCATGCAGTGTACAGATCCTCAGTAGAAGGTGGGCTGGTTGCAACTGTTTTTTCTGAGTCAAGGACAGGGGAGGCAACACATAAAGGGACTTGAGAACCAAAATCCTGAATATATTGTAAATATGATATTGGTACTTCAGAATTCAAAGTTAGCTTAGTTACTCATATGTGACAACAGAAGGTTTGGGAAAGAGAAATCTGGTGGGTGAGAGTGAAACAAACTTGATTCAGATGTTTCATAACCACAGCTTTTTGTGTACTTTTTACATAAACTAAAAGCAGTTCTTACACATTTTATGTTTTACCTGCACAGTAGCCCTCCACTTACAATGAATCCAAAATTTCCAATGCCAAGAAAGTTGTTAAGTGAATTTTGTCCCATTTTAGAATCTTTCTTGCCACAGTTGTCAAGTGAATCACTCTAGTTATTAAGTTAGTAACACAGTTGTCAAATGCATCTGCCTTCCCCATTGATTTGCTTGTCAGAAGGTTGCAAAAGGTGATCACATGACCTGGGATATTGCAACTGTCATAAATGCATGCCAAATGTCTGAATTTTGATCACATGACCATGAGATGCTACAACAGTCATAAGACACTATTTTTAGTGTTATTGTAACTTTGAATGGTCACTAAATGAATGGTTTTAAGTCGAGAACTTTGCTAACTTGGCCATAGTTTTTTCTAACTTACAGAAACAAAGGATATCTTTTTGTGGATTCCTACCACATAACTCATTTGTTCAAAGTCTTGGGATGTAGTAAACAGCCTCAATATGTCAAGTAGAAAATGGCAGGTACTCTAAATCTACATTCTGTTAATATTAAATGAAGAAGAATATAGATACAAGTAATAAAGATTAAGAAGCGTGTGGTAAACAGAACTTTAAAAAGACACACAAAAAGAAACTTCAAAACTAAATTCATCTGCCTTGCTTTTTAACAGTAATTTAGCCTGTTCAGATTTACTGATTAAGGTTTCAGATCAAGTGAAAGACGAATTCAGTTTAGAATAATATTGTGCCAAAAAAGTTTTCTGTCTCTTTCCACCATCCTCATTTCAATTTGAAAGAAAAGAAACTGCTCCTTATTTTTAAATAAATAAAGAAGAAGTAAAGAAGAAAATTTTGTGAAATTTGAATCAGTGAAGTATAAATAGAGCCAATGTATCTTTTTACCTTCTCAGCTGCAGTTAAATCTCAAAGAAAAAAATTATGAACATATTTTTCTCAAAGATTTATTTCAAATAAATATATAAATATATATTTAAAAAACATAAAAGTTAAGTTCATTTTAAGTTCTATCTATTTCACTAGAATATCAGTTAGGAAAAGATGGTCTATATTTGAACATGTGGAGTAAGACACATGGAGACTTCATTTTTCAGTAATTCAATATATCTGTTTAAAGGCAATATTGTTCAAGGATAGATAATGTATTAGTAGATTTGTCTCACTGTAACTCTCCTTTCTTTGTATAATTTTAAGGTTACTTGTTCTTATGAATTGTGCAATAAATGCCCACTAAACAGTCATTGAACTTTGGAGCAATTTCCTGTACCCAGAACAGGCAATACATAATTTCATGTTGCATTAATTCTTTGTGTGAAGAATTATAGGCTACATAATTTGCTGCAGTGCTTTACTTCTCTTGTTAATTTGTTCTATAAAGATGATATATACAAAAACATTATTTTATTGCACAAAGTAAATGTTTTAAAAATTTTCAAATGTTGCCCCTTGCCTATTATTTAGGTCATTTTTATGTTTACATCCTCAGATTAAGTTGTACTTCAATATCAAATGGTATATGTGTATACAGATAAATTTTCAGATTCTATGCAGTCAGTTATTGACTACTCTGCATATATATCTATATCTATATATCTATATTCAAGAATATATATCTATATTCAAGAGTAACATGATAATTTCTTCCAATACTTTTCACACTATGCTTCACACTTCACACAACTCAAACTTGGTTAGCAAAGATAACTATTAGGCAGATTTTTTTATTTATTCCCCAGTCCCATTTAGGATTGTGTTATATGAAATGTAACTGCTAAAAACACTGTATTTTGCTTTAATGCATTGGAATGAAAAGTAATGGCTGCTTATTGTAGAAAGTATCCATATGAAAAATAGAGTAGAACAATTCATGCTTTTAAGAAAAATCCATAATGCATGCTATTCTAATAAATATTGAAACTGTGAAAAAATAAGAGACGAACAATTTAAGCTTCTAAAAGGAAAGAAAGGTCATTACTGAAGCACTGATAAACCAAAGCTTTGAAATAGAAGAGGAGCAGATCCCTGTTCATTTGGTCAGTCTTAGAAAAATGATTCTGGAAATGTAAAGCTTATCAAATAAAGTAAACTTCAAGAATAAAAGTCATCAAGATGATTAAATATTGAGCAATGTTAATTTGCATGTTACCAAAAAATACTCAAAAAATTATCTCTGAAACACATTAGTTTACAGTTAAATAAAAAATGCAGAACAATGTATACACTGAAAATAGTGGGATTTAAAGCAATCATGTCTACTTCCTGATTAAGTCTGATCAGTACCTTTGAATATTTGAAAATAATTTGAAAAGGAGCACTGCGTCTTAATGTCATATAACATGCAGTGTCTTCAAGTATTGACTAGGTATAAATCTACTTGAAATAGATTCAGAAGATTCAGATTATAAGTGTATTCCCCAACTTTTGAGACCTAAACGTGCAAGGAAGATCTACATATTACATCTACAACCAACTGTTCTTCCTGGTTTTTTAAAAAATGTTTAAGATCTTTCCAACATTTCAGCTGTGAAAAGTTGTAATTAAATCATCTTTATAATAAAAGTACCATATTTTTCACACTATAAGACGCATTGGACCATAAGACGCACATTAGCTTTAGAGGAGGAAAACAAGAAAAAAAAATCTGCCTCTGCCTCCTAGCATCCATCTGGTATTCATCTGGCTAGCGTCCTTGCAGCAAACAGCAAACAGCCTGGTCAGCTTCAGCACATTATTGCAGCCCCAGCACGTGGCTTATCAGGGCTCCACTCCATTGCACCCACCACCTGTCAACTGAGCTGAGCTGCTGCCACAGCCGGGGAAAATTAGAGCCTTCGCTGCTGAGCAGCTGATTGGTGGTTGGATCGGCCTCCCGGAATACTGCCGATCAGCTGTTCTAGGCAACAGGCATCGCTGCCGCTGATCGCTGCCACTGATCACTGCCGTTCGCCGCTGCTGTTCACCTTCGCCGTCGCTGCCAAATGGTGGCAATTGGCGGTGGCAGCGGTGGCAATGCCCGCCGCCTAGAACAGCTGATCGGCGGTATTCTAGGAGGCCGATCCAACCGCCAATCAGCTGCTCAGCAGCGAAGGCTCCAGCGTTCCCTGGCGGCGGCAAACGGCAGCAGCAGTGACAGGTGGTGGCGGTAACAGTTCGCCACCACACCAACTCCCCTCCTCCCACCACAATTTTCGCTCTATAAGAAGCACAGACATTTCCACCCACTTTTGGGGTGGGGAAGTGTGTCTTATAATGCAAAAAATATGGTAGGTGTTCAAGTGAACAACCAAATATATAGTGTAATGTATATTCTTTGGGTGCATCAGAAAGAATAAGTGAAATAAAATCAACAATTGAGAGAATTTGTTTATTTGTGCCTTTGAGTCAGTTTTTAGGTCGTATTGGCTACCTGAATGAGTCCCTGCAGTTTTCTTGGCGAAGTTTTTCGGAAATGGTTTGCCATTGCATCTTTCCAAGAGCTGAGAGAATGATTGGCTCAAGGTCACCCAAGTGGCTCTGTGTTTAAGATGGAACTAGAATTCACAGTCTCCTGGTTTCTAGCCTGAAACTTTAATCACTATGCCAAACTGGCTCTGTATAAACAACAGAAAACATTGTGCATGTACTGTAAAATATGTCATATTGGGAAGATTAATTGCTTGATTTTGTCAAGTGATGTTATATGAAAATGTAAGGGTTTTGTAAAAGTAAATTTGGAACTTCTAGGGCAATGATGGCGAACCTTTTTTTCCTCGGGTGCCGAAAGGACGTGCGCACGTGCCCACACCCATAATTCAATGCCTGGGGAGGGTGAAAACGGCTGTCCCCGCCCCCCCGGAGGCCCTCTGGAGGCCAGAAACAGCCCAATTCCTGACTTCCGGTGGGCCTTTTGGGCCCGTTTTTCACCCTCCCCAGGCTCCAGAGGCTTCCCTGGAGCCTGGGAAGGGCGAAAACACCCTCCCTGCCCCCCCTGGAGGCAAAAAAAATGCCCTCCCAGAGCCTCCGTGTGAGCTGAAAATCAGCTGGCCGGCACGCACATGCGTGCTGGAGCTGAGCTAGGGCAACGGCTTGTGTGCCAGCAGATATGGCTCCGCATGCCACCTGTGGCACCCGTGCCATAGGTTCGCCATCACTGTTCTAGGGAGTGCCATGTTTATATCATTATAGTCTGTTACTGGTAGATAATGCAATGTGGCATCTTGCATAAATTAAAGTGGTTTGTAGAAATTCTACTTAGTCTGATATTCCGAAAAGAGCTAATTTCTTTCTGGAAAGTGTTAATTTGAAGAATAGGACTCACTAGACAACCTGTGACCTGTTGCATCATCTTTTCAGAGAATTTTCCTTACCAGATTCCTCCACACTTTCAATAAGGCATTGGAAATTATATAGAATTGGTTATAAAATAGGTGGATATATAAACATTTTAAATAAATAAACAGTGGTAGAGCTTCTAATGTTCTGGAAAAGTTCTTAAAAATTCAGCAAGATATTCAGAGATGTGTCTGCCTTGAGAATAGCCCATACTGAAGTCTATAGCACAATCAATCATCAGGAGCTGACTAGGGGAAATGTTTTGTGACATTTTGCTTTATGTCATAAATATTTTATGACAATTTTTATATTATAAATGTTTGATAAAATTTGCCAAATTTCAATTCCACAGGAGTCATGGGTTCCAGATGTTGATCACATTCTGTAAGTTAGCCCATTTGAGGTACTTTGGTTTAAAAATATTTGCCCTAGGATTCACTGTTTTGCCCAAATATAGGTTATAGACACTGTAAGGATCGCCTCTACGTCTAACTTAAGAAAGCGAGAACTTCTGAGCCAATGTAGTTCAAAAGGATCTTTTATTAAGCAGAAGTGAAAGCATTCCATTCAAAGCAACGTCTGAATACCCTTAGGCAAAGCAGGTAGAGTTAAAGCAGTAGAGACCCCTCCCATTAGCCAGAATGCAGATTCTAGCCAATACACAAGTGTGAAAATGTTTTCTTTATCAACTGCTCTGGGAACCGGATAAACATACATTTCTCTGACCATCTTCTGTTGAAGTGAAACATCCCACATTGCCCCTCATAAACCTTCTCCAAAAGTGAAGATATCTCAGGATGTTTGGCGCCTGGGCATGGATTGTAAATCGTCCATTGACACTGGCAATGCTAATAAATCAAACCCAAGACCCCCCCCTTCTCTCAACTGAATGGCACGATCACTCTTTGGGATCTGACAGACACAATACTTTTAATAGTATGTTGATTTTCATGGACTACTCTAGAAACCAACTTCATCTTGAATAGTCTTTATAGTCCAATGAAAGACAAAAGAGGCAATTCTGATTACAGCCTTACACCTGTATTGTATACAGGTATACCTGTATATCATATTGGCATGAACCTTTCATTATCCTTTGGCAATAGGAATATAATGATTTGGTCATAATTTAAAACAAACTTTTAAATAGGCTATTCTTTGATTAAACCATTGCAAATCAAGTTCTGAAGCTCCATTATATAACTGTTTTAAGACATATTGCCAGATGATTGTGGATAATCACACCATAAAGTCTAGAAGCCTTTTAGGAGAGAGCAAAAAATTTGGCAAAGTATTCTTAAAATTAGGAACATAATTGCTTTGAAAGCTTCTGATTAACGTCGTTACACTTGCAAATCTTGGCAAATAAAAATTCAATGCTGCTCCTTTGCATGATCACAAATGTGCTCAGGACAAACACAATAACATTTTCAAAAGCGTGCTATCATGTCATTTTAGCTCTAGAAATTTCATACCTCTGTCCATGCATTTCAGTTAAATTAATTAGCCATACCTTTTCCTAGCATATTCTACATCTCTACTTTGTAGTAAATTTCCTGTGCCTGCTGCCTCATTTTGTTTATATATCTAAATATTTTAGTACTTCAGAGTTCCCCAATAACTTGTTCACTTTCTAAAAGAAATAAATCAGTAAAATGGCATTTATGTGGTGTTATAACATATTAACTGCCTCTTATTCTATGAATCTTCACTGAGGTATACTATAAATATTGAACTGAATTTTTAATTGTTCATCTCATTTTTAAAAAGCAATCACTCCATAAACAATTGAAATACAGAACCAATCAAAATGACAAAAGTCAATGAAATGGTTCCCAAATCTGCATTTTGATCTAAGATAGCTTTTAAAAGTGTATAAATATAGAATCTACTTACAGGTCAGTAGAAAACCTGGCAGATGATTTATTAACTGCTATGGTTTAAAAAAGAAGAAGAATCATTCAGCTAATTTAGATAAAGGTATTTGATTCAGGCCAGTGTTTTTCAAACTTGGCAACTTTAAGATATATAGATTTCAACTTCCAGAATTCCCAAGCCAGCAGTTCTGAAAGTTGAAGTTCATACATCTTAAAGTTGCCTAGTTTGAAAAACACTGATTTAGACTGAACTGTGCTAGTCACCTCTCTTTTGCAGAATCAATCCAGCTATATTCATTCAATTAAGATATAAAAACTATTAACATATGTTTTTGGGATAGTAGTCTTGCCATCTTTTGATCATGGGACAAAACATGAAAAAAAAAACATTTCACAGAAGAGATCATTTGTTTTTCATCTTAGAAAAGAAAACCTACCTGCAAGAGAGGCCCAGCAGTTCAGACTTCCTATCTTGAATATTCATATTTAACAAGGGCATATTGGACAGCTTAAATTTTATGGGAGAAGAAGCACTGAGGTTAACCTACAATCCTTGAACTTATTTGTGTGATTAAGGCATGTTGTTGTTGTTATTGCTATCTATACATTAGAAGTGACTCTTTTGAATTGGGCCTTTAGAGTTACACAGAACATTAATTTGTACATATGGGCTGGGAAAATTTGACCCAGCATCCCTTGACCATAGCTAAGTTAGTATAGGTCACTTAGAATTGTAGTTTTAAGGATAGAATGGGCATCTTAATTTGGGCAATGAATTGATGTCAAAGGGAACATTTAAAAAACTGAAACGTCCTATGTTACCACTTGGAAAGACTTTCAGAGGCAAAATTCTGTAGCTGCCTTGATCCCCTCTTTCCCCTAAAATTCATAAAGGGAACTCCTTACAACTCAGAATACCCTATTCCTTCTCTCAATTTGTAGGACATCATATGAAAGCCCAATCTTGACTATATACAGTATGTCACAGAAGTGGGTACACCCCCTCACATTTTGTAAATATTTAAGTATATCTTTTCATGTGACAACACTGAAGAAATGACACTTGGCTACAATGTAAAGTAGTGAGTATACAGCTTGTATAACAGTGTAAATGTGCTGTCCCCTCAAAATAACACAACACACAGCCATTAATGTCTAAACTGCTGGCAACAAAAGTGAGTATACCGCTAAGTGATAATGTCCAAATGGGGCCCAAAGTGTCAATATTTTGTGTGGCCACCATTATATTCCAGCACTGCCTTAACCCTCTTGGGCATAGAGTTCACCAGAGCTTCACAGGTTGCCACTGGAGTCCTCTTCCACTCATCCATGATGACATCACGCAGCTGGTGGATGTTAGAGACCTTGCGCACCTCCACCTTCTGTTTCAGGATGCCCCACAGATGCTCAAAAGGGTTTAGGTCTTGGAGACATGCTTGGCCAGTCCCTCACCTTTACCCTCAGCTCCTTTAGCAAGGCAGTGGTCGTTTTGGAGGTGTG
>QLTV01002841.1:83005-115768 GCA_003457575.1 Thermophis baileyi | reverse complement strand
TCATCGGACCACAGGACATGGTTCCAGAAATCCATGTCCTTAGTCTGCTTGTCTGCAGCAAACCATTTGTGGGCTTTCTTGTGCATCATCTTTAGAAGAGGCTTCCTTCTGGGACAACAGCCCTGCAGACCAATTTGATGCAGCATGCGGCATATGGTCTGAGCACTGACAGGCTGACCCCTCACCCCTTCAACCTCTGAGCAATGCTGGCAGCACTCATACGTCTATTTCCCAAAGCCAACCTCTGGATATGACGCTGAGCACGGGCACTCAACTTCTTTGGTCGACCATGGCGAGGCCTGTTCTGAGTGGAACCTGTCCTGTTAAACCACTGTATGGTCTTGGCCACCATGCTGCAGCTCAGTTTCAGGGTCTTGGCAATCTTCTTATAGCCTAGGCCCATGATGGCGAACCAATGGCACACGTGCCACAGGTGGCATGCGGAGCCATGTCGCCTGGCATGCACGGCGGCGCCCATTCCTCTTCTGGGTTTCCGGCGCACGCATGCGCACTGGCCAGCTAGTCTTCTGGTTACTGGCGCGCATGTGCGCGTGACAATCAGCAGGCCTTCATGCATGTGACTGTATAGCTGATTGTTGCGCACACATGCGTGCCTGTAACCAGAAGACTAGCTGGCCGGTGCGAATGCGTTCACCGGAAACCGGAAGTTTATTTCCCGGCGCGCGCATGCCCACTGGGCAGCTCCTCTTAGCGCGCGTGCGCATCGGCCATGCCATCGATGCCTGCTGCCCAGGATCCACGTTGGAGGCCCTTCGCACCAGCAAAGCAGCGCTGCCTCTTTGCCTGCGCTGCTGCCTCTTTGAGGCAGCGGTGGCTCCTCCTCCTCCTGCCAGTCTCGCTGTAAACCTCGGGGTTTGCCTTAAAGGGGGGTGGGAGAAAGGTCCTTGGGGGGGACCCTCTTTGCAGAGGCAGCGGCAGCTCCTCCTCCTCCTCCTGCCAGCCTCGCTGTAAACCTCGGGGTTTGCCTTACGGGGGGGGGGGAAGAGAAAGGTCCTGGTCGGGGGGGGAATGTCTGTGGTGCCAGTGACTGCAGCCACGCTCTGGAGAAGCCCCAGAGCGCCAATCAGCTGTGTGCATGGCGGCAGCCAGTGCAAGAGAAGCAGGACGCCAGACGTTCAGCTCTGCAGCCCCGTGGAGCCGGTCGGGCGATTTCTGGCATGCTGGTGAGGCACGGGGCTTGCCTACATAACTTTGCCAGCGCTGCTGCCTCTTTGCCAGCGCAAACGACCTGTCGCCGCTGCCTCTTTGCAGAAGCAGTGGCAAAGTTATGTAGGCAAGCCCCACGCCCCGCCGGCGCAGGCCATGCCGGAAATCGCCTGACTGGCTCCATGGGGATGCAGAGCTGAGCGTCTGGCGTCCTGTTTCTCTTGTGCTGCCCGCCGCCATGCACACAGCTGATCGGCGCTCCAACGGGGCTTCTCCGAAGCGTGGCTGCAGTTGCTGGCACCACGGATGTTCCCCCCCAGGACCTTTTTTCTCCCATAAGGCAAACCCCGAGGTTTACAGCGAGGCTGGAAGGAGGAGCCGCTGCCTCTTAGCTGGCACGAACAGCCTGCTGCCACCCTCTCTGCCCCGCCAGCTGCTCCTGCCACTGCCAGGGAAGTGACAGCACGAGAACCACCATCGCCAGGGGTGAGGGGGTGGTGGTGGCAAGGACGGGCGGGCTGGGGCTTCCCTGTCTCCCCGTCCGAGCAGGCTGCTTACACGGCCCCAGGCCTCCAGCAGGGAGGGAAGGAAGCTTCTTCTTTAAAAGAGGAGGGGGGGTTCTCCTCCAAGCAGCCTCGCCTCCCCCTTGTCCCCCTCCTCTTTTAAAGGACCACGCGCCACCAAGAGCAACTTTCCAAGCTGGGGGAGATGCTTTTCCAAGCCAGGGGGGACACCCCTGCCTGGGGGGAGGGTGATGNGGGAGCCCCCCCGGCCTGGGGGGGGGGTGATGTGGGGGGGGTGTTGCCCCCTCCCAGGCAGGGAGTTGCTGGTGCGGATCTGCCTTGGCCACTGGTGCTTTGGCTTTGCCAGGTTCCTCTGGAGAGCTGGTGAGCAGAGGAGCATGCGCGGCTCTAGACCCATCACCCCGGCCAGGAACTTTTCTGGACTTCGGGTGTGCTGGGGGGGCGGAGGGAGGGGGGACCATCTCTGGGGCTGGGGAGCTTCAGGGACGACAGGGGCTCATGGAAGAGGAGTGAGGGCCAGGACCCCTCCTTTCCTCTTGTCCTCCCAGGAAGCCATCCTGCCAGGCGCAGCATCCTGCCCCCTTGCCAAGGGGGATGGCGCTGGCATTGGGATGTTCTGGTCCAAAAGGGCCGGGGGAGAGGAGATGAGCTGCAGCCCCTCACTTCGACCGGGGAGGGGGCGGTGTTTGAAGGGGAGTCGGGCAGGACTTGCTTCAGGATTGATCCCAAAGGTAAGCGGTAAGAGGCACGCCGGCCAGGAAGCAATCATGCTCCCTTGGAAGAAGTGGCGGGAGAGGGTTGCACCAACCTTTCCAGCCTCGCGCTCCGGGCAGTGTCCACCATGGCTGGCTGGACGCTACCCAGAGCGCGAGGCTGGCAGGAGGAGTTGCCACAGCAGGCCATTCGCACCAGCAAAGTTTGGTGCAGGTGGCTTTCGAGGCCCAAAATGGGGCACGGCGGGGCACATGCGTGAGGATGCGCACATGCGCAGTGCAGGGCGCATGCATGGGTGACCATGGGGGGGGTCGTGCGCACATGCGCAGATGAGGGCGTGCATTGCATTATGGGTGCCGGCACATGCATGCGCTGTCTCGCACACGCACACACACTTTTGGCACGCAAGGACAAAAAGGTTCGCCATCACTGGCCTAGGCCATCTTTATGTAGAGCAACAATTCATTTTTTCAGATCCTCAGAGAGTTCATTGCCATGAGGTGCCATGTTGAACTTCCAGTGACCAGTATGAGAGAGTGAGAATGATAACACCAAATTTAACACACCCACCCCCCTTCACACCTGAGACCTTGTACTACTAATGTGTCACATGACACCAGGGAGGGAAAATGGCTACTTGGGCCCCATTTGGACATTATCACTTAGGGGTGTACTCACTTTTGTTGCCAGCAGTTTAGACATTAATGGCTGTGTGTTGTGTTATTTTCAGGGGACAGCACATTTACACTGTTATACAAGCTGTATACTCACTACATTGTAGCCAAGTGTCATTTCTTCAGTGTTGTTACATGAAAAGATAATACTTAAATATTTACAAAATGTGAGGGGGTGTACTCACTTCTGTGACATACTGTAGGTCAGTGGTGGCGAACCTTTTTTGGCTCAGGTGCCAAAAGGGTGCGCGGGATAGCGCACGTGCGCGTGCCCACACCCATAATGCAATGTCCTCCCCCCATGCATGCACACAACCCCTGCGCTGCCCCCTGTGCATGCGCACAACCCCCACGCTGCCCCCTCCAACGCATGCACACAGGCCTCACTGAAGCCTCCAGACTTCTGGTTGGCCCATTGGACTGTTTTTTGCTCTCCCCAGGCTTCAGGAGGCTTTCCTGAACCCTGGGGACGGCAAAAAAAGCCCAACGGGCCAACCGGAAGTTCATTTCCGAAGTTCTGGTTGGCCCGTTGGGCCGTTTTTCACTGTCCCCAGGCTTCAGGAGGCTTTCCTGAAGCCTGGGGAGAGCGAAAATCGCCAAAAAGAAGGCCAAAAATCAGCTGGCCAGCGCGTGCATGCGCACTGGAGCTGACATAGGGCAACACCTCGTGTGCCCTCAGATATGGCTCCACGTGCCACCTGTGGCACGCGTGCCATAGATTCACCATCACTGATATAGGTCATAGGTCCATGTTCCACAGGATCAGTTACCCACATTTCACTCTGAAACAGCTTAAGACTGTAGCTTTCCTTAATATGATAACATTTTTACTTAGATCTTCAGATTGTAAATTATTTGAAGAAGTTTCAGTTGCTCTTGTCTTGTCATTTCATGGTAAGAATTTTATATTGCATTTAGGGAAATGAGCTAGCAATGTTTATTTTCCACGAGTTTCAATTAAGAGAAAATCCCTGTGCATTTTCAATCCAATACAGAAATGGTGAGCAGTCCATTCCTTCTTCTAATCATACTAGTGTTGGAAAAAATATCTAGTTCCAAGACAGGAGAAAGGTTCTGGAGATAAAATGGAGGCTGATTGGAAAGAAAGGTTCCCTTTATTGATGAAGCAGAACCAGCAACCACATGTGATTCTGGGCAGCTGACAAAATGGAGTTGAGAGTGGGTGGGTTTTTATACCTTCTTTGGGCTTTGTATTTGAGCTTCCTGTTCCTGTGCAAGAACATGTCCTTTAATATTCTATTGGCTGTTGTCAGATTCCTATGGGATCATGGCTGGCAAAAGGGGAAATGCAAATCCTAGGTGCTTGTCTGAGCTAATTTTGTCAACCTTTTGTTTGTTGCTTATCTGAGTTTCTGTCTTGACCCAGTCTTTCTGAATGGATTACCAAATCTGCATTTCTAAAAGCTGGCCTCCTCAGTTTCTACTTGGGGGCAGGGAAACTGGGGCTGGTTTCTGCCTCCCTTAAGATTTTTTTCCATTTCTTCTTTAAGGGAAATATTCTATCCTGCCTTTTTTTAATATTTCCCAAAATATTTCATTCTTCTGGGGTGGGGGGCTTCCCACAATAGTGATATACGCTAATTGCAATGATAGTCTCCTCGGTTAGAACATAGTTATTTGCAGCAGGAAGCTATAAAAAAACGTTGTTAGTGGAGAATGCCAATTTCTGTTGTAAACAGAGGTATTTTGTAATATCAATTATCAAGACAGCTAAGACTTGAGGAAACCATTCTGTGCCCCTGTATTAACTTGAATAGATAAAGGTAATGTCTGAAAGAAACTTTCTACTATCCAGAGCACTTGAGACTCACAATCTGATAGTGGGTACTGGACAGAGAAATACATAATTTTATGACTAGTGTTGGGGGAACCTTTCACTGAATTGTTATTAAGTGTAAAAAAGGAGGGATAGAAATTTTAAAAATCTCATTAATTTGAGTCTAAAAGTATATTTGACCCAGCTTTACTTTGGCTATTTATTAATACCATATTTCAAAATTGATATAACAATTCTAGAATCAATAATTTATTTACCTACATTTTATTATAATTTAAAAGCTCCACTACTAGCTGTTCTGACACTCTCCTGGCAAAACAAACAAAAGGATTTTTTTCTCTCAAAGATTTTTGCATCATCTTCCTACTCCATTCTAGGAATACAAAAAAGAAAAGAAAAGAAAAGAAAAGAAACCATGGAAAGATGTTCATAACATTATTGATTTGCATAAATGGTCAATGCATACTGATTTGATGTCACCTGGAACAGTTGCAGGATTATTTATATAGGAGCTCATTAATTTGTGGAATTCATTAGCACAAGTTCTAGTAAATTGAATAGCTTTGAAAGAGAAAAGAATAGATCTATAAAGGACTAAATCTTGAAGACTTTGCCTTACCTCTGTGTTGGATATATGTCTCCAATTGCCGGGGATCAGTGGTGGGAAATAGATATGTTTCCATCTTTTGCTGCTGAGCACCACAGAGTCATCTGGAAAGCCATTGTAAGAAACAAAATTCTGAGTTTTGATCAGAACCAACAAGGCTGCTGTTATATATGGTGTCTTAGTTGTGGTGGCCTTTGGGGAGTTCTATAAGTAATTCATTGTTGGAAGAAATGTCTATCTGGGTTCAGTTCCAAGTGGGGAGAAAGACACTGGAAACATGGAGACTGCTTGGAAAGATGGTTTAATAGTGGACAGGACCACATGAGTTTTTTGGGTCCTGGACAAAAATGAGCACATGGAAGAGATATATATATATATATATTTATACCCTCTTTTGGGCCCCGCCTTAGAGCTTCCTGTTCCTGTGAAAGAAATGTATTCGGATTGGTTGTCAGACTCCCATGGGGCCATGCAGGGGTAACTTTGTAGGTTGTCTTGAGTCCCAGGCTTGGTTGAATCTTGCTGGGTGATATAATCTTCCCAGGTGCCATGTGGTGAGATGGGTAGAGGGCTAATCCTATTATGTCCTGAGGGTGAAGGTCTTTTGTGTTGTAGATAAGCTGGCCCAGCCTTTTGTCTTGTAGATAGGATGGCCCAGTCTTTCTGGGGCTATTAACAAAGGTGGGGGCTGCTTTCTAAGAACATGTATATCCTTTTCTCATCCAGGGAGATACAATATTCTGCCTTTTTAATATTTTCTAGAATATTTCATTCTTCTAGAACCATGATGGTGAACCTATGGCATGCGTGCCAGAGGTGGCACGCAGCGCCCTCTCTGATGGCAAGCGAGCCATCGCCCCAGGTCAGCTCCACTGCACATGCGCGCACCTCCCGCCGGCCAGCTGATTTTTGGGTCTCTACCGTGCATGTGTGGGGCGGGGCACATGGGGGGCATGCACTTTTGGCATGCGACAACAAAAATGTTAGCCATCACTGTTCTAGGAGAAGGGTGGGTGCTAACTTTCTACATCATTTTGTAATTACTATGTGAACAAAAATTCCTGTGAAATTATTTCAAAATACAATAAATTAGCACCAGAAAAAATATTTACATTTTAAAAAGTTAACAATCAACCACCAGCATAAAAATAAGTAATTTTTATGAATGTATATGGCAAAGCTTATGTTTTTATTCTGGTTAAATTTCATCAGACTGTACAGTCTCAAAACTGCAATTTAGATCTCTAATTTTTAATCCTCCATACTCAAAACACTGGCTTTTAAAATCTCAGCTCAGAATTATTTTGCTATTATCTGATTTTATGCCATCAGTTGTAAATCTTGATGCTCTATTATCTTTGCTTACCATCCTGTTTTTTATGTAATATATAACTGTCTGATTGGATAGTGCACAAAACATTTTTAAAAACTGGTAATTACATTTAATTTAAATAAAACACACTGACTCAGACCTGAAACTGATAAAAGTTTTGAAGTCAAAATGTTTAATTTTTTAATAGTAATTTTATTATAGATTACAATTACAACAGTAAAAACTAACACAGTACAAAGTATAAAAAAGAAAAATAGAAGGTGTAGAAAAAATAAGAATATAGTAAAGAAAAAGAAAAGAAATATATGAAATAGTGACTTCCCACCTTCATCACAAGTATGAACTGATTTTACCACTTTCTCTTAAAATACACCAAGTGATCGCTTCTTCCCAGATCCCATTTCTTATAGAGTCTATAGGCCAGTGATGGCAAACCTTTCTGGCACAGAGTTCCCAAACCAGAATGTGCGTGCAAGTGTGTGCATGTGCACGTGCCGGAGCACCAGAAACCCGAAGACCAGCTGGCTGGCGCATGCATGCCTGTTTTTGGGCCATTTTTCAGGAAGTTTTCCGGGATGTTTTCCGGCCGTTTTTCAAGCCGTTTTCTGGGCCGTTTTCAGGTCATTTTCTGGGAAGTTTTCAGGCCATTTTTCGGGCCGTTTTCAGGGCCGTTTTTCAGGCTGTTTTCAGGCCATTTCTGGGCTGTTTTCAGGCTGTTTTCAGGCCATTTTCGGGCCATTTTTGGGCCATTTTTGGGTTGAAAACAGCCCAAAAAACGGCCTGAAAATGGCCCGAAAAACAGCCCAAAAAATGGCCTGAAAAACCAGGCCATTTTCCAGGCCGTTTCTGGGCCTTTCTTCAGGCCGTTTTCCAGGCCCTTTTCAGGCTGTTTTCTGGGCCATTTTCAGGTTGTTTTCAGGCCGTTTTCTGGGACATTTTCAGGCTGTTTTGGGGCCATTTTCAGGCTGATTTTCAGGCCATTTTTGGGTTGAAAATCAGCCTGAAAATGGCCCAAAAATGGCCTGAAAACGGCCCAGGAAAACGACCCAGAAAATGGCCTGAAAATCAGCCTGAAAACAGCTCAAAAATGGCTGGAAAACAGCCCGGAAAATGGCCTGAAAACAGCCCCAAAATGGCTGGAAAACAGCCTGAAAATGGCCCGAAAAACAGCCTGGAATGCCTTGAAAAAAGGCCTGGAAATGGCCTGGTTTTTGGCCATTTTCCGGCACTCCGGCACCCACGAAAAGCAGCTGGCCGGCGCGCATGTGCGCCCCGGAAACCAAAGCAGCTGGCGATGGCGCACGTGCCCACAGAGAGGGCTCTGCATGCCACCTCTGGCACACATGCCATAGATTCGCCATCACGGCTATAGGCTATAGTGCAGACACTATTAAAACTAATTTCTGAGACCATTGTTCAAAAATATACTTCAGTATATCCAACTTTAACATATTTTGCTTCATTCTATAATTGTGAGTTGAGTTTGAGTGTTCTTCACCTTTAATTATAATCTTTAGTTCCTCTAGTTCCCTCTAGTGTCCAATTTAAAGTCTTATGCATTTTTTTTTAAAAAAAATTCAAAACGCATAATCCCATGGGTAGCACTTTTTATCATTAGTTCCAAAATCTTCTTTCAAATTTACCTGGACCCTTAGTCGATTTGTAACTTTCTAAAATCAAATTTTCAATTGCACCTTTGCTGTTTATTTTTTCAAAACTTGTATTTAAAACTTCTTTCACTAAAGATTGAAGGAAACTCACCTGGTGCATAAAACATGTTGATCCAAAGGCTCTTACTAACTGAGAAGTAGTTAACAAGCAATTTTTGAAAGGATTAAAAAAGAAATATGCAAAAATAGTGTCCTTTTAAAGGTGCTGAATACAGTTTGAGCAAGATGGTTTTTCCTTTGTCTACCAGACTTCTAAACCTGCCAGAGACTGCTATCTTGCAATCTGCTTCTGAGGAGTAGCCATCTGGAGCACTTATGGGCAATCTCCTCTACTTATCTGGAGAGGAATTATTGAAAACCCAGTCTATCCACTGCCTCTTCATTCTTCTGTGGATCTCAGGTCCATTTTTTCTGAAGAGCCATCTTCAGTCTGCCATTTCTTCCCTGGAAGTCTTAACTGAATAATTCTAGATCTCACTAACATTAGAAAAAGTATTTTCAACTATAAAAAGGCAGTTAGTGAGCTCTATTTGCCATTGGAACATACCTGGGGAAATTAGAACAGAATATGAAATAAAATTTGGATGAAATATTTGAATTTCAAAACATTTTATAAATGTTTAAAATAGTATTTTCTTTTTTAAGGAAATATGATTATAAATGTTCAGAAGTACATGTAGATTAAATCAAGGGAAAAATTCAGTTTATCAGTCTGACAGATACTGTTAAAATCTAATTGATTATATTCCATCAAGACCTTTTTTACTACCAGCAATCATATGTTCTCCATGATGTCAATATTTATCAGTCCTCAGAAAATTATTTTGCTGAAGCTTGTTTTTTAATTGGAAGGATATTTCTAGTGTTGGCCATAGGAACCTACTACCCAGAGCTAAGGGAAAGTTGGAGGAACATTTTCTTTGTGAAGTACAATAATAACTTTCAATCTATAATATGCCTAGTAATTATCAATCTTTGCTCTATTTCCATTGTTAAATCATTTTTTCAATAGAAAATAACTTGAATTGTTATTATATGTCAGTCCAATTCTTTCTATAGAAATTGAAATCCCCTGCTGAACAATGCCTATAATACAAACAGCCAAAATGGCACAAAATAGTGGATAAAACTCTTGAGTTTTTCTGAATTCTTCAATAGCCAACAGATTACAAAAAGTGGGAAATGGGGACATAAGGAAATTCATAACAAGTCCAGATGTTTCCTGATATCTGCAATGCAAAATCAGTCTCAAAATGGAGATTATAGAATAAATGTATTTGGTAGCATATTATTGTTAATTTTCATCTAGCTCTCAGGGAGAAAAAAAAACCTGGTTTACTTTTATAAGAGCTGAGGTGGCGCAGTGGTTAGAGTGCAGTACTGCAGGCTACTTCAGCTGACTGCTGGCTGCAGTTCGGCAGTTCAAATCTCACCGGCTCAAGGTTGACTCAGCCTTCCATCCTTCCGAGGTGGGTAAAATGAGGACCCAGATTGTTGGGGGCAATATGCTGACTCTGTGAACCGCTTAGAGAGGGCTGTAAAGCACTATAAAGCGGTATATAAGTCTAAGTGCTATTGCTATTGCTACTTCCACAACTCAGAAAATACAAAGGCTGATAGTTCTTAATTTGTGCCTTGTCCATGGGGACATAAGAGCAGAAATAAACATTTGAAGTCTGTATATTAGCAAAGCTGGGAGAAATATTATGTGGTTAAATCAAATTGGATACTGGTTGAACGGCTTGCAATCTCAAATTACTTTGCCCTGGGTTGTTGAAAACCTATTTCTTTGGAGATGCCATTTTCTCTGTTTTATAAAAAAAAAAAAAAAAAAAACTATCATAAGAGCTCAGGTTTGGGGTTGCACTGGTTAGGACCAGCCAACGTGGAATTAATTAATTTGCAGAATTCATATATTTTCATTTCATAAAATAAAATGTGATTGTATTTTTTCCCCTATGGAATGTAGGTCAAACAGACAAATGTCAGTCTTAAGTGAAAAGCTTATAAGCTCTGTAAAGAGTATATTTAGAGTTCTGCTGTCACATAATAAAGAAGTTTATTTATTTCATACTTTTTATTATTTATTTCTATTCCAGTGAAGATCTCTTTATTTGAGTTATTGTCTAAATTAAATTCCCATCTTGTTACTTTTTCTTTATAGATTGGCAGATTGCTACTCTTTCTATGCTGTTGGGTGGTGCCGCCATAATTCTTATAGCTTTTTTGGTTGGACTAATTTCTATTTGTGTGGGATCACGGAGGAGGTTCTACAGGCCTGTTGCTGTCATGCTGTTTGCAGCAGGTAAGTTAACTGCTGCTCTGAAATATGTACAACATTAGATAGCTGTTACTTTCTCAAGAGTAAAGATAAAACATCTCTCATAATCCAAAAATAATTTCTTCATTTCAGATTGTTCAGTTTTTGTTTGGCCAAGAAATCCCAAGATTTTCCTTCCAGGCCAACTCTTTCTACCATTTAAAGTTTGAAGAGCATTCTTTATCAGCAGGCCAAAATCCCAGTGGCAACTAAATGGAGTGCTTCAGCACCTATTTTTTCATCCCTTCAATCTTAAGCATTACAAGAAATAAAGCACACATTGTTACTTGATAATAGTAGTGTCTTATCTCCTCTGGCATTGCTTCCTTGACATTTTAAAAACACATTGTAAGTTATTATAACAGATACCATTTCAGGTCTTTGTAGAAACTTAAGGGACTTTATCGTTCAAGGTACAGTGTCAGTGTTTTTTAGCATTAGTTTTGGAAATCATTCATATAAAAATAAATAGGATTAAACTCAAATGTGTTTATATATTTATGCTCCACAGAAAGCCTTACTTTCATTGCGTCAGCCTTTTGTTATTTATTTCAATAGCCTTCATAGTGTATAAATCCCTTATTTTTCAAAGGAAAGGGATTATATGAAGAAATTATTTTTAAGGCTCATATGAAAATTCAAGGATGTTCTTTAGTGGAATATACTGTATAACAAAATCACCATTTGATATGGATTTGAATATCCATCAAGTTAGCTAGTAATAGTTTTCCCTTCCTTCTTGCTAAGTTTTCTAGCTGCAGCTTCCTTTCTGTCAATCATGTTTTTGCTGGCACTGAAATAGTAAGCTTGTCTGATATACCATAATAGAGAGAATGACAGAACTATCTAGTCTGCTAGATGGATTTTTAAAAATCAATTTAAAAGGATGTAGAATCCAGATTCTTAGTATTTCAAGGATGAATATAATTATAAGGAAAAGAATCCTACTGCCCTCTTCAGTTTCCATTATTTTAGTTAGATTGTTTTAGAGGGAAAGGAATACATTAAGGTATTGTTATATTAAAGCTGTACCTTTCTAATTTTCAAAACTATTTGCAAGGATTGTTTTGATCTTTGTTCCATTCACTGGAAAAAAAGAGGAAGAATTGTTTATTGAAAACATATTTTATTTTAGTTGTTTTACTTAAACATTTATAGTTCTTCAGCTGCTTTCATTCAAGCCGTTGCATCTCATGTGCTTTGAAAAAAGCTTCAGTTATCTGACAGAACAAGGAGCATGAGAATAGCAATAGCAATAGCAGTTAGACTTATATACCGCTTCATAGTGCTTTACAGCCCTCTCTAAGCAGTTCACAGAGTCAGCATATTGCCCCCAACAATCTGGGTCCTCATTTTACCCACCTCAGAAGGATGGAAGGCTGAGTCAACCTTGAGCCTGGTGAGATTTGAACTGCCGAACTGCAGCTAGCAGTCAGCTGAAGTAGCCTGCAGTGCTGCACTCTAACCACTGCGCCACCTCGGCTCATAAAAAGAGAAGGATTATACTAGAGCAGGGGTGTCAAACTGGTGACCCGTGGGCCAGATGCATCATGCACAGGCTATGCCTACCCTGGCTCCGCAAAGGTAAAAAATGTCATGATACATTGTGATACATCACGTGACACGATCGAGTTTGATTGATAACACAAATAATTCTAAACATTCAACAACTATAAAACTTGTAATAAACAATGCTGCAGAAGCTAGAAAAGAAAATAAACCATTTAGTATCACATATTTGTTAAGAGTGAAAAGTGTGAAAGAGAAATTGATTCAGTGATGCCAAGAATATATCAGAAGTTAGATTGCTATTTTCTCTTGGTTTAGAAGTCCTACAGAAATAAATGAGACTGCCATTGACAATAGAAATTTGTTAACAATAAAAAAATGCTTCAGTGCCTTGAGATAATTGGGTTTTTGCTAATAAATAAGAATGGATTTTTTTCAAAATGTTTATTCAAATGTCTAAATTTACATTTACCATCAAAGTGTTAGTATAAACCTAGAAGTTCAGGAATCCCTCCAATAAACTAACTTTCATTACACAAAGGCTACATTTTATAATCAAGAGAATAAAATGTTTTCTCCTGCAAAAAAACTGTCTAGAAAAAAAAAGAATATACATTTGTGTATTGTGATGTTTTAGAAAAAATAACTGACTGACTATTGCTGTGAAGAAAATGAAATGAATTGCAGATATAGAATTAAATAATTTGAAAAGACAATTTAAGTCATTAATTCCCTATTCAGTGCAGGGATCAAAATTACCGTATTTTTTGGACTATAAGATGCACCGGTGTATAAGATGCACCAAGATTTCGAAGAGGTAAGTAAGGAAAAAAAGTTTTTGTCCTCCCCGGCCCCCAGGAGCACTCTGCAGGCCTTCCAAACCCTCTGCATGCCCCATTTTTTACAAAAATGGGCCTGTTTTTCACCCATTTTTGTGAAAAATGAGGTGCGCAGAGGGTTTGGGAGGCCTGCAGAGTGCTTCTGGGGGCTGGGGGAAGGCAAAACTGCCCCCGTTTTTGTGAAAAATGGGCCGTGCTGCACAAGACACTTTCCCAGCAAGAGCAGCGGTGGAGAGAAAACAGCTGCCGACCCAGAGAACATGTGGCTCAATGTGCTCTCCGGGTCAGTGGCTGCTTCTCTCCACTGCTGCTCTTGCTGGGAGAGCATCTTTTGCAGCAAAGTGAGGCTCGGGCACTCGGGGAGATGTGTTCTCCCGAGACAATGGCCCGACCCGGCTGCTTCTCTCCGTTCCAGCGCTTTACGGATGGGACAGTAAGGTAAGAACCTTACCCAAACCGCTTTAGCCCACCTGCGCCCATGTGGCCCCCAAGCCCCCACTTCCCCCCCCGCCCGTGCTGCCACCCCAGCGGCACTTTGGCCAAGCACGGCAGGCCACAGGCCAGGTAAATTGCTTCAGCCCAGGGGGAGGGTGTAGTTTGAGGCCAGGGCAGGGTTCTCTAGGCGAGCGTGGGCAGTAAGCGTAGATTTCCTGGGGGGAATGCATTCAATGGCCCCGGGGGTGAGATGTAAGTAAAACAGAAACTTACCTAACTAGGGAGTGGAGAAGACTTAGGTTGGGAGCGAGGAAGCCGGAGAGCAGCTTGACCGTGGGCGCCACATGGTCTAGGCTTGGGCCTAGGCGAGCTGTGATGGCTGGGGAGCCAGGAAAGCAGGTGAGCCAGTGAGAGAACCAGAGAGGGCCTAGGTGATCTGCGACAGCTGGGGAGCCAGGAAAGCGGGCGAGGGAACAGGCTGGGCCATGGGTGCCACGTGGGAAGGCAGGTAAGATGGCTGGTCCGCAGAGACTTTGTGGTCAACGCAAGCAAGGAGCCAAACAAGCAACATGTCAGGCCTGGAAGCCATCTTTTATGTTGGGCCTTCAGGCCTGCCACATTTTCTATTGTGGGAAAATGGGAGGGGGGATTATATGGAGTATGGGAGATATATAGTCAAAATAACATTCCTTTCTCAGAGAGTCAAGGACATCTTGCCCTGACACCTGGAGTCGGATGACTGGGAGGCATCTCCAGTTGGGACGGTGTCTGATTGGGCCATGTGATGGACATGTGGGTGCTGGGTAGGGACTTGAACTTTCATTTCGGTGGGGAAAACCTGGAAATCTTCAGATTCGGTTTTTGCCCAAATGTGCCAATATGACATCTCTAACAAAATGGAACTTTGAGGAATTTCGAGCCTCGGAGTCTTATTTCATTTCATTTCGAGCCTCGGAGTCTTATTTCATTTTAATGTCAGTGTTACATGGAACCCTGACATTAACCCGAATCCCTTTTAAAAAACTCAAGCAGCTCCCCTGAACTCCAGGGTGCTGTCTAGGGTCCTGAGCCCCAAGCGTCGACCCGAATTGGGGCAACGCGAAGACTCAGGGAAGATGGAGGAGGACAAGAAGACCATGGAGGGAGCAGCAGGGAATGGTTCAGCAACCCATGTCGAGACCATCTACTCCCCTTCCCAAGCCATGGTGGAAGCTATAAAAGCCGCAGAAGCTGAGCACCAACTGGGTGCCTGATGCAAAGAGCCAACGCCTGAGCGGAGTTCGCAGCCGGACCTGGCCCTGCAAGATGAAGCCATGGGAGTCACCCCACTCCAGGAGTTGCTGTTGGAACTACGAATGGGTGCGGAACAAGCCTTGACCCTCGAGTGGAGAGTACCAAAGCAAACATGCCGCAGGCGTTCTGGAGAATGGGGGTCCCAGCCACCGTCATGCAGCCAGTCGCTGGGTGGCCTCCCGGACCAATTTGGCTAGCTCAGCGTGGGCAGCGCTACTCAACCCCTCGGGATCAAGCAGCCCAGGTGGACCTGACACAGCCGATGTTCACCTTCCTGGGCCAAGAGGTTACAGTGCAACTGAGCGGAGCATCAGCCTCCTTCCACTCGGTGCGGAGCGGCTTGGCCCATAGACTCACTCCTCAGACTGGACCAGCTGTGGGCACAGTAAATACGGGGGTACAGATGACCCAACAACCTAGCCTGCTGAACCAGCCCAACCAAGGAATACCGGGACCACAACCAGGCTTCTGGGGTTTTACCGCCCCACAGCAGCAACAGGACTGCTGCCAGTGGGCCAAATCCCTCCTGGGTGGGCATACTATCCCGGCCAAGGATGGGTGCAATACCAATGGATGCCGGCTCCGGTCCCGCAACCGATGCCTTTCCAACATCTTGGGCTCTTCCAGCCACCAGTTATTGCTCCGCAACAGGCTCCAGTCCAATTACAGCCTCAGCTTCATCCCCAAGCCGTAATCCCACAACAGGCGCTGGCCCAGCAGCAGGTCCCTGCAGTCCAGCAACAGGTCCCAGCCCTGCAGCAGCTGCCCGGCCAGCAACCTGCTCAAGATCAGCAGCACATCCCGCCAGCCCCCCCCCACGTTTCCGAGTGACGTTTGACGGGACCTCAGGGAGGATAGCCTATTTTCTCAGCCGAGTCTGGGCCCACATCGATCAGTATGGACACCAGTACCCATCCGATCGGGAATTGATCTCGGCCATTGCGGACGGCATGAACGAAGGGGAAGCGGCGGAATGGATAGCTGAACTCCATGACGAAGAAGCCCCTGAGCTGGAAGATGCCAACGAATTCATCCAGCTGATGCGGGCTCGATTCAAAAACGTGGCCCATCGAGTAGAAGCCGAAACACAAATCCAGATGCTGAAGCAAACCATCCGGCCCCCGAAAGAATTAATTTGGGAGTTTTGGAGACTGGCTGGGAAACTAAGGGACTGGCCGGAGCGCCTACTAATACATCACTTTAAGGAGGTCCTCGACCCAGAGCTCAGGCAAGCCTGCGGCATCAGGGGGGTACCGGACCACATACAAGCCTGGTACAATACAGCTGTTGCCTTGGATCTGGAAATCTACCCCCACAGGAAACCAATTGCGGACAAGCCAGTGAGAAGGCCCCTGGGACGCCGAGACCAAGTGAAAAAAACTGAAGCTCCAGCTCCCACACTGTCTGGAACTGTCAAATGCTACTGGTGGGGTCAATATAGGCACTGGGCATCCGACTGCTTGGCTCCGGCCCCTGTCCCCCAAGCCCGGCCTCCAACTGCGGCTGGGACGAGGAGAACCCCACGAAAGCTGCCCAATAAAGGACGACTCACCAAGCAAGCTCTTGAAGTTCCACTCCTTCCAAGTGAAGCCGAGGGAACTCCAGCCAGCGAAAAACCTCCAACCCCGGCGGGGGAAGGCAGCGGTGATGATGACCCGATGGTGAGTGCAGCCATCTGGCCATTTACTATCAAAACTAAGATAGTAGTGCCAGAAACGGGGGTCCAAGGGGAAGTATAGGCCATCATAGACACGGGCTGTGTTGTGTCCTAGCACGGCAAGCCCTACGAAATGATGCACACACACTGTTTGCAAAATAATACCCTTTTACTACTAATAAAGGATTCTTAGTAGCTAGATTTTAAAGTCCTTAAATAGCAAGAAAGTCCGTCATGCCAAAAGTCCGGTATAAAGTTGGCCAGAATTCAAACCCCCAAAGTAAACAGGCAATTAGTTCCTCCATTATCAGTAACTCACAGAAGTTGGCAAAAAGCCTGGAATGAATTAGCTCAGCAACTGAAAGTCCAGAAATCAAAGCCGTAGAAATCCCAAGAGCAGCAAGACATGGTCAGAGAAAATGCAACAAGTTGTTTCCAGCGTCGGCTTCAGCATGCTGAAGCCTTAAATAGCCCGGAATGAATTAGTTCAGCAACTGAAAGTCCAGAAATCAAAGCCGTAGAAATCCCAAGAGCAACAAGACGTGGTCAGAGAAAATGCAACAAGTTGTTTCCAGCGCCGGCTTCAGCGTGCTCAAGCCTTAAATAGCCTTAGGGCGTGGCCAATCAGCCTGCAGATTTACACACGAGGAGACCTCCTCCTGCAGAGCCACTCCTGCCTGCTAGCTGCCCTGCGTGCCCTAGCATCAAGCAGAGGCTCGTCCTCTTCTCCTGAGTCACTCAGCTCCAATTGAGGAGATGCAGAAGTCCCTGGTTGGCTGTCATCCTCTGGCACTGAGTCCCCCTCGGTATCTGACTCAGGTGCCAGGTGCACAGGATGATATTGCCACGCCTCAGTCGGCTCTTGGTCCTCTGGATCCATGGGCGGCTGCGCGAGACTCGGGCAAGCCACAACAGGCTGTACTCAGTGCCTAATCAGCCTCCCCATAGTCGAGCAACTAGGCATGCGCACGAGACCCCTAGTTCCATTTTGAACAGGTTGATGGAACACTAATTGGAGGGGCCCCTGCCACATTAGTCACCGAGCTCATCAGATTAGAGATGGGTCACCACAGAGAGCTTATCCAATTTGTTATAGCCCCAAAAATGACTGAATCAACTATATTACGGCTCACCTGGTTGGACAAATGGGTACCCACCATCTCCTGGAAAGATGGCTATAGGAAGTTAAACATCGGCATTGGGCCGCTTCCACCCATAAAATCAGACCAACACCAAGAAGCCACAGCCCCTGGCAGAACCAGCAGACCCGAAACCGTAGCCCCGACCAGTGACGAGCTGCCTGGCAGCCAGCAAGTGCCCAAAGACTACCGAGACCTCTCCGGGGTTTTTAGTGAAGAAGACTGTAACTTCCTCCTGCCTCACCACAAAACCAATTGTGCAATTGAATTTGTGCCAGGAGCTAAACTACACAAACCTAAGATGTACTCCATGACTCCTAAAGAGATGGAGGAACTGAGGAAATACATCGACGCCAACTTAGCGTGGGGCTTCATCCAGCCCGCGGTCCAAGGTAGCAGCCCCCATACTCTTCAAAGAAAAGAAAGATGGGGGGATGAGGCTTTACGTGGATTTTCGTGGAATTAATGCCATGTGCATGGAGAACACCTACCCCCTCCCCCTCATGAAGGACATGCTAAACCACCTGTCCAAGGGCAAAGTCTTCACCAAATTGGACTTAAGAGAAACCTATTACCACATAAGAATTAAAGAAGGAGACGAATGGAAAACTGCCTTCAATTGCCCACTCAGTAGCTTCCAATTTAAAGTCATGCCATTCGGCTTGCAAGGAGCCCCCGCAGTATTCATGCAGCTGATCAACAAAGTGCTGCATGAACACTTATACAAAGGGGTCCTCGTTTGCCTGGATGACACTCATATTCAGTGAGACCCTAGATGAACATGTAAAATTAGTACGACAGGTACTGAAAAAACTCCTCGCTGCCAAGCTCTATGCCAAGCTGTCAAAGTGTGAATTTTACAAAACCTCCCTAGATTATCTAGGCTATCGGATATCAAGCAGAGGTGTGGAAATGGACCCAGGGAAAGTGAAAGTGGTGCTCAACTGGCAACCCCCACATACTCGCAGACAACTCCAAAGTTTCCTGGGATTTGCCAACTTCTACCGGCAATTTATCCCAGCATTTGTGGAGGTCACCCTTCCCCTAACAGAACTGTTAAAAACGGGATCCCCTCCCACAACGCAAAAGCCAAGCCAACCACTCATGTGGACAATGAACTGTCAAAAAGCCTTTGAAAACTTAAAAAGGCTCTTTGCTCAGGAGCCAATCCTTCAACACCTGGACCCAGAGCAACAGTTCATCATCCAAGCAGATGCCAGTGATGTAGGTGTAGCAGCGGTGCTCTTGCAGAAAGACCCCAACAGACAACTCTTACCTTGTGCCTACATGTCCAAAAAACTCACTGACACCGAGAGAAGGTGGGCCATTTGGGAGAAGGAAGCCTACGCAGTCCGGTGGGCCCTCCTCACATGGAGACATTTCCTAGAGGGGGGGAAAGTGCCTTTCGAGGTTTGGACTGATCACAAAAACCTTGAAGCTCTCAAGACCTCCAGAAAATTGTCCCCCAAACAAGTCCACTGGGCACAGTACTTCAGACGATTCAAATTCGAACTGAAGTACATCCCGGCAGGAAAAAACATGGCAGATGCCTTGTCGAGAAAACCGCAGTTTGACAACTGCCGGGAGGAAGTGGTCCATGCCATCATTCCTCCCGCTCAGCCAGCAGCTCAAGTCACCACCAGGACCCAAGCCAGGCGACTGCCCGAACCTAGCCGGGACAAACTGACAGCAAAGTTAAAAGCCATGCTACCTGCCAACCCCTGGCTTATTGACAACAAAGATGTCTTGACGATGAGGGATGGACTAGCATGGAAGGGATCCAAACGTTATGTCCCTGAGAGCTTAAAACTAGAAATGTTACAGCGCAGCCATGACTCAAAGCTAGCCAATCACTTTGGATTTCTAAAAACCCTTCATCTCACTCGGAGACAGTTCTGGTGGTCCAAGATGAAAGCAGATGTGGAGGATTACGTGAAAAGCTGTGTCACCTATGCCGCTATGAAAATGAGACCAGGAAAAACCCCTGGGCTCCTTCAACAAGTGGCAAGCCCAAGCAGACCTTGGGAAGAAATAGCTATGGACTTTATAGTTGAACTCCCCGAGAGCGGGGAAAACACAATAATATGGACAATAGTTGATTTATTTTCCAAGCAAGGCCACTTTATTGCTTGCTCTGGGCTGCCCTCAGCAAAAAAGCTAGCTAACCTATTCATCAAAAACATCTACCGACTACACAGGATACCCTGACAAATCATCTCGGACTGAGGAGTTCAATTCTGGAGGGAGTTCCTGAGATCCATCGGATCCACACAAGGACTTAGTTCGGCTTTTCATCTGAGTACGAACGGCGCGGCGGCACAAGCGAATGCAATGATGGAACAATACATACAATGCTATGTGGATTACCAACAGGAGAACTGGATGGACTTATTGCTGTTTGCAGAAGTGGCTTACAATAATGCCGTGCATAGTAGCACTGGACTGACCCCTTTTCAAGTTACCAGTGGCATGGAATTTGTTCCCATGCCTGAGCTACCCAGAGAACCCCCCTCTTCAATGCCTTTGACAGAGTGGATGGAATCTCTAAGGAAGTAGTGGGAGAATATTAAAAAAGCGCTAGCAAAAGCTGCAGAAGAATATAAAAAGCAGGCAGATAAGCACCGTTCTCTCCAACCCCCCTTCTGTGTGGGAGATAAAGTTTTCCTATCAACCAAATACATACAGCTGAGGTTGAATAGTAAAAAAATAGGACGTATGTTTTTAGGTCCATTCCCGATAGTGAAAGTAATTAACCCAGTGACAGTTCAGCTTAGCCTCCCCCACATTCTAGGGAAGATATATCCTGTGTTTCATTGTAGCCTTCTGAAACCAGCCTTTGGGTCTAGGCTAAGACCTCAGACCCAACCGCCTCCCCCGCATAGTAGTGCAAGGAGAAACACATTATGAAGTAAAGAAGATTTTAGATTCTTGATTATATAGAGGTCAATTACAATATTTGGTGCATTGGAAGGGGTACCCTTTCTCTGAAGCTACATGGGTCAAGAGTTGGAATGTAAAAGCTGATAGATTAGTTAAACAATTCCATGATAAATATCCTGATAAACCAAAGGGTGCCCCTGGGGGAGGAAGGGGTGGTTAGATGCATAATTCTAAAACCCCGTGTTACTCTCATTGCAGGATTCAATCTTCTTCTGAGGGGGGGGGCAGCCTGTCAGGCCTGGAAGCCATCTTTTACGTTGGGCCTTCAGGCCTGCCACATTTTCTACTGTGGGAAAATAGGAGGGGGGATTATATGGAGTATGGGAGATATATAGTAAAAATAACATTCCTTTCTCAGAGAGTCAAGGACATGTTGCCCTGGCACCTGGAGTCAGATGACTGGGAGGCATCTCCAGTTGGGACAGTGTCTGATTGGGCCATGTGATGGACATGTGGGTGCTGAGCAGGGACTTGAACTTTCATTTGGGTGGAGAAAACCTGGAAATCTTCAGATTCGGGTTTTCCCAGATGTGCCAATATGACATCTCTAATAAAATGGAACTTTGAGGAAGTTCGAGCCTCGGAGTCTTATTTCATTGGGGGTGTTACTTGCAACCCTGACACAACAGCTATGCTGGGGAGGCAAGATGAGGAGTGGCAGGATGGGGCGAGCGGGCGGGCGGGGCTGTAGAGCAGGCAGGCGCAGGGCCAGCCAGTGGTGGGATTTTCCGGTTCTCCGAACTGCTCAAACTTTTCACTACCGGTTCGCCCAAACTGGCTGAATACCACCTCTGTTGTCAGTGTATAAAGAAGATTAATAAAATAACTAAGAGCATAATGGATTAATATATAGGTATGATTAAATACATATTGTGAATGATCAGCTTCACTTAGCCAAATTTAGTAAAAATTGATATTTAAAAATCAAACATCTACACATTTTCATTATTAATCTTCTGATCAAAGTTGTTTAAAATTGTTTAGGTTATAAACAATATTCCACATTTTAATTAAAGAATTCAAATTAAAATAATGGAAGTTATGTGCTTTTTCTACATATAGGTATCACCCCAATTGTGAATAGGTATTCACAATTTAATTATATACACAGTTCCATAGGAATTATATTTAAGTACTAGTTAATATTATAACAAGCCATATGTGATAAATAAGCTTCGCTTGATTATATTATTTCATTAACTTCCCTTCTGTTATAATAAATATAATAAATCACTAATTTTGCCATCTGTGTTCTTGGCAATTATCATAAAAGTCTGAATGATATAAACAGAAAAAGAATAATGGAAGGAGAACAGGGATTGTTGTTTAGAATCCTCATATGTGCTATTTTCTTTTTTTCCTTTTTCCTTTTTTAATTTTATTTTTAAATATACATCCATATTGTATGTGGACAGTGTTGATTCTGGGCATCATTCATATTAATCCAAATTATAATAACAATATTAGTAATCTTTATCACATTTATCAAACTTAGGTGATCCTCATAATATTATTTAAACAGCAAAAAAAAAAAAAAAAAAAAAAAAAACAAAAAAAAAAAACCCCTATTCTTTTTATTTATATAAAAAAAAAAAAAAAAAAAACCTAACATGTAAACCTCTAGTCTTTCTATCTATTATTTTTGTTTATTCTATTAAAATACTAGCTGAATACCAGTGCTCCGCTATAAAACTATGTGATCAGGCTTAATAAATCGACTCTTACAGCTTGAAAATTAATGAGTAGTTACAATCGGCCTCTCCTCTCCCCTTCTCTCATCAGGCTTGCCCCACAGAAGCCTCTCCTCTCCCCTTCTCTCCCTCAGGCTTGCCCCACACAAGCCTCTCCTCTCCTATCCCCCTTCTCTCCCTCAGGCTGGCCCCATTGATCCTCTCCTCTCCCCTTCTCTCCCTCAGGATGGCCCCACAAAGGCCTCTCATCTCCTATCCCCTTCTCTCCCTCAGGCTGGCCCCATTGATCGTCTCCAAACTCCCAGCCCCCCGTGGCCCCATTGCTCCTCTCCTATCCCTTTCTCTCCCTCAGGCTTGCCCCACAGAGGCCTCTCCTATCTTATCCCCTTCTCTCCCTCAGGCTGGCCCCATTGATCCTCTCCTATACCCCTCTCTCCCCCAGGCTGGCCCCATTGATCCTGTCCAAACTCCCAGCCTGCAGGCCGGATGAGTCATGCGCTGGCCACGCCCAAGTGGCAGTTGGAACAGAGTTCTTTTGAGGTGGGAGGGGGAGTAGAACGTCTAACTCCTTAGCATCAGAGCATATTAATAATAATATAAGAAATACTGATCTGATAGTCATTTCAAAAAATCCTTTCTTAGCGAGCACCTAGAAGCCAAGAGGAACATACGTGCCAAATTTCAAGTTTGTAGGCTTTATGGTTCTGGAGATTTTGTGATGCTGCGTGAGTGTTTTTCGCTTTTATATATATAGATTAAACAGCAAAAGTCTCAATCTATTTCAAGAAGAGTTCAAAATTATAAGTTTACAATCATTAGTAGATGGCACATTCCTCTCAGATTTCCATGCTGCCTTTTTTCCAGCAGATGTTAATTTCAGTCAAAAGCCATTGATTTCAAAGCAAAGTCATTTATTTAGATGGGCCAATTCCAACATTTACTCCATATTCTAATAATCCAAGCTATTTTCCAAATTCTTTAAATCTGCTCTATGATTTTGGTCTTTTATTCTAATTTCCCAGAGTTTCGTTTATAAAATGTCTCTCTTATTTCCACCTCTGGTAAATGTAAGACAATAAACAGTTAAAGGTCACAGCCCTCCGCCGGATATCAGATATTACTTTCCTCCTCTGTAAGTTTCCAGGAGTCTAGGAGTCACTTTTCCTTTCATCAGTAGATGGTGATCTCGACTTACTTTTCATCATAGATCTCAGAAGTGCTTATTTTCACAGCTTAAACAATTATCCTTTTGGACTCTCTTATCACGGATTTTTTATTTTCCTTGGGGTTAATTTTTAAGTAGAAGAAGAATCATCTCACCCAGAAACAATCATTGTTCATTCTGTTTAAATCATCTCACCCAGAAATGATCATTGTTCAATCTGTTTGCTCCTGCACTTTCTTAGGTGCTTCAGCTGTCCCCAACTTCATGGCAGCCATGTTGACTGCTGCTGCTCCTCGTCTTCGGATGAGGGGGATTTTCCAAGTCAGGGAGGAGAGATGCGGCTCTCCTCAACCTGCAAGGCGCCCCTCTTTACTTCACCACCCCTACAGGGTGACTATGGCTCCTTTTGGAGCCCTCCGACGGGGAGAGCTCGGAGTGGGGTCACAGAGCTCACTGTCCTCGCCTCCGATGCCACCAGAAGCACAGCTGGAAGTCTATGTGCTATTTTCATATGATAATATGATTTATATATGCTGCTGAATATTTGGATTGATGTGTTCTTTGTGGATTAAATATAACTCATTGTGGAAATCTAATTTCGATGTTACTTAATATTGGCTAAGCAAAATTTAGATTGTATTTGAATGAAACTCACATTCCCAAAGGATTTCTATGCAATATTTTTTAAATAATGTGGGTTGCTTGTGAGGATTTTTTTTAAAGATTTTTTTTTATTCTATCTTTATTATTTTTATATATAACTCAAAGCAGCAAACATAGCTAATACTCCTTCTTTCTCCTATTTTCTCCACAACAACCCTGTGAGGTGGATTGGGCTGAGAGAGTGGTTGGTTCAAAGTTACCAAGCTGGTTTTCATGCCTAAGGTTGACTAGAACTCACAGTCTCCTGGTTTCTAGCCTGGGCATAAAACCTAGACCATTTGAGTCTTTTCTCAGACACTCTCTGAAAAGTTTTGTTTATAAAGAAGAAGCAAATGTTTATAAAGTAACACGTTACATTTCCTGAAATATGTCAGTTTAAGTGGCAGATGAAATAATAAATAATAGACTATTTATTTCATAAAAATTCAACAGCTATGGGTTGTTAGGGGAAGTGTAAGGCTTTTGGTCCATACATCATCAGATCTAGATTGAAGAGTTTTTCACTGCTATATTGAAATTATTTTATTGTGTTTTAATCTCTGTATGTCTCACTTCTCTGTTTCTCTCTCTCTGTCTTACACTTCTGTATTGTACCTGCTATGTAGTATTTTTATGATAGAGCCATCTATTCCTTTTATTGTATGTATTTTTATGTTTCTTTCTACATTTGAAAGATTACTGAGATTCATATTTTTCCTAGGATTATAGGTATCAGTTTACATATGATATGATATAGAAGATATATATATTTCTTCTTTGAATAACAACAAATCTTCTGGTCATTGGAGCCCACAAATCTGCTTTTTACCTGAGCCAGGGATGGTATTACTTTATGGTACCATATCAATTTCTTGGAAATATACTGTAGCAACAGCCAATGCTGGAGTTTTTGTAAACAATTTAATGTCAGACAAGTAGTAGAAATTTCCCTCTTGCTGTTTATGCACAAACATGCCCTAAATGTTTGTCCTAAATGCAAGTCCTGAAGATGCTTACAAGACAGGGAGAGTGAATCAACATCCCCCTTTGGAATAATCTGTGAAAATGCAGAGATAAAAGTATTTTAGCAAATAAGAATTTTAGATTGATCTTGAGTCTGCATTACTATTAGTATTATTAGCATTAATTGAGAAAATAAGTTACTATCTTTAATTTGTTAGTGAAAACAGAACAAGTAGCATGTACAAGAATAAAACTGCAGATCCTATGATTCATTGGGATTTTTTAATATCAATATTTAGGATTTTCAAATTATGTATTGCCCTAGTCCTCAGTACTCTTCAATAATCAGAATCGTGCACTTTTGTATCAAGCAGGCATAACTTCTAATGCCACATGGATTTTTATATAGTTCTACGTATCAGAATTTTTTATATTCAACATTCCCTAAAATGCATTCTTCTTTGTCTGCAATCCTTTCCAATTATAACTGATTTCATACACAGACATTACAAATATATGAAGTTTTATAAATGATTTTCAACTAAGGATAGCATATGGTAATATATTTCATTGCTGTTGACAAAACAACTTTGCTGGCTTTGTAAAAAGAAAATTTCTAATTCAGAACATTGAAATACATGGTTTCTAATCCAGTCCAGGAAGGGGCATATGTTAATTTTAAAATATGTCCTGAAGATTTTGTGTTGAATTTGTACTAGATAATTGAGACATGTTATATCTGACTCCCTCTCCCCCTCCTCTTTTTTTCCAGTGGTTCTTCAGGTGTGCAGTCTTGTCCTTTACCCAATCAAGTTCATTGAAACTGTCAACTTAAGAATATACCATGAGTTCAACTGGGGCTATGGCCTGGCTTGGGGTGCAACTATATTTTCATTTGGGGGTGCCATACTTTATTGTCTGAACCCTAAGAACTATGAAGACTACTATTAAAGGAAACTTCTTCTTTTGTAAGGAAAGGAATAAAACAAGGATTGTCCTGTCTTTTATAAGTGTTTTTAGTACTTTTGTAGAGTGTAAGCTGTCTACTCCATTGATTTATTAGCCAATTCTTTTTGGCTATAACTACTGAAAATAGCTTTTTAACCTCTCTTTTAAAAAACATCTGCTTCATCTGTAGTGAAATGAAAGAAGTGGCAGCTATAGTAAGGAAGATAATGGATATGAGAAAAAGCAGTTGTATTTGTTATAGTCTATTAGCACAAAAATGTGCAATTCCCTCTTTATATCATACATCATTATATATGCTGAAATATGCTGAAGTTTACCAACTTAGGCTCCTGTCTTGTATTGGTTCTGGGACTCTTACACAAAATAAATGACTGAATGACTAGATGCTGAGAGAAGAGAAGACAACTGATTAGTACATGCATTCAGCAATTCTCAAACAAGATGAGTTTGTACATTTTTCAGCCAACTGTGGTATGTCAATAAGTCAAAACTTAGAACATATTCTTCATTTTATGTGTTTGGACATTCAGCCTCAGCTGTAACCAAGTTCTAGAAATAATGTGGAGAATGACACAAATCTATTGAGAATTTTTAAAGGGGGAGGGAGCGGGGAAAATATGCACGAGCTACTTTTATCTTGATGTCATTTCATTTCTAAGCACCACAGTAAAGTTTTCATGAGCAGTGTTTGAAAATGCTTTATAGAAGGCCGTTATTGATATCTCTGTAATTATAGAACTATGGCGATAGAACCTGACACCCTAAGCTAATGATAGAGTGCGGGCAAGAAGCTCTTAAATGTCAATTTATATGAGTTTTCTGCAACTATTGGTTAGGTTTAAAATAATTAATTAAAATTAATATTGCTTGTCTACAGTTTGAAGTAACAGCAAATAAGTGCTTGAAATGGGATGAGATTTCTTCATCATAGTCATCATAATAAATCATGGATTATTATGTGGCAAATGAGACACAATGAATTTCAGGTATGCATGGTACCAAGTTCCCATGTTTTCCTCTGGCATGATTATATAAGAGGATACACATAGGGATTTTTTTTCCTTAAGATTAATTGCAGCTTCCTATTTTATCCAAACTTGATTAACTGGTAAATTTTAACAATTAGCCAATTTAAAATTATGGATTCTGAAACTAGCTTTTGCAAAGAAATATTAGTTAATGTTAACTACATGTTTTCAACACTAACATTTAATTTAGATAAGTGTGACATTACTTTGGCTTTAAGTAAAAGATTCTAATATACTATGAGCAACACTGTAGGAAGATTGGGATGTCTGTAAGAATTTAAGCATCTAACCTAGCTTAGCTCTTAAGATGATAAATAATAGTTTGCCACAATGTCTAATGCTGCCGAGTGTTTGTTTTCCATAAATAAAATTATTTTGCAGATAAAAACAAACATTTTAAATGGAAACATCCTTAAAAATGAAGGCAATATTAATATAAATATATGTATAAATTTCTGAGAGCAGTTGTTAATTTAACAAGATATTGTCAGTCTTTAATGATATATTTTGTAACATATATGACCATGGCTGTAAAGCCATACTGATAAATATATTTCATTAAGGAGTGGGGAATAATATTACTATTAAACTCACTTGAAGTAAAACTAGAAAAAAGAATTATAACACAATTTAGACATTCTATTTGAAAAAAGTGCTAATGTGACAAATCCCTCTTTGGATATATATATAACCAAAGTTAATTTGGGATGGGAAATTGAAATTGATTTACCCAGTATAACATTTATTTTTGTTTAGAAATGTCTTATTTGGATATTTTTCAATTCTGAAAATATTTTTATACAGTGTATATGGTTTTAATACAAATTTTAAAACAATTATTTTTGTTAAATGTAAATTAGATGTACCCTAGTCTGGCTCTCCTTTAAAACATAATACTTAAAACGATGGGAATGCTGCTCTGTGTTATTGCTCTGTAATGCAGAATTTCTTAATTTGAAAACCTCAAAGTAATAGACAATTATTGCAAATTACAGAAAGAAAAATGGAGTGTCCTGCAAAATATAAATCTATTAATAAATATGTTTAAATGTATAATTATTAACAAACAGATGTGTTTTTTTAAAAGATCTGAACTATGATTTTTGCCCCAGTCTAGAACTTTTTTATGCTTTACACTTTCTGAGCAACCTCCACTCATCCACCCTATGTCACTGAAGCTTTAAAAAGTGTTGCTGTATATCCAGGTGGAAGGAAGTAACAGCTTGCATATTCAGGAGCAGGAACAACTGCCATGCCTTTGTACTCCATGTAACACAAATCATTGGTGTTATCTGCTTTCATTTATCCTCCACCCTAAAACGTATGCTAATTGGGCTAGTAAGTAGCTGGGAAACAAAAGGAATATTTCATTGGAATTCCATTTTGAACCATTGGAACCATTGTAGAGAATATTAAGAAGTAAAGGGTGAATGGCTCAATGTTTTCCATATGTGACAAAATGTAACTAGCAGATTGAAAACCAAAATGTGCCAAGCTACCGGTGACGAAGGTTAAAGAAACCAAAGTATTGTGAAGAAGTTATGTGCAATAGTAGTCCACTATTAGAAGAGAAGAGATGGCATTCCAGGATTGTAGAGATGATGGCATGCAATTTGAAGTAGAAATCAATATTTATTTCCATGTTGGCTAATCTTTTCCAGAAGTGGATATGTCTTAGCCCACACTGTAAGCTAGATCCGTTTTAATGCACATTTCTGAAATTTCTGAATGGTAGTGAAGAAAAGCCCAGGTTAAGTTACTAGCAGAATTCCCTGAAAATGATGGAAAAGAAATCAGTTTGATAGCTTGGAGACTTGCTCCCAGAACTGATATTGCTAGGCTAAGTATATCAAGGATCTGATTTGATATCATGCAACTTTGGTTTCTTTATGTACAGCCACCTCTAAGTGTGTATCATTTTGTTTTTGACTTTCTAATCCAGGGGTGTCAAACTGGCAGCCCGCGGGCCAGATGCTTCATGTGCAGGCCATGCCCACCCCAGTTCCACAAAGGCAAAAAGTCATGATACATCACATGACATCATGTGACACGATCGAGTTTGACACCCATGTTCTAATCTATGTGGATGTCACAGATCTCTTATTTTTTTCACCAATGCTACAGCCTAGAAATCTTGCTCACTTTTAGATATGATCCCCATTGAAATAAAATGGAAATAACAATTACTGAATGCATTTAACTAATTAGATCAGAGGGAATGTATGTAGATAAAAACAGGTTGACAGATAAATTATTCTTCAGTTTAGGGACAGGTTTGTTAAATCATATTTCCAGAATAATAAATTGGAAGAGGCCATTTAGGACATAGAATCCACTCTTTGTTCAGCACATGAATCCATGTTTCTATACAATTCATTTGTTAATTAATGAATCTTTAGAATGGTACATCATAACACTGTAATTTCATAATTGCATCTGTTCAGTTGATCCTGAAACATCCCTGCTAATTCAGTGGGTACTACTTAAAGTCAGCTTTTGTATTTCTCTGATTCAAGTACATGAAAGAACAACTAAGAACATTTATATGAATGAAGCATTTCTCTAGATCAGTATTTCTAAACCTTGTCCACTTTAAGATCTCTGAACATTTTTTTGAATTCCCCAGCTTGGAATTCAACTGGGAGTTGAAGTCCACACAACCTTGCTAATGTTGACAAACATTGATCTAAAGCTTTAAATCAGTGGTATCTTCCAAATGCATAGCTTGGTCACTTTAAAGACTTTATCAAATTCCCTCCATATGTCTGTGAATGTACATATTTCACTTCATTAATAATACCAATGAAGTATTGCCTCTACAATATCACACACAGTATAGTAATTGTGGCCAGGGCTGCCAGCCCTCCTCCTAGAGCCACCGCTTCAGCAGGTCCAGGCCCCTGGCAGAGCCCCATGAGGCCCCAACGAGCAACGAGTCCACCTGTGGATGTAGGCAGCTGGCCACAGGTCCCCCCAGGATGGCCCGGACCCATGCCATGGCCCTACTACCCTGGGCCTGGCTGGTTCTATAGACACTGGGGACCCCCACCTCCATGAGTGGATCCCCTGCTGATAAGAGCCCCCTTTGACAGGAGCACAGAGGAGCTGGCGTTCTTCCTGAACCAGGTGTGGGCCCACCTAGGCCGGTATGCTCTGGCCTATCTGGATGAGGTGGCGATGGTGAATGTCATGATGGCCAACCTCAAAGAGGAGGCAACGGAATGGGTGACGAGCCTCCACAACGAAGACACAACGGAGCTGGGGAATATCGATGTCTTCCTGGATGAGTTAGAGGCAGGTTCTAAAACAAAACCCAAGTCCAGAAAGCGGAGTTGGAAATACAGGATGTTAGGCAGGGGATCCAGCCGGTGAAGGAGTATATCCAAACATTTTGGAGGGTTGCCAGGAAGCTGAGGCACTGGCTGGAGCGGTTGCTAGTCTACCACTTCAGAGAGGGCCTGAACCAGGAACTGTTCCATGCCTGCCTATCCCGGGAAGTGCCCGAGAGGATCCATGAGTAGTACCGGATGGCCATGGTGATAGACATCGACTTGAGGGAGTATAAGAGACTTAGCACCTCTGAGTCAAAGCTGAAAAGAAGTCAAGAGCAGCACCAGCTGGGATGAAGACCAATGTCCACCCCGGCGATCCCCCTCTCAGCCACCCTGACCCGCGGAGCCAACCTGAGCTGCGGAGAGTTCCAATGCGGCCAACAGGGCAATATGGCAACCAAGTGCCTGCTCCTTGACCAAGAGGGAAGGTGCGCACTCAGGCCAAACTGAAGAAGCTGCAGCGTAAGGGGAAGGAGAAGTCAAGTGTAACATACCAGGTCATAGAAGTCACCTCCCCTAGTAGCAAGGGAGAGGGAACTCTGACCAAGGAGGACCAGCAACCAGCCTTTACAAGAGCGACGACAAAGCGTAGAGTGACCAGATAGTAAGTGGAGGCATCCACCCATTCTCCATCCTGGTGAAGATCATAGCACTCAAATTGGGAGCTCAGGGGGAGTTGGAGGCACTCATACACTCAGGCTGTACCCATTGCCTAATGAGCATGCCGATGGTGCTGAGGCTGAGGATACGGGCGAGGAAATTGACCCAATCCATGAGGTTCAAACAAGTAGTTCTCTGATAGGGGGCTCCCCCACAACCCACCTAATGGAACCTGTGTGGCTAGAAATAGGCTAACATCATGAGATCATCCGCTTCATGATACCACCAAAAATGAAGGAGGTGGTGATCCTGGGACTGTCCTGGCTAAACAAGTGGGGCCCTATCATATGGTGGCAGGAGAAAGGAAGAACAGGCTAGGGAGAGAGCTTTCTCCCTCCCACATGAGAGGCCTTGGAGGAGAAGCTGAGTGGCAGAGAGTGGGGGGAACCGAGCATCTAAAGGCCACCTCAGAGCAGCTGCCAGGAATTCCACTCATTCCTAAAGATTACAGAGACCTCACGGAGGTGTTCAGCGAAGAGTGAAATGTCCTACCATTCCCCCCCCCCAAACTGGCCTACCGATTGTGCTATCGAGATCCTGCCAGGAGCAACCCAAAGGAGATGGAGGAGCTGAGGAACTACATTGACAAAAACCTAGCCTGGGGCTTTATTCAACTGGCCAAATCCTATGTGGCAGAGTTGTTAAAGGAGAAGAAAGACGGGTTGATGAGGCTGTGTGAGGATTTTAGGGGGATAAATGGGGTATGTATGGAGAACATGTATCCCCTCCCCCTAATGAATTCCCCAGCATTCACTGGAATTGAAGTCCACACAACATTGCTAAGGTTGACAAACATTGATCTAAAGCTTTACATTAGTGGTATCTTCCAAATGCTTAGCTTGGCCACTTTAAAGACTTTATCAGATTCCCTCCATATGTCTGTGAATGTATACTATTTCACTTCACTAATAATACCAATCAGTGGTGGGATTCAAAATTTTTACTACCATTTCTGTGGGCGTGGCTTGGTGGGCATGGCTTGGTGGTCATGTGACTGGATGGGCGTGGCTGGGTGATCATGTGATGGTGGGCATGGCCAACTCGACATCACTCACGTCGAGGAGCGCCTCATCCGGCCCCTCCATCTCAGCCATTCATTGTCGTGCCCTGCCTCAACATACGTATAGTTCTGTAAAAATGTTGTTCACCTTTTTTCGACTTTATTATCTGCATCTACATACTTAATCCCTCTAAGCTGCGCGGCTGCGTGGCCGCGCATGTGAAAAGAAAACTCCGCACAGCAGTTTCCAACTGCGCGCAGTGATTTGAAACGGGATGCAAAGTCTCCTCCTCCAGGAAGGCAGCGCTCGCTCTCTGGCTGAAGCTCAGCCCTTCTGAGCTCCCGGTTCACTTTATAGCCCCCGATCGGCTTGGCGGTTCAGTGGCTCAGCATCAACGCCATGTGGGGAACAGCCCCCGGTGCTCTTCCCCACCTCTGTCTCTCAGCCGCTCCTCCGGCAGAGCAGAGCTTTTCAGCTGGTCGCCTGAGGCTCCGTTTCCCCCCCCCCCGAAAGCAGCCGTCCCCTCGCATGGCCTCCCCCGGGGAGAAGTCCTGCGTGGTGCACACGCCCACCCACCAACTTCTCAAATGGCTCGCTCGCTCGCTCACACCTCCACCTAACGCGGCATGCTTCCCTCTATTCTCCTGGGCCAGGAGTGGGGAGGGCAGGGAGATTTTTTGAGGGAAATAAGGG